>CM076579.1:1094191939-1094568092 GCA_034641835.2 Pinus albicaulis | reverse complement strand
TAACACCATCACCAGCATGAATTTCATGACTAGATGGAGCAGGCGGAACAATAAAATTTTGTTGCGACACATTTGGAATCTTTTCATAGATCATGTTAGAATGAGTGTAAACCAGATCCAGATGTTGGGCATGAGAAATGACTTACCCTTTAGTTAAAAAACATCCTTTGGCCGCATCTTTGGTGATATATGGAAACAACGACTTAATAAACCACTTAGCTAAGAGATGATCACGAAAAAATGTTTTAAGCATTCGACGATGATGACACCACTCATGTATATGATCAGATATATGAGTAGCAGTGGTATATTTAAAGTTGGTCAAAACTTATGTTCGAGTTTCATATTTGATGGGTAACTCGAAGTGGGTTGAAAAGGTAGTGGCTAAAGCTGTAAAGTTATCAAATGAAGATCATGGTAATTCAATGTACAATTTTGCAGCTAGACTAGTAAGCGTTCACTAGAAAAGACACAATCTAACAGAATCATCATTTAAGGAGTTTGATGAACACCATAAATGATAAGTCATGACCTGTGTAGAGGGGTCTTCTCCATAATTTGCATTGAATTTTGCAATTTTCGAGCGTAGTTTATGTGGAATCACCAGTCAACAAGGTAAATAATGAATTGGATCCTTAGTGAGTCGATTTAAATATGGTAATTCTAATATTGCAAAAAATGGAAACTGTCAATTAAGTTCATGTTGAGCATAACCAGGATAAGATCAAATCTCCTAAGAAGTAGGGCTTTGGATACAAACAAATGGATTATGTTGTTGGTAACCCAGATAAGGGTAGCCTTGCTGACCAGGTCCTATAAGCTTGATACTATGGGAATGACTGTTGTGGCTGCCATGGTATCTGATAAAATGGTTTCTTGCTAGGCTAATTCGGACCCAGTTGTGAATATACAGGCCCAATAGAAACCTATGAAAAAAGGTAAACTAGCCTGCTGTTGCAAAATTCCCAACACATATGGTTTTTAAATATCAACATGTGAATACTGAGTCCATAGAACCCAAAATTGAGGGTTAGGGGTGGAAGGAACCACTTGTGCAAACTAAGCAACAATGATAGAAGAAATGACAGGCATAGTAGGTGCAGATGTGACAGGTTGGGCAGGTTGATATTGATACAAAACCATTTGTGGCTTAGTAGGAAAAGTAGGTTGCCATTGGAAAACAAGCATTCTAGAATATGATAGATCTAAATAGGATAGAGTAATACCATATGGACCAAAGATTTTTGTCTGCCCTTCTTATGGAGTATAAGGATATTTCAATAATGAATTTGATATGAAGGGTATCCAGCATATGCTGGATAAGATGGATGGTAATTAGACAGACCAACCTAATATTTATGGTCAGGTTGTTTAGTACTTATGATATATGAACTAAATATAATCCTATATCATCACATGGGTGAAATCTGTGGAATAGATGAGACACTAGAGTAGGTTCCATTTAAAGCTCAGTAACCTTATGGGATGGATGAACCACCATACATAGTTCATCAGGTGTCATCAAAAACATCGAAGATGAAGCCATAGTGTATAATGCCACAGTCGTAATAGACGGTATAATCTGAGATGTTGTCTCTGTCATGGTAAAATAACCAAGAAAATACTTTAACAAATCTATAGGAACTTGAGAGCCAAAAGGATCAACGGAGGTAGAGTCAGTCAAACAAGGAAAAGATTGATATAAATGAATCTTCAACCAAAAATGAGTGGGGGTTGAAGGGGTTGTATCTTCTTGAAGATCTTCCTCTATTGAAATCAAACTAGGTGGAATCACTTCACCATTGGGCCCGAGATTAATTTCAGGTAGTTAATTTGTTGGTAAAGAGGAATAATTGATGGTTATAGATCACTGAAGATCAGACTGTTGCATCAGAACAACTTCTTGTTGTTAGACTTCGGGACCAACTACTTGATCGACTTCCAGTTGAACAAGCTTAGGTTCAAGATTCACTGTTTCACTAGATTGAATTTCAGTGTCCTCGGGTAACTTTGAGATTTTTGTCTCGAAAGTTATAGATAAACCAGGTTCAATCGAAACAACTCAAGACTCAGTACTGAAAGGAATCAAGTGCCTCTGGTATATTAGATTATGTAGCACAAAAAGTTCCAGAGGTACCATAATCGGTAGGGTGAGATTACCTTGGTCTAGTAGGATTAGATTCTGGTGGTAACGAAGGTTTATTTGATGTCCTACATGAATGGAAATGAAGGCATTTATCTCCTTCTATGATTGGTGATTGATTTTAAACAAAAAACAAAAAACAAAAAGAGGGTGATACTAGTGAAAAGGTTCTTCAACCAACTGTGAACTACAATATACTGCCTCAATAAAGCAAGGACTTGTTATATGTGTAGTAAATAACCCTGAATTCTATGTTCGGCGTATCACGGGTACAATGTGGGTGACTTAGCTACCTATGGATGGTAAGAAACCTATATTTTTCCTCCCAAATATACGTGAAGGTATGTGGAGGCCCAATCTGTGTTAGCAATATTTAATGCAAAACCACGTAGTGAGAGTATCCTCTTATAATTTTCGTACTAGAACATCGCTTGATATACACAAAAGTATGCAGACAAGCTCCGATATACTTACGTACGTGGAATGAGGTATCACACTCGAAACGTATCACAAAAAATTAACAATATCTTCTATGTTTAATGATGCTGGAACATGTCTCTAGCCTAGACCTCTAAATGTTATTGTTAATGTTACAATGCTTCCTTACGTAAATTCAAATAAATTTTATGTTTATATTGATTAATATTTTCTCTTTCAGGTTCATCATGAGATGTATTGAACATTCCTAGAATGCAATTAGAATGATAAGAATTTGTTTCAACTTGATTTTCAACAATGAAAAACTAGCTAGCAGGGATAGAGCAATAAAATAATTTGCAATCATCAATGAGCACATCTAAATGAAAATTTTCCCTAAACTATTCCTATTGTAGCACTCACAATCCCTAAATGCAAATGCATGTTTTTATTTTTAGTTTCATTTAATTTTAGATGAACGAAAAGGAAACTAGTGCACAAACAATCACTCAAAAATTTTAAGAAAAACAAAGACTAAAAAAAAAATTCCTCTTTTCAAAAAAAAAAATGAATTGATTAAATGTAAAATTTAACTTTGGAACTATTCACAATGATAAAGAAAACACAAAGAAACATTGATCAGACAAATCCAAAGTGAGGTAAGAAGAGTAAAGGGAAAATGGTCTATGGAGTTATTTAGTCACTCAAAACATCAACAAGCAAGAACTTCCATGAATTGATAAAAGACAAAAAAGATAGATTTTGCTTGGTCATAGGGGCCACACACCCCTGAGTGGGAGACAATGCATTGCAGAGAACTGTCCTAAGCCAACACTATTATGCAGAGCACTGTGTCAGGACCAACAATGTGTTGGTGCCGAAGGATTCTCTGAAAAAGAAAGAAATCACGCTACTTTTGCTAACACACTTCCAAATGACTGAAAATAAGAAGGTAAAGTCTATTAGATGTTGCTAGAAAAGGACAAAACCACTAGGGTCGATACTTCGTTCCCCAACGGAGTCACTAATTTGTTTTACGGAAATACAAACCTACATATAAGTATGCTTTCCCTAAGTGGATGGTTCACTTAGAACAACAGAAAGAAAGATATATGATATTTTCCTTAATGTAAATTGATAAAGGGAGAGAAACCTACATGTAATATGTTTTCTTTCCCTCACCTCCCTTCGTCGCTTTCGTCACTCTAAATCCAAATTAACTCGATTGATTGATACATGCCATGGTAAATAGAAGAGAGAAAACAACATAAAGAAAATAATATCTATTCAAATTAAATAAATCGAAATAATTAAAATCATTAATACACATATAACATCATTAACATGTGCATTAGGACAGGAACAAATATCTTTATTATGAAGTAGAAGGAAGAGTACAACCAGTTGATTGATTCATCATCACTCATCAAGCTTGAGTCCCATCCTCATCACATCTAGCATAAACAATCTAGAAACATCACAGTACATGCACACGCCTTCAAGAGTTGATATCCAACCAACATAACTCTACTTAACACAAATTATTTCTCTCTTGTGCACTATGTTTAGTGCTCTATTTATAAGTAGATGAAGGCAGTTTGAAATAAATGAATCATTGAATGGATTTTATGAAAGTGGATGAATAGGTTTCCTTGTTCATGGGAATAGGAGGATAAGAGGTTTAATGACTCCAGGGGTTCCAAATTTGAGGCTATAAAATGAGGTGACAGTTGGAACAACTTTTAGAAGTCATTAGAAGTCGGGGAGTTTCCTAGAATCCAATGAAAAATTCACTCCCAGTCAACCAACGCAATCCAAAGTGGGCTGAGATCCTATACAACACAACCTTGCATGGTAGTAGATGCTCTACAAAGTAGGTAGAACTGTCTACGGGTGCGTTGATGACTTGATAGTGCACTTCAACTCGCATCTAAGCAGTAAAAATTTCATGAAGGAATACCATCAATGTGATGACTTGTTTAGGGCATGTAGCAACCAATTTATAGTATGACGAACCTTAATGAATATTGATCTATGTTTTGGGATGATTCCCAAATAGACCTGTAACACTCACTAAGACTATAATTTGAAGAATCAACTTGCACTAGAAATATATATTACGACTTCCACTGTAAATGAAATTTACGGCTAGAATATACATGACCTTTTCCTTATGACACAAGTCACAGTTTCAATCCTCAGTGGTACTATAACTCAAATTTTTGACTTGATCTAAAATTTGAAAATACAACTTGCAGAAAACATTCCTCTCTAACCAACATGTCCAACCTAGCCTTGAAATCCTAAAACATGACCTAAACCATTATTATTATTTTTTCAATTAATTATTATCATTTCTATAATCTAACATTTGTTTCACTAATGAATATATTTGAGATGTCACATGAAAGAGTTCTAGATTTCCTCAACATTCTTCTAGAGACATGGTTCCTCCAATCATAAGAGGATCTGATAGAAGATCTAGGAGGGTGGAATGAAGCATAGAGATTCGTGTGAAAAACCCTCCTAAATTATGTGTATATGGTGATCCTACTTGCTATATTGGCAAATAAACAATACTTACATGTAGAGATATCTACTCAAAGTTTTCCAGGAAAGAAAACCCACGGGATGAAGAATACTTCTAGGTGTATATCAATGTAAAGAAGTCTTGGATACGTAATATTGATACAAACCCACCAATATTCCCATGTGCATAAATTATAGAGTGGATTCTTCAACACATAAATGAGGAGAAATGTTCAATAAAAAGTGACAAGGGAGAACTTTTGGCACCATTTATAGTAGAAGATATTTAAAATTAACATAATTTTTGCAAACATCAAGATACTTTTAGTAGAAGGTGGTACACTATCTTTGATGGATCAAAAAAGGATGTGTTGAAGTCATGGTGGCAATAACCAAAAAAAAAATAAGCATAGAGTAGATGGGATCTACAAGAGTACATCCCTCAAGAAGGTTTATTAAATGTGAGTTACTATGATGAGAAAACTCTATGGAAAAGTAAACACAGAAATATTTAGGAAATTTGAGTTTCCTTGATGCATACATATGCCACTAAATGGGAAATTTTAAACTAGGAAAGTATGTTTCCATCATCTATCAAATCAAATGCATATGCAATAAAGAAATCAATGGAGGGAGAGAAGTCAAAATTTACATGGCATCTTACCTATTAGATGCAATATATGAAAAGTATGATTTTGAAGCGCTAGGATTGAAGTGGAGTCCTTAGGAGGAATTACCTGTGAATATCCATTTCAAACATTTGTGGAAGATGGGGTGTAAATGGATTTATGAAAATATTGTATAGTACTTTATCTCTCCCTTATATCATGAACCATTTGGCATAGAGCCTCCATGCATGTCCGAAAGAGATAGGGCTTTCTTGGATGGTACCATAGATTTGTTTCCTCTTGGTGATGCTATTTATATTAGAGTGTTCAGTGCTTACAAGCCCCATCATGTTATGCCTACGTTTATTATGGGAAAAGTGGAATTGCAAGGTATGGTGTATCAAATTACCACCAAATTGTCCAAAAATCTGGTCAAAGACTAGGGATATATATGGCCCATCTTCCCACTAGATATAAGAGCTTACTCTATTAAAATATTTAGGGAGGAAGAAGCATAAGCTGAAGAATTGTAGTTTTTCTAAATTGGTGAGTTAAGTTCCCATAGATATGATATAAAAGGAATCACCATGGTGCATTGCAAAGGTATTACATATAGTTGGGTATATGTTTCATCCATCGAAAGAGAGGAGGAAAAAGTGAAAAAAATTTACAGCTCTTCCAAGGCACTAGAATAAACTCTTCAAGCCAATGAATGGGAGAATTCAGATCATGATACCCAGAAAATAATGATATTGGAAAAAAGAGAATTTATTCTCAAGAGAAAAAAAGTGCAAGCCCAAAAACTGAATGAAAACTAAGAAAAAGGAATATAAATAAGGGTCCCAAAAAAGGAAACAATAATAAGAGGCATGTCAAAAGAAATAGGAGGAAGAGATAGGGAGAAATAGAAGGATGCATACGTAACAAAGAATAGGTTTAGAGAGTAAGGAAAAAAACAAAATAGAGAAGTGGAATAACTAAAGAATAACTTTGAAGAAGAAAAAATAAGAAAAGAAGAAGAAAGAAAGAGAAAGACATAGGAAGAAACTAAGATGCAAGAAGAGGCCTTAGCCAAAAAACTTGAGAAGAATTAAATGGATAAGGATCATGAAGATAATTTAGCAGAAGATAATAGGATGAAAGGTTCAGAGACAGAACTCAAGTTTCTTATTTTGAACGTCCTAACACCTACTTGTATTACTGATATACATTTCTCATTGCAGAAATTAGGAATGACAACAGAAAAGGATGACAAGGTATTGGATCTCTCCAGTTTGACTTTTGACTAGGTGAAGTGTAAGATCATATAGGAATATGATTTTCCAAGAATCCAGGAGAACACATGCTCATTATTACTAAAAGGGAGATAGTAATTCATACTATAATGAACCTTAGAGTGATAGCTTCTATCTAGATCATTTTTACATTTGCCATGGAAAGAAATATAGACCAATTATCAAAAGAAGTTGACTAATTGAAAGTAAATTTGATTGTTAGAAAATTCTAAAACTACAAAAAGAGAACAAATATTTTCTCATCTCACACTACCTAATTGAGGAGTTGCACAAATACATTATTGAAGAGGTTAACATGCTATAAGAAACTATGGATCTAGTTTATAATGATACTTTTACCCTACATCAATTTATGGCTCCATTGCCCAACATGTGAAGTGAATAAAAAAAGATAGGATTGTTAATTAAACTATAATCCTTAGTAGTTGATCTCATATGTTAATGTAGCATCAAGTATCCTAATGCACCTAAAGAACTCCCAAGGAAAAATTGGATAACATCAAAGAAGGATAATGTTGATGTCATGATCAAGATGCAACCAGAGAAGAATTTGATCAAATACTTTGAAAAAGTAATGGCCACTTATAATACCTTATATAATTGGTTGTAATATCTTTTCAAGGTACAAAAAATACCTTCCATTCATACATTAGGCGAAACAATATCAAAAGATGAATTCAAACAAGAGATTCGAGAAATTCTAAATCCAATAAAAAAAGTCTCTACAAGATACAATTTGGAGGCTACAAAAGAAGTGATTGCATAATATGTGGTTGATAAAATGAGGCTACACATGAAGCTCACAATGTTTTTAAATTAGGTGTAAGCTAAAAATCAATCCTTGATACTAGATGCATTAGAATGCCTCATGAGGTATGGAGATGAAATATAGCACAAGATTCTAAAAATCATCTGTGAATACAAAATTTGGCAATGATACTTGGTTCAATATCTACAGAAAGAGGCTTTGAAAGTTTCCATCACTGGGCTAGTTGATTGAGAATTTTTTATTCCTTCAATTTTGATGTAATTTGTATTTTATTAGAATTAAATTAGGAAGAGTCATGAGGTTAGTTGAAGGTTCATTTACGTAAAAAGATGCTCTACCTTCAACAAATAAACCCTCATGGATAGATATAAGGGACCGTAAAATTTGGATTCTATTTGTGCATATTGAGTTGTTTTTACATGTCATTTCTAGTTTATGAGAAACTCTTCTTAGTGGCCCATTATGAAATATAAATACAGGGGATAATATAGGGTACCTAGGGAGGTACCCAAGGGGATAATAAATGTAATATGTCCTTAAACATGGAATAGTTCCACTTGATAGTTAATCGATAATAAAAAATGCCACTAGATATTTAAGAGGAAATAAATAAAAATAACACATTAGGGGAATTTTGAGGTAAAAAATAGGCCTGAAAGAAAAATATGTACTAATAGAATTAAATTTAAAAGAACCAATAGGATTTAAGATAATGATGTCATCCGAGGGGTAAATATTTTTTACGGAAAAGAAGATGGTGAGTTAAGCTTATCTTGTATATGGTGAGTTAATATGGATCTATGTTGGTTTAATTTTACCCTTTAAATATGTTATGTTACACATCAATACCATGGGTAAATACCATGAATTCTTGTACCATGTGTTAATACCATGGGTGAATACCATGAAATTATTTTTATTTTAATGTTATTTTTATTTTTATTTTATTTTGATCAAGTAAAAAGGTTGTAACATAACATGATTTTTATTTTTAGCTATAAGCAACACATTACATTAAATTATAAACAACCTAGATCCATCTTAAATCTTAAGCTATCAATGGCCTAGTGAGATCAAATATTTTTATATGAAAACCTCTTTAGAGTGAATAGAGATTTGATCTCATAGATTACGAGTTAAGACGGATATAAGTTGTTTTAATTCATCCCTTTAAATATGCTATATTCCACATGAATACCATGGGTTGTCATACAATGGGTCAATAGGATGAAGTTATTTTTATTTTAACTTTATTTTTTTAATAATTTTGTTTTACATTGACCAGATAAAAATCTTTTCACATAAACCTATTTCTAATTTCATTTTATCTTCACTCATTTCAAAATTAATTAATTTTATTAAAAAAATAATTATATTAAATAATATTGTATTCATTTTTTAAATACAAATATTACTTTTTAAAATACTATATTCAAAATGTAGCGTACAAAAACTATCTATGGTAAATTTACTATTTTAGTTTAATGTTATTTTAGTTTATAATTTTATTTTATGTATTTTTAATTTTAATTTTAATTTTAATTTTATTTTTATGTAATTTGACTAAGTCAAGTTTATTAATTCACAAGTTATGTGAATTTACCAAGTAGGGTGTAATAAGACTACGAGCTATATATAAATAAAAATATATAAAATTTATATATAAATTTTAATACTTCTGATTTTTTTTATATACATGGAATAAATTGTATTTTACTCCTAAAAAGTGGAAAAAGTGGTAAATGGACTTCAAATTTAACCCCTCACCCCTAGACATCTCCCCTATATTGGGTTGTAGAGGTTTCTCATCTCAATTATTATTACAATTATGAAATGCAATTAGTTGACTAACTCTAGGCACTCTATTCTAATATATTTGATTTATAAACAATGCAAATATCCCTAAAAATTTGTAAGATAATAGATTTCAAATCATATATAATTTGGTTTAGGTGAATATTATTTAGATGATTATTTTGATAGAAAGCATATAACTAAAATAAAATGATAAACAATTATATTTATATTTTCTCAAAAAAAAAATTAGTTGGCACCAACTATCCCTTATTGTTATTTATTTCATCTTAAATACTTAATAATCCTATTTATTACCCATCAACTACCAAGTGGACTTATTCCATATTTAAGAAAAAAATACAATTATTATCCCCTTGGATACCTCCCTAAGTAACTCATATTATCTTGATCACTACATTACCAAATGAGAAAAAAAACCCAATTTGTCTTAAAATAATTAGTATTTATAATAACAACTCAAGATCATCCTCCAAATTTATACGATCAAATTATTAGTAGTAGTTTTCTAAAAAAAATATTAAAAAATGTTCACTCCAACATCTATAAATACTCAACTTAATATTAAGCTAGCATTAACTTAGAGATCACCATATTAACAGCTAAATATCAATTTTAAAATGTTATATGAATGGTCATGCCAATCTAAAACTAAACACTTCTCCATTTGCACACTATAAAAAGAGTACGGTATATCCACTATTCTTACCATTAGTTTCTATCTGACAGAGGAAGAGATTAAGTCTTGTGTGTGCAAGAGGTAGAGAAGGAAATACAGATTAATAATGGCCATCAAGGTATATGGTCATCTATTTTGCACAAAAACCACTATGGTGATCTGTTGTTTAAAAGAGATGCAACTTGAATACGAACTCTTCCTCGTCGTCTATCTTACAGGTGCTCACAAAAAACTGCAATATCTTAATATCAATGTGACTAAGTAAAAGCCTACTTATTTTTATGTAATCTTTCTCACTCTACATAAACTGCAATATCTTAATATCAATGTAAGTAAGTAAAAGCCTACTCATTTTTATATAATCTTTCTCACTCTACATAATTGTTCACAATATTTTTATTTTTATTTTTTTCCTTATGTTGTGTAATTTTTGTGTTGTGCTGTAGCCAATTGGGCAAGTACCCACTGTGGTTGAAGATGGGGAACTCACTTTATTAGGTAATTCACTAGTACTCACCAACATTATCTAAATTTAAGTTTATTTTATTATCCTCTAATAATGTAATTTTTAGTCTGATATATAGTGTTTTTTATTACATTATGTTTTAGTAATTTTGAAGTTTATTTTAATAACAACCCCTCGATATGTACCCAAGTATTTGGCTAAAAAATACAAGGGGTACGACACCCATCTCCTAAGAAACTCTCCCACAAACGAGATATTGGTGGAGGAGTGCTGCTAAGTGGAAGAAGGAAAATTCAACTGCCTTGTGTTCAACATATTCCGTGAAATAATGATGTACCCATCGTGTAGGCTCCCCACACAAGAAGCCACTGTGGAATTCTGTGTTGCAGAGCTGCAGAAATTGCTTGATGTTTATGAGGGAAGGCTTTCCAACATCAAGTAACTAGTAAGTGATTTTTTTAGTTTGGCAGATGTAAAACATCTTCCCTTGACACATTACCTGTTGAAAGTTTGCAATAAGGGTTACCTAATCTCGTCGGGAAGGCATGTCAACAAATGGTGGGAAAATATCTCTAGTCACCCTACATGGAATAAAGTGGTACAAAATATGCTCTATCAGTGTACCAGTCTCTAGAATTTTTGGTGAGTACGAGATATTTGAATCAAGTTATTTCATTAGGTTACTTTTGGGGAATTAAATACCATTAGATTATTTTTAAAGCTTAGCTTTTCAATGATTGTAGTTTAATAAATGCAAAGAATAATTCAGAAATTTTGGTAATATTGTGAGAAATTTAGGTAAAGATTTTTAAAATTTTGGATTACAGTAGTTAATTTTCAGTATTTTAGGTGCACTAATTTTTTTTTTTTTTATGATGCTGAATTTATTTCCACCATAAAAACTGTGGGACCCATGCCACATGGGTTGAAATTTTCCTGGCCCCAGCTTATCATGAGCTTGGTCATATAGGAGGACAAGGTCTCCTTCTACAAAGGACCAAGGGGAAATCTACTCGTCAAAATGAGCTTTGACCCGCTTCTTTTGTGCTTCAATGGCCAAAGGAGCAAAGTGGCGAGTTTCATCGAGTCTTTCTAAGTAGAGAAGATGCTCTTCTTCAGGTGAAGTGTTGGCAGTATTTCAACAACCAACTTGAGTGAAGGTATTTCACACTCAATTGGAATGGTAGCTTCTAGATTGTAAACAAGCTAAAATGAAGTGAATCTAGTTGCATCCTTATCTGAGGTTCGATGTGCCAAAAGAGTCGAAAGTAACATGAAATGCTAGCTTGATTTTTGTGTCCCAATCATATGTTGAAGAATGTTAACAAGAAATTTATTCACAACTTCAACCTAGCCATTGGCTTGAGGATAGTACGGCGTTGAGCTGTCGTGATGCGAACCCAACTTGGAAGTCAATTCCGCCACCATATAATGCCGAAAATGGGAACCATGATCAGTAACGATGGCTTGAGGGACACCAAACCTAGAAATGATGTGATTTAATATAAATTGAGTTCTTCAAGCCAAGAGGGAGCTTCTAATATGTGAAAGTACCCCAGGGACAGATAAAGGTAGTTCTATGTTGATCGGTTAGGAGAATTTTAATTAGGTTATAGCTATAAAAGTCGTCCATTAGGGAAAATATCTCACTCCCCGCAAAATCATCATTGATTTGATCAATAAAGGGAGTATGATAATTATTCTTAGGACATGCCTAGTTAATGTCACGATAATCAAAATGGACTCGAATGGTACCTTGTTTCTTATATACAGGGACAATGTTGGACACCCATTCTATCAAGGGAATCAGATATATAAAACCATCTTTGAGAAGTTTTTCAACTTCACCCTTAATGGCGGAAGCCTTTCTAGGGTGTACGAGACGAAGACATTGGCAAACTTCGATGTTGGGCATGTCTTTGTAAGACCATGCAAAGACATCAAAGAAATCATGGAAAAGGCTAGTATAAACCTGAACTTCATCTGAAGAATAGGTCACCTCGATATGGATGTCCTCAACAATTAATCGTTTCACGGAAATGTCGATAGGGATCGTTTGAGTGACGTTACTCAAGTTACCGTCTGTAAAAAATTCATGTGTCAAAATAGGCATTTGAAGTGGAGGAGGAGGAACTTGAGATGAAAAACTCTCAAGAAACATAGAGATGGCCCTGAGGCCAAGCATGAACAAGGAACAATGATAATTATCATCCCACAGAGGATCCTCGAGAGACATAGTTTCCATGATGGCTTCATTGGAGGGAAATATATCATTAAATGGATTGGGAGAATTTGAATCGCTGAGCCAAGGGGATTGAGAATAAATGTCAAGAGACATGCCCAAAGGAGCATGATCAGGAGGCAGAGGCTTCGAAGCCAAAACAAGTTCACAATAGTCAATTTCGATTGGACTTAACGACATCGAATCTCCAAAGGAATCAATCTGCTCAGGAAAAGGGATGATCCATGGGTCATCAGACTGAGAGATCATATTAATCTGAATAGTGTTGGGTGGAGGAAGATGAAAAATACCCATGAGGGCAGGATATTTGAAGAGACTTGACCCTATTCTCTCGTAGGGAGTAGGAATTTGATCCACATACGAAACATTGTTCTCAGAAGATGAAGTGAACAACAACAACTGATCAACAATAAAAATCTTTCCTTCATGCGGAAATTTCAAAACATGAAAGAGAGTGGATGGAACACACAACATGCCATGAATCCAACTGTGACCGAGGAGAAGATTGTAATTGAGCTTGGCGTCAACTACTTCAAACTCGAAATTGACTATCTTCCCTTCAAGAGTAATCAGTAAACTAACGATAACACAAAGAGGTTTAGATTCCCTTCCATCAATTGCTTCAAGAGAATTTTGTGATGTATTCAAAGCTAGAGAACCAATAGATTTCCAGTAGGAAAATGACATGATGCATGTAGATGCACCCTCATCCACAACCACATGATGGATAGTCAGTCCATTAATGCCAACTTGTATGATCAGTGAAAGCTAGTGCGGAAGACGTCGGAAGAAATTCTCCAAGTCGAAAGCGATAAGGCTTGAATCAGAAGGGTCAATCTCATTGATCACAGATAACAAAGTCTTCCATTGAGATGAACAACTATGAAGTACTTCCAATGTAGAAATTGTAGATGGAGGCTTAGCCAGATCCTTAATAATGTTGTAATGTTGAGAAGCATGGGAATTAGGATTGTAAGAAGAGTTACGGAGAACAGATTTGGAAGGTGGTTGTACAAAGAGCTTAGTACTGGGGAGCCTTTCAATCTAAAGAGGGCCAAAATCAGGCGAAGGAGGAGGACCATCAACAATCTCTTTCCCTGCTACGTGACACAATTTGGCATAGTATTTTGACAGGGTAGCAATAGAAATAGATGCAGAACCATTCATCATGAAGACCTAAGAGCCAAATGGGGTAGAGAACTAAGGTTTCTCTACCATCTGGATCTGCTGTGATGGAAAAGGTTCTTCAAGAATAGTCGCGGTTCCTTGGGTGCCTTTGAGCAATCTACTCACTTCAGGTTGTTGAGGAAAGTCCTTGGTGTAGTGCTCTTCGTCACAAATCAAGCAAGGATACTTTGGCTTATGTTGTGAACCATCATCAGCATGAGATTTTTGAGAGTCCTATTTCGGTGTATCGGCTTTGGCCTTACCTTTACCCTTCTTTTTTCCCTTTGAAGTTTTATCCACCAGATTGGTGTGAATGGCATTGACTTCTGTGGTTGTACCAGAATTTGGGGTAGGCTGAGAAGAAGTATCATTGGAAGGATTAGATTTTTTCTTCTGAGGGTTCGAAGGAGAAGACTTTCGAGAATTCTGAGACATAGAACCAATGATACCATCGATAAAGGGCATTGTCGGTGCTTTGGAAGTTCGAGGTTGAGGAGCATCAGGGAACATATCATAGAACATGCCAGTTTGAGAGTACACAAGATCAAGGTACTAGGCATGAGCAATGGCCTGTTCTTCGGTTACACATGCCCCCATAGCTATGTCTTTAGTGATTTGATTGACAAACAAGGTAGTGAACGAATCAGTTAGAAGTTGATTAGGAATGTCAAACTTTATCAAGCGATGGAAGCAACCCCATTGATGAATATGATTCGAGATATTAGTAGCTCGGTCCTATTTCAATGATGTGAGGAGGTGCGTCTCAGTCTCATACTGAACCAGTAACTGAAAATTTGTAAGAAACGCCATAGCTAGAGAGTTGAAATCTTGGAATATACCATGAGATAATTCAATGTACCACTTTGCAGTGGCACCAATAAGAGTCCATTGGAAAATATGGATTCGGATGGAATCATCAACCCAAGAGTTAGAGCAACACCATAAGTGGTAAGTCATAACATAAGCTTGGGGGTCTTCTCCAGAATTTCCCTCAAACTTAGGACAATCACCAGGGATTTTGGTTGGAACTGGGGGCCAATATGGATTATGGAGAATTGGATCATTTGTCAATTTTTCAAATCAAGCAGGTTCAACATAGGGAGAAATGGCAATTGAGGATTAAAAGGCATTGGAGGTTGTTAATAAAGACATGTGTTAATATTCCACCCAGGCCGGGAGAAATTCTGCCCCGATATGTTTTGTCCCAAAGGATTCCATCCATATGGGTTATAAGCTGGATAATTTGGCCCATACTGGGGTGAAGGACCAGGATATTGATTCTGAGCATCCCATTGAGGTCCTTTCTGAGGAACATATGGATTCTACTGCAGAATGTAAGAATTTCCTTGAGGTGGATTATACACTATTTGGGATTGATTTGGAGGGTAATTAGTGAAACCTTGGGGAACACTATATACAACTTGATATTGACCTTGAGGAGAATAAGTAGCGCCTTAAGGTTGAGTGGGTGGTACCTACTAACCAGGTTGAACGGGCCGCTGATATGGTTGAACATGTTGAACCGGCTGCTCAGCTGGTTGAGCAGGTTGAACTAGCTGTTGAGCGGGTTGAGCAGGTTGAACCAACTGCTGAGGCTACGCAAGCTGTCGTTGCAGAGCAGGTTGGCTTGGATACGAGGGCCACCGGGTTGCCCTTCTAGAAGAGGTTGGCCCGATGGTTGCATTGGACTAGGTTGTCCTCGATAACCAGGTTGACTCGGACTAGAAACATAGGGTTGTCCTTTTTATACAAAATCTTGGCCTTCCTGAATGTAAGGTTGCTGCTATTGCACAAAAGGTTGTCCCTGTGGTGGATACATTTCCCCCCTAGGAACATAAGATTCTCCTAGTTGATATTGAGGTTGACCACAAGGATTGTAGGGTTGATGGACCAAGGGTTGTCCTCGTAAGGGTTGTCCTTCTAGACCTAAGGGTTGTCCTTATATCAATGGCCCTCAATGAGGAATGGTCTGATATGGATCAACCGGAGGCAGATAAACAGTCTGATTTGGATCGATACGAGGCAAATAAATGGGGTTACCGTAGACATCATAGTGATGGGGAGCATTGATAGGAGCTTGAGGGTGCTGAGAACCATGATAGTTCTGTTGCTGAACATCCAATAGATACTCATTGAAAGTAAGGCCACTAGGAATAGAAGTGGAAGTCGTAGCCACACTAGAAGCAGGCGTGGTTTCCACCATGCGAGCTTTTGATCTACTCACGTCGGGATTGAGAAGCCACACGGGATTAAGAAAGATAGACCTACGAGTGTGGAAATATATCGATGATTGATGCGTAACAACTGGTGTAGATGAGGCCACACAGATGGTAGGTGGGACCAGCACATTTGTAACAGTAACCAACGAGCTAGGTGTCTAACATGACAGTCCTAACGAAGGAAGCATCGAACTCCATGGAGGAGTCGAGCTACTGGATTGTGCTATGGATGCAACACCATAAATAATCTAACTCAACGTCTGATAACCTGGTGGAACTGCACTGAATGAGGAGAAGGTTGACTAGAAACACGTGGGAGATTTTATGGGAAAAGCTGATATTCCCCTATAGAAACAGGCATTTATTCACTGCTAATAGGAGTTGAAGAATCCATATGTTACGAAGTCATAAAATCTTTGAAAAGACAACAAGGACTAGGAGGTAAAGAAGCGACTAAAAATGGTGATCCCGAAGTAAGAGGAGGGAATTCTTCCTCGCTCCAAAAATGAGACCAAGCACCCTGAGGAGGCCAATTGAATTCAACCAACTCTTCAGGAGGAGATCGGGTAGCAAGAGGCAAGATAGGTGGGAGGATAGGCTGCAAAAACTTGATAGACCTAGTGGACTTATGGGTTTCAAAATAAACATGTGGAAAAGAACTACCACTATGAGGTAGTGAAGAAGGAGAAGAAACTAGTGGTTCTGCCACTGTCACAATATTTCAACACAGGAAGGAAAACGAGATAGCCAATTCAAGGCTTCACGATCAAAGTTTAAGGAATTACAAAAAAAAATCCAAGTAAATAAATTTTAACGGGCATGTGATCATGGCTAATTAATTTTATGACACTGGAACAAAACTTTGTTGTTTCATGTTTTAAGAGTTGAGAAACAAACAAAAGATGACTATAGTCACTTTCAATTTTAAAGAAGCGTGAAAGGACAAGTGCTCAATGATCCCTTCTCTTTTTAAGGAGTCACCAAAAGATCTAAATGAGTACCTAGGTAATATAAGCAAGAGGGTGTACCAATTTTTCATGAACTACCATATACTCCTTGGTGATCAAATGAAAGAGAAATCACCAAGGACTTAACGTATGTGCAGGTAGTCTCCCCAAATGTTATGTTTGGTGTATCATGGTCATAGGGCGACATACTCAACTTCCTATGGATAAATGATTTGAACCTATGAGGATCTCCCTTTATATACACGATGGTATGGGGAGAACAAGTCCATACTAGTGCTATCTAAAGGCAGGTGGCAAACAATAGCTACTAGGTTTAACGACGCCAGAACACGTCACTAGCCTAGACCTCTAAAAATGTTTACGTTAGGTTCCAATGCTTCCTTAGGTTATGTTGATAATTAGTTAACATCAGTCAATTTTTAAGGCAAACCTTGAGTAGTCATATATCAAAAGCATGACGGGTGGTGAAACATTAAAATAATGGTTGAAAGGAAACGATGATAAAACAAGTCTCGTGCCTAAAAACAAAGCATATGTTCGGAAAGGGTACAAATATAAAGCAAAAGGCAAAGGTATAAATTAAAAGGGTAAAGGATGCAAGATGATATTATTAAAAGGGCTTGTCGCTTCCATAATATGCACGTGAGGGAACTCCCCATATGGGAAATTTCGAGGGGGTTCAGGAGTGGAAGGGGGACGAGACCTGTACCCCCGCGGAGTTATGGTGACGTAGCACTGGGTGGACCCAAGGTAAACGTGATATGGTAGAGAAAATTACGGGTAAGCATGATGTGGCAGAGTGAAGTGTGGGCCCTAGAGGTCTGTATGCTACGTATTTAAACAATCTTACGAAGAATAGTTTTCAAGAACCAGATGGCTTATGCAGCAGAAAGGTAAGGTAAGTTTCTAGGTGAACTGGTACCGAGGCCCGTACCAGTATTAAACCTGGCACGTGGTGTTCACCTGCTTCTAGCTGACACCCAATCCATATACGCAGCATGCTCTACTGTCAGTTTCCTTACGACACTTACCCCGCTTATTTCACCTCTCCATCTTTTACCTCAGAACTTTCAGTCTTAGATAATGGTCCTCCCGTATTTTACTGCAGTAAAATTTAGAGGTCTTCTATCTACGGTATAAACTAGTGCCAGGTATACCTGGTCACTATCAGTACCCCCGCGTCGTTTTCCCAAGCAAATTCATACTGCACAGGTACTCTGTCCCTCATATTCCCTCTGCTTTCCTTTTGTTTTTAAAAAGTTTTGTATGTCAGTCATGGGAAGGGGCACACCTAAGAAAAATGAACGAGAAAATCTTCAGGTCCGTGAAACAAGAAAATCTCCCGAGTTCGAGCCCTTCATTGACCTGCAAGCCGAAATCTATGATCCCCAATACCCTTTTCCCATCAGCAGTATAAAACGCGAGCTTTTTAGGAGACATGTCGAGAATAGCGATCGATATCGGGTGTTCGTATCAAGTTTATATCATCAGATTACTCCCCAGTCTACCTGGTGGTCGATTTTATTTACTGGCTTAGGGATGCCTATGATGAGCATCGAGGCACATTTACCTCAGCTCAAGGGAATAAGATTTTCTCTCTTTCTCCCGACATCATCAGGCAAGCCCTCCGCTTTCCCACCAGCGCCATCTATACCAGTTTCAATGAAATAGCTTTAACCTCCCAGTTCACTAAATTTCCATGGGAATAGCAAGAAGACTTCATTTCCTCTATAACCAGTAACCAAGCTACGTCCCTTACTTCTATAGAGCCTTTCCCATTGAGTATGTTCAAATAAGAAGTGCAACCAATCCTGGCCCTCATCGTAGGTCTTCTAGGCGTAGGCGGTTTGGGGGAAGTTTCCATGGCGTGTGTTTATTTCTTGTGGTTAATGTCTCAAAAGGGGGTAGTTCTGAATAACCCTGGCTTCTTGGCTGCTAACATCCAGACCCATTTCCAACAGCTTTCCGAAACTAGTCAATTTCGCTTTTGCTCGATGGTCTTCTACATCTTCTTATATTAGCATGCTGATACGTTTGAGGGTTTGGGTTTAGATAGGGTATACGAGGTAAACTCTCAACCCCGACCAGTCTTCGACTGGAACTTTGAAATGTGCCAATTACCAAATGGGGTGCGTTATTCCAGGTTTCTAAATGAGTTCATGCCTATTTTCTACACTATCATCCATGACTCTCCCTCGCCCAGAGTTTTTCTTGAAATGAAGAGCTGGCTACAAGCTAGTAAAACCCATAACATTGGGGATTGGTATCTATTTGACAATTATACTGAAATTCAGGTCTATGGAGCCGAGGCCCCCCCTTACCAGCTTCCTGTGTTCCCTTCTCGATGATTTTACCCTCTGGAGTATATTCAGCAGACTCTCAAATCTAACCAACTCCACTTTGTCCCAGCTAAGAAGGGCTTCACCCTGAAACTCCCTATCACTATTGGCCCGTTTATTGTAAATTCAAGACATGCCCTTCCTGTTGTTGAGAAGCTGTTGCAAGGCATGGACTTAAGATAGGGGAAGACTTGGGCCTATGATCCCCAGGGGATTATCTCTAACAGAAGAAGGAGGAACAAGTCTACTCCTTATACACATTATTCAAGACCGTTTATAGAGTGGAGGGCTAATCTTGAAACTTGGCCTTTGATTTCGCAGATGGAGACAAATTCATCTGCCACAGGGGAAGAAGGAGAAGCCAAAAGAGGCCAGGGATAAGAAGCGGGACCCTCAGGAACAAGTTACCCCCTCTGCAAAAAGCAGAAAACAGTCTCAAGCGAGGCCGAGGTCATAGGGGGAGAACAGTTGCTTGAGCCATTTGTACCATACAACCAACCGGACGGAAACAAAGCGGGGCTCAAAGTGCTGAGAGCATTAGGGGAATTTTGAGGTCTAAAATGGTCCTCATAAGAAAAATGTACAACAAAAATAAACTTTATAACAACCAATAGGATTCAAGATGATGATGTCATCCATAATTGATGATTCACCATTTTTGGAGTAAAAACGTAAAAATATTAAAAAATAATAAAAGAATAAAACTACTTTTTCAACTCGTATTTTAAACTTATCTCAGTCTTGCCTTAGGCAGAGTACCGTTGATGTGACTCTCATCCAAGGAGTACCCATGTTGCATACTGATGAACTCTTTTCCATATTGAAAAATGAGAAATACATAAAAAATGTGATTGTAATCACATTTTTTTATGTATTTCTCATTTTTCGTGTAGTAGGACCCATCGAAAGTATGCAACATGGGTACTCCTTGGATGGGGAATTAAATTTCACATCCAACGAGTACTCCCGCTCGAAATTTGAGTAAAAAATTTGGGAGATAAGTTGAAAATATGAATTGAAAAAGTAGTTTTTTCATTTTTCCCTCTAAAATTTGATGATGTCATCAAATCTTATGAGATTTTTTCCACTATTATTTTATAATTTCCTTAGGAGGCCCATTTTAGACCTCAAAATTCCCCTAATGATAGTATCACCTCCTCCGAATATTCTAAGATCTCACAAGCAATTGGCAATAATCCTTCACCAACTGTAATTGAAAGGAGTCAGAAAATTAGAGCGATCAGAGACAAGTACAAGGCCGTACTGGAAGGTTATGTGGAAAAATATCATACCAAGGTTTCAGCTTCCATGAATGTGGACAAAAAAAATCTGGTATTGTCTGGCTGAGGCCATCCTGGATCCTAGTGCAGGTACCACTAGTTATAGGGTGCTTGAATATGCAATTGACATGGCCAAAGTACCAGCCCTTGACAAATGTAACATGTTCTAGGTGGTTGGTGACATGCTGAAGGATGAGGTAATGAGGCTCACCATCGCACTGAAGAAGCTGGAGACTAAGCATGAACAGGTGAGGGTGACCCTAAAAAATGAATAGGAAAATTCCTGCCCCTAGGCAAATCAAATACACGCCCTCATGGAGTCGATCAAAGGCAAATAAATTGGAGACTCCAACCCGCAGCGCTATGTGATAGATCAATTGCAGAAGGAGGTTGTGTCATTAAAATGAAAGGTTAGCATACCGGCATCCCACCATGTTCAGATGGCTGAATTGGCACAGGCGGAGAAAGAAAAATAAGACTTGGCTGATTCACTGGCGAGGGAGAAAGAGGAAAAAGAAAAAATGGTAGAGACAATAACTATTCTTCGAGGCAAGCTGACGAAGCTGCAAACAACTTCGGACATGCACAGTTGTGTGCCAACTACCACTCCATCAGAGACCAGTTCGTTGTCTGAGCAGCTAACTACAACAAAGGCTGCAAATGATGTAATAGAAAACAGGCTTCCACCACGAGGAAGAGAATCACTGAGTTGGAAACCTCCTTGGCTGAGAATACCAGAAAAATAGAGACGTTGCAGAAGGAGATCAAGCAGGAAAAGAAGGCAAGACCCGTCCAGCAGAAAACCATCAATGACCTCAACAACCGCCTGAAGGGTAATATGACCCTCAGTGATGCAAGGAGGATAATTTGGTCAAATATAATCTCGACGGTGATAGAACAATGGGGTTTCCTCAAAATGATTGGGGAAACCAAATCTGCCGTACTCTATCTCAACAGGAAATTTTAGGAGGAAGACCTCGACTTGTCTAGCAGAGCCCAGCATGCCAGAAGCTATATTTCTTTCTTCAAAGAGTTGGAATCTGATGAAGTGGAGAAGCATGGCATACCAAGTCGGTTCATGGAAGCCTTTGAATGCCATAAAATCATCGACAAGGAGGCGGCCCGAGTTATAGCTTCGAGAGCCCTGCAACAGGTGGCAGCAAACATGGATCAGTTTGATGTAGTTTGGGCCAAGATTACAACAGCTAGAATTCCATATTGCTGGGACCCAACCACTCCTTCCATGCTATGGCCGTTAAAAATATATAAAACACGTCTCCAGGAAGAAATAGACCGGACAGACATCTTGTCAGATAAAACCACTTGGTTAAAAGCTGAGACAATTGTTTCATCCCTCCGCCAAGAATTTGTCCTCATTCATCTGATAAAACACAAGCTCCCCACCGAGGTAAGTTTCAACGTCCTCACATAGGCCTATATCAAGGTGGAAGGATTTGCAGCGATGCTTGAACCTTTAGCGGACAGCCAGCAATGATGCACTCAGTTTGCCAGCCAGATCGCCAGCTCGTCAGCAAATGTTCCACCACCAGTGTCAGCGACTACCTCAACCCCTTTTCATCAGTGAAATACTATCAACTCATGATTCAGCCCTAGTGGCCTTTTTAATTTTTACTTTAGTTGATTACTTTTAAGTTTCAAGTGAAATTTATGCTCCACTCCAGCATTTTACTTTTTTACCAGACTCTTGTTTAATATTTTTCTTCAAAACGGCCAAGTGCCTAGCTGCAAATGATGAGAGGCCTTTATTCCTCATCATAATTTTCGGTTATTTTGATAAAGACCTCAAACTAATTTTTGGCACGTGAGGAAGATATTCTTCCCAAAAATATCTTCCCGTTCATGTACTGAGGCCTCTGTATAAGCAAGATCGAAAGAGAAAAAAGGGTTCCATATTTTCAAAAGAATTTGGCTTTGAAAGAATTGTTGTATGCTTTTTGTTGAAATATTAATAGAAATGCGAAGAGCCCGTTGGGTCTCAGCGAGAAGGAGTTTTGATTTAAAGTGAGGATTATGGTCTTAACGTTTTATAGTGTGTAACCTTTCCTTATGTGATTTTGTTTGATTGTTCATATTCACAGCTTCCACTTCTTTTATATCATGTTTTGGAATGCGAGTGGCTCACTTGTTTTGATATAAAATTATCACCACTGATACTTATATTAAGCTGGTCAAGCGCTTTAAATATGGCTCAGGCATGGTATGCCGTCTCACTTATCAATTCACTCATTATTCCTCTATGTTAAATGTTGTGAGATGTTATTCTTTCAAAGCTATTGGCATGTATGGATTCTTATCATTTTAAGCCCATCTCATGTCCAGATATGTTTATGGAATTCCCTCTCATGAGTAGTTAATATCCTTTATGTACTTTCTACGCAGCAAACATCATTCAATTCTAAAACTTTGTAAAGCATTTTACAATCCAGCCCTCCTTAAAGAAATTTGTCTTTAAGCTGTCTCATGCATCTATATTAAGGACTCACTCCTTGCCTCTGCAACGTCCTGTTATCTTGCTGACTCTAAGAATATTCTGGTTCCATTTATATTACACCCCCTTGTGAAAGTTGAAGCAGTAAAGAGCCCCATGTTGTTAAAATGTCTCGAATTATATCTTAAGCTCCTTACTGTATAAGATGTCCTAGGCATTGGTCTTTCACAACTCAAGGCTGTCTCTAGGATTGACAACATCTTTTTGGCGCCGTTGCCAGGGAACGAAGTTGAGATAAATTAAAATCCTTGGGCCTCGACAAAACCTTATTCACTCTTCAATTAGGTGAGCATGGAGAGTTGAGAGTTGTATATGCCTCACCTTGGCGACTCCACATTCATTTTCCAGATACATCTATTTGCAGTCCTAGCTCCTCGGAAGCCACACCTGAGGTCAGATATGTCTCAGCCAAAGACACCCTCTGTGTTTGAACCAGAGAGAATACTACATAAAATAAATTGGAGGGAAATACAATTCATCCATACTGAGATCCCACAATTTTCTCTAGAAGACTTGCCATCCTCCTCTTCTAAAGTAGCTCAAGTCCAAGGTTCTGACTCTGCTATGGGAGAAACCGGTTATTAATCAGATAGTCTTCCTCTGGGAAACATCCAAATTAAGGATGAGGCTGAATCAATAGATACCGCTAGTTATTCATTCCATCCCACTCCAGAGGCTAAAGAAGTCAAAGAGGTCACTGAAATATCTGTTGTTACTACTCTGCCTTTTTCGTCACCACCCCAAGCTGCTATTCAATACATTCCCATTGTCATTCACACCACACTTCCACCCCCCCCCTCCTCTTACACAACAGACCCTTCAGTTACCTCCACCTCCTCCTCCAATGGCAAATGTTCCGAGCTTCTTGCTAAATAAATATGCCCCCCTGGCATTACCCCAAGTGCTGAATGATATGCCACAGGACTATCTAAAGTTCCTGCCCCATTTCAATGGGGAAAACACGATCGAATCTCAAAAACACCTTGAGGTCCTCTGCTCTTTCGCAGAAAAGTTTAATGTGGAACATCTTGACATGGTCCTAAGACTGTTTGTGCAATCCCTTGATGGTGAAGCCAGAAAATGGTTCAAGACACTCGGAGACCGTTTTGTCACCACTTGGGAAGGAATGGAGGACAATTTTCTTAGAAAATGGGGAGAGAAGAAAGATCATGGACATTGTCTTACTTAGTTTAACACACTCAAGAAAAGACATAATGAAGGGGTGGCTGAATTTATTAAGATATTTAACAAGTTGTACCTGAGCCTTCCCGTAGATATGAAGCCTCATCAGACCAATGCCAAGGTTGTTTTTGTGGCAGATTTTGACTCAGAGTTCAGCTTCACTCTGAGAGAAAGAAAGCCAGCCACCCTAGATGATGCCCAGATAGATGCACTAGAGCTTGAGGAAAACTTTGACTCCACTGGTAAATCCAAAGGAAGGCCTGATCAGGATACTAGAAGAAGGGGAAAAGAAGAAGTATCCACCTCGAGCCAAGATAAAGATTCAACAAATGACAGGATTGAGGAGATGAACAAGATGATCAAGAATCTCTCAAGTAAGTTGGTTAAGCTTGAAATGGAGGCCAATAATTCACCCTCCAAGAATTTCCAAAATGCTCCAAACAAAGGTTATAATCCTCAATACTAGAAGCCACCCTTGCAGATACTGCAAAGGGAAAGGAAGGAGCAGCAGGACCAGGTACCACATCCTCTATATTTGGAAGGACAAGTAGATGGTCCTACCAAAGACACCACTTATGAGCAAGAGGAGGCATACCTTGCTTTCTCAAATAGTGATGAAGTGGAATACCCCCTGCATGAAAGTGACGAAGTGGAGGTGCAGGCACACACAGAAGGGAAAGCTAATGAAGAAACCTAATATTCTGAGATTGATGACTACTGCAAGCAGTTCGTCGATTTCATGCAAGCTCAGTTCAATAGAAGATATGACCTTAGATCTTCTAGGAAGAGAACCCGCACTCAGGATCAGGAGGAGGATACACCTCAAGAGGAAGCACTTGTACAGAAAGAGGCAACAACTCAAAGGACCCTAGATAAAGGTAAGAGGCCTCTTAACCAATCTTTGCAGACTACTGATCAAATTCCCTCATCTTCACAAGGGGCTACACCCCCTAGTGTCAAGCCGATCTTAAAAGAAGTCAAACCTATCCCCCAGAACAAAGAATCCAAAGATAAAGAATCAAAGGAAGTGTCAGTATATAGGTCCTCATTTGCCTTCAGTTTACAAAAAGAGCTTGAGAAACTAAAAATCCCAGTTCCCTTAATCGAATTGTTAAAACAACCTACATATCAGTCCCAGGTCACATCCTTTATTCTCCCTCCAGAAGTAATACACATTCCAGGCAGTTTGAACCTTCAAGAAGAAAGTCCTATGGTTGTATTTGGCCCACATGTAGAAGAATTAGATGTTGCTACTCCCCCATTTTATGTGTCTTTAGTAATACATGACCTGCTGCTGCATAACTGTATGTTAGATTCGGGAGCCTCTCATAACCTTTTACCCCTCTCGGTCATGGAACAACTAGGACTACAAATCACCCGCCCATACAAAGACCTTTACTCATTTGACTCCAAAAGAGTTAAGTGCTTGGGCATGATAAAAGACTTAGTGGTCAATCTAGCTCAAATCCCAGCAAAAATTGTAGTGATGGATATAGTGGTGGCCGACATTCCAACTCGCTTTTGCATGCTACTATCAAGATCTTGGGGGACTAAAATTGGTGGATCAATCAAGCTGGTCCTGACCTATGCCACTATCCCTATATTTGGTGGTCAAGAGAGGATGTTGTACCGGGAAACCAAATTTGTCAAGACAGTTACCAAGGAAGATGACTCAGTTAATTCCCCAGTTTATAGCAGGGAGGGAGATTTCTCATGTTTAATGCTGGAGGAAGATCAAGAGTATGCTCATGAACCATCATTTTTCTAGATTAAGACAAAGCAGTCCATAGAGAGTCCTGAATCAGAAATCTGGACACTTCATTTTGATGGGGAAAACTCCAGGGAAGGTAATGGGGCTGGGGTATTATTGACTTCTCCTGTAGGCCAATGGGTCCCTTTGTCTTTCAAGCTAGATTATGAAGCCACCAATAATGTGGCTGAGTATGAAGCACTTCTATTGGGGCTGCAGATAGCCAGGTTCATGAACATACAAAGTCTAAAGGTTCAGGGAGATTCAGAACTGGTAGTCAGACAAGTGAAGAATCAGTGCCAAGCCAAACATCCTAGGCTAAGGGCTTATAGGAACGAATTTTGGGATCTGGTGGAGAACTACTGCTTGGCATTCAATATCTAGTTCATGCCCTGGAAGCAGAATAGGATGGCAGACTCCCTGGTAGTGGCTGCCAGTACTTTCCATCCACCTCAGAATCCTCTCTTGAGATATGAAATCGAGGTACATTATTGGCCATCAATCCCAGACAATATCAAACACTGGCAAGTGTTTGAAGATGAAGAAAAAGTGAAGAGATTCTTGGAAATAGTTGGGGAATTATCCAACATGGAGATTGATACTTGTGAAGAAGAGGAGGCTGAAAACACTTCAGGAGATAAATGGGAAGAAAAGGTGGCTGGCCACAAATTCCTACAGTTGAAAGGAAATGTCATTCCCCGAGGACTAGTGCCCTTAGAAAGGCTATTTAATAAGAATGATGTTCCACTGCAGCCGAACAAAGTTCTAGAGGAGAATCTGGTAGAATATTTTAATCTTGGCACTGAGGTTGACCCTAAAATCATGAAGTTGTCTAAGAAGGTCCCGGGGGAATATAAACAACTCTACAAGAAATTATTCCAGTCGTACAAAGATGTTTTTGCATGGTCTTATCAAGACTTAAAAACCTTCGATATCAGTATCATGCAGCATAAAATTCCACTGAAGGGAGATGCAAAACCACATAAACAGAAACTTAGACAGATAAATCCCCTACTGCTACCCTCTTTTGAGAAAGAAATTAAGAAACAGTTGAAAGCCAAAATCATTGTACCATTGAGATATTCTGAGTGGGTAGAAAACTTAGTTCCTATATGGAAGAAGAATGGAGAAATAAGGCTATGTTTCGATTTTAGGAATTTGAACAGAGCATCCTTAAAGGATAATTATCCACTACCAAAAATGGATCACATCCTACAAAAGGTGGTAGGAGCTTCTCGAATGTCGATGATGGATGGATTCTCTGGGTACAATCAGGTGGCTGTACTACTAGAAGATCAGAAGAAGATGGCCTTCACCACTCCATGGGGGACGTTTATGTATGCCAGGATGACTTTTGGGTTGATTAACGCAGGGGCCATTTTTCAGAGGGCCATGGATATTTCTTTTGTCGGAGAGCAAGATAATTTTGTGGTGGTATATTTGGACGAAATTACTATGTTTTCAAAAGATGATGCAGAGCACATTGAACACTTGCACAGAAATTTTGATAAGTTTAGAAGGTATGGCCTCTCCCTCAACCCACAGAAGTATTTGTTTTCACTATAAGAAGGCAAGCTTTTGGGGCATATTGTAACCAAATATGGAGTAAATATAGACCCTAAGAGAGTAGAAGTCATAAATGGCATTTCCCTCCCTAGAAATAAAAATGAAGTTCAGGAGTTCCTAGGCCGTATAAACTTTCAGAGGAGGTTCATCCCTAACTATTCTTAGATAGTTAGGCACATAACTGACATGCTGAAGAAGAATAATGAGGTAAAGTGGTAACAGGAATCATGAGAGGCCTTTTCCAGGATTAAAAATGCATTTGTTGAAGCCCCTGTGCTAGCTGGGCCAGATTATGCCAAACCTTTTATGATATTTTCCTTTGCATCACCTCATACAGTGGCTGTATTTATATTGCAGAAAAATGAAGAAGGGTATGAGCAGCCTATTGCCTTCTTAAGTCAGTTGCTTCGTGATGCTGAGCTAAAATATAACATATTGGAAAAGTAGGCATATGCTCTGGTGAAATCCCTCAAAGCTTTTTGTATGTATGTCTCAAATTCCCATGTCACTGTGTTTGTGCCCACAACAGCTGTTAAGGATATCCTTATACAGGGGGATAGTGAAGGAAAAAGAGGGAAATGGATTGCCAAAATACAGAGTATGAGATAGACATCCGCCCTACCAAACTAATCAAGGGACAAGGGTTAGCCAAAATCTTGTCCGAATCAAATTGTCGGGCTCTAGGTATAAATCTGTCCATGATGGCAAACGAGGAGTCTAAGAGGAAAGAAGAACCACAGGGAGTAGAGATAGCTTCCCAGAAGACACATATGAAGTACCTTATCAGCCCCTGGTATAAGGAGATAGTGGAATACCTTATAACACTCAGTTTCCCACCCAGATGTGATAAAGCTAAATACAGAGCACTGAGGGTAAGGTCACAGAAGTACGTGGTTGCAAACGATCAACTGTACTGGAGAGACCCATCAGGCATCCTGCTCCTATGTCTCACAGAAGAAGAGATAGAGAGTATAATGGCTGAGTTTCATGAAGGAATCTATGGGGACCATTACAGTTGGAAGGATACTGCTCACAAAATCATGAAGGTTGGTTTCTTGTGGGCCAAAATTTTAGGAGATTTCTTTGCTCGAGTCAGAGCTTGTGAGAAATTCCAGAGATTTGCTAAAAGATAGAAGCTAGCACCTCTGCCCATGATCCCTGTTCATGTAGATGAACCATTTCAGCAGTGGGGAATTGATTTTATCGGCGAAATACATCCTCCATCAAGTGGTCAACATAAGTGGATACTATCTGCCACGAATTATTTCACAAAGTGGGTGGAAGCTATACCCGCCAGGAATGCAACAGATATTGTGGTAATAAAATTCATGGAAGAAAACATCATATCCAAATTTAGCTGCCCTTCCAAGATTGTGACCGACAATGCACAGGCCTTTAAATCTGAAAAATTTGTGAGCTTTTGTCAACAGTATAATATTTCACTAGGTCACTCCATAGCCTATTACCCACAAGGAAATAGCCTAGCTGAGTCTTCAAATAAAACGCTAGTGAGAGCATTGAAGAAGGCTATCAACGAAAACTAGAAGAATTGGGATTCTTAGCTGAAATTCGCTCTGTGGGCCAACAGGATTACCAGCAAGAGAGCCACCGGGAAGTCCCCCTATGAATTAGTATATGGGAGGGAAGCAGTTTTCCCTGTACAGTTAGCATTACCAGTAGCTCAATTCATGCAATAAATTTAGGAAGACCCCAATGATGTGACCAGGAGAATCAACCAGCTGGTGGAGCTTGAAGAAACACGGAACTAGGTGAGCCAGAGGTTGATTGAATATCAAGAGAAAATGAAGGATATTTTCGATCAACATGCCAGGGACAGGAAGTTACAGGTTGGGGATCTAGTGCTCAGATGGGACATTCGAAGGGTTGATAAAGGCAAACACAGTAAATTCGACCCCCTCTGGTTCGGCCCTTTTAAAATTGCAGAGAAAGGGGGCAACAATACTTTCATGTTGGAGAATTTACAGGGAGATTTTCTTGATGCCCCTGTAAACGGTCAGTTCCTCAAACCTTACTTCCAATTCTGATTCAGGCTGAGAAAGCCTGATGTATCATATTGTATATTATTTTCCATTTTATCTTTGTTTTAATGATGCATGTGTGCTAATGAATCATGAAGAATAAAATTAAAAGGACGAGAAAGGTGAAGAGTGATGTCCATACAGAAGACAAACAGGTGTTCTGTGAAGTTCTCGACACGCTCATGGATGAACGTGCCGTCCCCAGGTGGAGCCAATGTTGATCATTAGTTAACATTAGTCAATTTTTAAGGCAATCATTGAGTAGTCATATATCAAACGCATGACAGGTGGTGAAACATTAAAAGAATGGCTGAAAGGAAACAATGATAAAACAAGTCTCGTGCCTAAAAACAAAGCATATGTTCGGAAAGGGTAAAAATATAAAGCAAAAGGAAAAGGTATAAAGTAAAAAGGTAAAGGACGCAAGACGATATTATTAAAAGGGCTTGCCACTTCCATAATATGCACGTGAGGGAACTCCCCGTATGGGAAATTCCGAGGGGGTCTAGGAGTGGAAGGGGGACGAGACGCGTACCCCCGCGGAGTTATGGTGATGTAGAACCGGGCAGACCTAAGGTAAACGTGATATGGCAAAGAAAAGTACGGGTAAGCGTGATGTGGCAGAGTGAAGCGCGGGCCCTAGAGGTCTGTATGCCGCGTATTTAACCAGTCTTACGAAGAATATTTTTCAAGAACCGGATGGCTTATGTAGCGGAAAGGTAAGGTAAGTTTCTAGGTGAACTGGTACCGAGGCTTGTACTAGTATTAAACCCGGCACGCGGTGTTCACCTGCTTCCAGCTGACACCCAATCCCTATACGCCACGTGCTCCACTGTCAGTGTCCTTACGACACTTACCCCACTTATTTAACATCTCCACCTTTTACCTCAGAACTTTCAATCTTAGATAACATTCCTCCCGTATTTTACTACAGTGAAATTTACAGGTCTTCCAGCTACGGTATAAAATAAGTGGGAGCTAGAGCTAGGTTTACCCGATCACTTTCAGTACCCCCACGTTATTTTCCCGAGAAAATTCATACTGCACAGGTATTCCGTACCTCATATTTCCTCTGCTTTCATTTCGTTTTTAAAAAATTTTGTATGTCAGTCATGGGAAGGGGCACACCCAAGAAAAATGAACCAGAAACTCCTCAGGTTCGTGAAACTAGAAACCCTCCTGGTTTCAAGCCCTTCATTGACCTGCAAGTCGAAATCTGTGATCCCCAATACCCTTTTCCCATCAGCAGTATAAAACCCAAGCTTTTTAGGTGACATGTCAAGAATAGGGATCGATATCGGGTGGTCGTATCAGGTTTATATCATTAGATTACCCCCCTAGTCTACCCAGTGGTCGATTTTATTTGTTGGCTCAGGGATGCCTATGATGAGCGTTGAGGCACATTTACCTCGGCTCAGGGGAATAACATTTTCTCTCTTTCTCCCAACATCATCAGGCAAGCCCTCCGCTTTCCCACTAGCGCCATCTATACCAGTTTCAATGAAATAGCTTTAACCTCCCAGTTCACTAAATTTCCATGGGAACAGCAAGAAAACTTCATTTCCTCTATAACTAGCAACCAGGCTACGTCCCTTCCTTCGGTAGAGCCTTTCTTATCGAGTCTATTCAAAGAAGAAGTGCAGCCCATCCTAGCCCTCATCGCAGGTCTTCTAGGCGTAGGTGGTTTGGGGGAAGTTTCCATGGCGTGTGTTTATTTCTTATGGTTAATGTCTCAAAAGGGGGTAGTTCTAGATATCCCTGGCTTCTTGGCTGCTAACATCCAATCCTAGTTCCAAGAGATTTCCGAAACTGGTCACTTTCGCTTTTTCTCAATGGTATTCTACCTCTTCTTATATCAGCATGCTGATAAGTTCAAGGGTTTGGGTTTAGATAGGGTATACGAGGTAAACTCTCAACCCCGACCAGTCTTCGACTGGAACTTTGCAGTGCGCCAATTACCAAATGGGGTGGGTTATTCTAGGTTTGTAAATGAGTTCATGCCTATTGTCTACACTATCATCCATGACTCTCCCTCGCCCAGAATTTTTCCTGAAATGAAGAGCTGGCTACAAGCTAATAAAACCTAGAGCACTAGGGATTGATATCTATTTGACAATTATATTGCAATTCAGGTCTATGGAGCCAAGGCCCCCCCTTACCAGCTACCTGTGTTCGCTGATTGATGAGTTTACGCTCTGGAGTATATTCGCCAGACTCTCAAATCTGACCAACTCCACTTTGTTCCAGCTAATAAGGGCTTCACCCTGAAATTCCCTATCACTATTGGCCTGTTTATTGTAAATTCAAGACATGCCCTTCCTATTGTTGAGAAGTTGTTGCAAGGCATGGACTTAAGACAGGGGAAGACTTGGGCCTATGATCCCCGGGGGATTATATCTAACAAAAGAAGGAGGAACAAGTCTACTCCTTATACACATGAGTCGAGACTGTTTATGTAGTTTGTTAGTGTCAGTCCAGTCATACTACCATCAGTGATCAAAACTTCTCTTTTTGCATTTGCATAATAGGTGTCTCATACCAATAAATTTCACCATTCCGCTAGGTCATGGATTCACTTATGGCAGTAATGTTTCATCAATTTTCCCTCATGAGGTACTTGCTGATTTTCCTCCCTATGGTTTTCAGTCATTAGTCACTTTCATTCTCAAAAGCATATCAGTAGGTCATAGGATGGGTCTCTTTAGTATCTAAGGTCTCATCACTGTCAAAATAAATGAGTCAAATGTTAATAAAGACCAGCAGGGTCATGAGGAAGTCAAATAAATGCAAAGCTATAGCACCAGGAGGATCAGAGATATCATTCATTCAGTTTGAGGTAATTTTCACCTCAAAACCATGTTTTGAGGTGAAAACATAATGCTTTGCCTTTCAGTCACAATTCAGAAGCTGTTATCTCTACAAAGTGAGGTCCCTGCCTTCAAAGAAGTTATCCACAAATTGTTCGGCACCAGGTCATCTTCAAAGTAGATCCATCAGAAAGAGCCCGGAAAGAGCTTTCCAACGGTATACTACACTCTCGAAACTGACTTCTGGATTGAATTGTATGCTTAAGTGAAGTAAAATTCCCTATACCCCCTATTTCCCCATTTTTCCCTTTAAACTCTATGTTATTAAAATTTAATATTCCTTTATAAATCCCTTTTCCCCCCTCAGATTATAATATCGCATTATAAATCCCTTTTTATTACCCAACCACTTCCCCTCCATGCCTTAGGAATTTATAATAAAGAACTTCATATTATAAAGCCTCGCCCCTTAACCACTTCCCCTTTTCACCCATTAAACTTTAGAAATAAAGTTTATGTCATATATATTATAAACCCCGCTGCCCTTTAATCGCAATCGCAAAAAGTCCCGATCGCAAAGAGTTCTGATTTCCCCAATCGCAAACATATCTCCGATCTCCCGATTTCCAACTCCCGATCATCCCTCCACCGTTGATCTCCTCGTTCAATCCAACGGTCCTCCGCCAATCGGAACTTTTCAACTGCAGTCTCTCACCCCGATCACCCGATCGCATTCCCCTCCGATTGCGACCTCCGATTAATGAACCCCCGATTGTTCTAGCACCGTAGATCTTCCCCGCAGATCGGACGGCCCACATTCAATCGCACCATCGCAATCGGAATTCCCATATATGTCACATTTCGCTCTCTTCCGATCTCCGATTGCGATTGGCCCTCGGGTCCCACCATCAGTACTTCCGCCCATTCATATAACAAAGGGCTTATCTCCTTCGTTAATGCGAAATTCTAGTTTAAAATATAATATAAAGAGTTCCCCCCCCCCCCATCGCATCGGAAATATTATATGCACCATTCTGCTTCGTCCTGCCTCCCGATTTGCGATTGCGATTACTGCATTATATATATATATATATATATATATATATATATCTCCGCCCCGCTCCCGATCCCGATTGCGATTGCTATTTGTTATGTCATATCTCTCCGCTCCCCCATTCCGATTGCGATTTATATGGGTCCCGCCTTCGTTTCCCTTCCCTTTTCCCATTTAAACACATTTTTCCCTTCACGAAAAGGCATAAATTCATTCTAGCAGCGTTCTATTGAAGACCAGAGAAATAAAGAAATAATGGAAAGCAAAGGAAGCAGTCAAAGGTCGAGAGCTCAAAATAAAATAAAGACTTCTACAACGGCAGGAAAAATAGGATCGGATTGCCTATTTTGGCTTCAGTTACAATTCAAAGAGACCTGCGTTACCATGTTTCGCCTTCTCACTGACCGGATGTAACGCAACTCTCCCTTTACGAAGAGATTGTTGGCTTTTGGCCTTCCATCTTCAGTTGAGACTTCTCCTCTTCTCATTGATTTGTATCCCTGCAAATCTGTCTATTTATTGTAAATTATAATGATTGGAAAAGGCTCTAAGTTCTGGGGAATAGTGTGGCAGAAACATCTCTGCGCTACATTGTACAGTTTGACAGGAATTAAATAAAGTGATGCAGCTCTGATTCATGGGATTCATGCGGTATGAGTTTTAGCATATGTCTCTCCCTTATGTTTCATATGTATTTTGTTATGTTTCATAATTCATTCATAAACATTTCTAGTTGATTGTTTTCAATTTAGAAAGGTAGAATCCATTTTATATGCTCTTCCTTGGGGAATCATTCATACTCTGTGTATTTTCTTCTGTTTGAAAAGGATCCATTTAATGTGCCCTTTTCAGCTTCTCAACAGTCTTTCCACTCCACCTTATTTCAAACTTGATTGCTAAATCTCCTGCCTATCCTGCCCCATGAAATACCCTGTGTCTTTGATTTAATTCCTTAGCTCATGCTGTCCTTTTGTCCCATACATCCCTGAAATTTCAGTCATTTACTAAATTCCCTCTTCCCATTTATATACCTAGCCTAAAATCTGTTCATTTTTGTCTTATTGAATATCTATTCTACGGAGAGAGCCCTCTCCTGTCCTTGTAGGGCTAGCTACAAGGCCGAGCGTGGTTTAGTTGTTACCCTGATTTGCCTTTTTCAGCCTGAGGATCAGATTGGGTGTTAACATCTCTGGCGACCATACTGGGGACCATTTACAAAATTTTTGCATAAAAGATTCATCACCCCAGTAATATCTTTCTTATAAAGTCTCGATGATGATATTTTGGAGTTTTCTAGGCTGATGTAAATATTGTACAGTAGTAAGTTGACCACACTGGCTTCAAGAAGATATACAAGGGCTAACCCTGATCCAAACCCTCCCCCTGTGTTTGAAAATCCAAATCTTATCCCAAGAATAGTCAGAAGAAAGGAGGTATCACCAAGTCCTACACTTCTTTCCAGGTCCCATACTCGGCCCAGTGAGTGGTTTTTTGTAGAAGGACTTTCCTTTGACGAAAGTTTTGAGCTGTCTTTGTTTAGAAGTAAGTCTGAAACTGCACTCAAAGACACAGTTTTAGATCCAGATTTCCTTGTGGATATTGAAATTCAAAGGGAAAATTCTTCCATTGATGACTACATTTTGAATTCATCTCAGTCCATCACTGCAACTTATATTCCTGAGCCTTCAGAATCATCAGGCGCAGCATTCCATCCTCCTGATTCATTAGTGTTCCCATCAATCAATTCCCAGTTTTCGTCGCCTCCATCAACACCTACCTCAAATTCCAGCACTACAAACGCTGTGGTAAATCCTCCCAGAATTATGGTTGCCTGATACGCACCCTTGGTGTTACCTCAAGTTCTCAACGATATGCCTGCTGATTATCAGAGTAAAATTTCTATCTTTGATGCCACTCAGGGCATTACAGCCCAGCAGCATGTTGACAAGATGAATGAATTTTTTTACTTGCGTGAAGTGGAAGAAGAAAATGTAGCTACCAGGTTGTTTGTTCAAAGCTTCGGAGGTGAAGTGAGAAAGTGGTTCAGAGCTTTACCAGCAAGCTCTATTCACACTTTGCAATAGTTACACACACAGTTCCTAGACCGGTGGGAGGTGAAAAGGAACCCACACCAAATTTTGTCTGAATATGAGAATATGAAAAGAAATGTGGGAGAAACTGTGTAAGACTATTGTTTAAGATTCAATGCTGCATACAATGCTATTCCGAATAACCTCAAACCTCCCGTGGATTCAGCTATGCTGAAGTTTCCGGATGGATTTGATGCCGAAATGGCATATCAGCTGCGTGAAAGAGATCCACCATCACTGGAAGAAATGCAAAAGATAGCAGTAAGCGTTGAAGCTAATCTGCTGGCCAAAAGAGCTCGAGCCAGAGCTGAAAAGAAAGTCATGGTGAAAGAGGAAGCTTCCCCTTCGGATAGAAGAATGGACACACTGATTCTCACAATGGAAAGGATGGTTGAGCGATTGACGATTTCCGACAAACCCGAAACTCAAATAAGAAATCCAAATTTCAGAGGATAGCAGCAACCACAATTCAGAATTAGACAAAGAGAACATAGGGCGCATGACCAAGCGGCACCACAACAGCAGATCAAAATGCCTTTGCAGCAGAACTATGTGAAAGGAACTGACTCAGATGATGATGGTCCTCTATTTGAAACCAATCATTTTTTCACAGCTGACGGCGCGCCCATTTTCCTTACAGAAGATGAAGAATACATGATGGCGACTCCAGACATTCAAGGGGACGAAAATTTTATTTTGGCCAATGACGTGGTGTTACAAGAAGAATCTAATGACTACCAGAGAGGTTATATGAACGCGTTGTCAGCCCAAAAAAGGCAGTATTCTCTAAGGAACATAAACGTTACAATCAGCCCCATTCAAAAGAGAAAGGAAATCCAGCTAAAGGACGAGGCACAGAAGAAAGCGAAAGAGCTGGTCAATCCTCCATCTAGAAAAACGCCCGTAGTTACTAATATAGTAAATGAAAAAAGCCAGCAGAGCATAGCGAAGGAGCAAATGGAGAAGAAAGACCCTCCTATTAAATAGGTAGAAAAAGCTCCCTCCTTTAATTTAGAAAGTGAAATTTCCAAGTTGAAAGTGTCTGTGCCCCTGACCGAGTTAGTGAAGAATAGTATATATAAAGGTCAGGTGTCTAAAGTTTTGCAAATCGATCCTCTTTCCGATATGGTTAACGTGGAAGATGACTACCCTGAACTTATTTTTGGTCCAGCCACACAAGAGTCTGAAGAAAATGAAGTCCCCCCTTTTACCTAAGCCTGAGGTTGCATGAGTTTATCTTGCATAACGCCATGTTGGACTCAGGGGCCTCACATAACTTGATGCCCAAAGTGGTCATGGAGAAGTTAGGTCTTGATGTTACTAGAAAATACCACGATTTGTATTCCTTTGACTCAATTAGGGTCCACTGTATTGGTCTCATCAAAGATTTGGTGGTGTCTCTAGATCAAATCCCAGCCAAAAATGTCTTGATGGATGTGGTTGTTGCTGATGTCCCGCCACGGTTCGGAATGCTTCTATCTAGGTCTTGGGGTGCAAAACTTAAAGGGACTATACAACTGGATTTCTCCTATGCCACAATCCCTGTATTTGGCCAGTTGAGAAAGTTATACATGGAAAAGAAAATGAAATACATGATTACTAGCAAAGACAAGCCAGCAAACCATCCCATCAATGCAGTTCACACAGATTTAGAGTCTTTCGTCTTATATTCAGATGGTGGTCTGAATGATGAGGATGTTCAGTCAGTACAAGTGGAGGAGATACCTGAGATTTCAGAAGATTTTAGAGAGGTCGTCAAAAAGGAAAAGGAAAAAGCAGCGAGTACTTCTGAGCCTCCTACCTACCCGCAGAAAAAGGACAGCGAACAGCCAGAGATCAGCCAAGGTGAAAAGAAGGAAGAAAACAAATTTCAGCATCTACAAGAAGAAGAAGAAGGCCTCTAGGGTATGGACTTTGATGGAGCGGTTGGTAAGGACGGAGCAGGTATTGGAATATGGATTCAGAGCCCTGTTTTCCAGCCGGAGAAAGTCCCTAGTAATGTTAGAGTATGTGCGTATAAGTTGGCTTTTGACTGCTCCAACAATGAAGCAGAGTATGAAGCTCTGATTGCAGGCTTAAAAATCTTGAAGAAGTTGAAGGCGAAAAGGATTTTTGTGTATGGTGACTCTGAGTTAATAATCAAGCAGGTGAAAGGAGAATACCAAGCCAAACATCCAAGATTGAGGGCATACAGAAATGAAGTTTTGGACATCTTGAAGACATTCCCAGAGTACACTTTGACAACGGTACCCAGGATGTAGAATCTTATTGCTGATTCTCTTGCCACTACTGCAAGTAACCTGAAGATTCCGATGAACTCCAGCAACAAATTCGGATTCATGTCAAAAATAGGCCTGCTGTTCCGGATAATTTAAGGTATTGGCAAGTATTTTGGGACGATAATGAGATCAATGCATTTTTACAGGGTGATGGCAAATTCAAGGACACTCCCATAGAAGGTGAGTGTGTGGTTGATGATCAAGAATTGGAAACAAACCAAATGGACATATTTTAGCTGAAAGATAATGTAATTCCTAGAGGTCTCATGCCTCTGGAGGAGCTTTTTTATCAAGATGACGTTGCAAAGAAGCCAAGCTTGGTGCCCACAGAGAAAGGAGTTGAAGATGTGAATATTGGAACAGCTGATCGGCCCAAGTTTGTCAAATTGTCAAAGACATTGTCCCCTGAAGTGAGGGAGAAGTATGTGAAGTTGCTTTCAAAATTTTCTGATGTATTTGCATGGGATTATTCAGACTTGAAAGTGTATGATAAAAACATAATCCAGCATACTATTCCTATCAAGCCATATCAAAAGCCATTCAGACAGAAGCTGAGAAGAATAAATCCAAAGCTGCTGCCATCAATTGAAAAGGAGGTAAACAGGTTGTACAAAGCAGGAATCATAGTTCCTATCAGATTTTCTGATTGGATTTCGAATTTGGTCCCAGTGCGTAAGAAGACTGGAGAAATAAGGTTGTGTATAGATTTTCGAAACTTGAATAAGGCCTCCTTGAAGGATAATTATCCACTTCCGAAAATGGACCATATTCAGCAGAGAGTAGTTGGAGCATCTAGAATGTCACTACTTGATGGCTACTCGGGATACAACCAAATATTGGTGCATGAGAAGGACCAATATAAGACCACCTTCACAACACCCTGGGGAACTTTCCAGTATGCCAAAATGCCTTTTGGACTGAAGAATGTAGGAGCTACTTTCCAGCGTGCAATGGACATCGCTTTTGCAAATGAAAAGGATGTTTTTTTGGTCGTTTATTTGGATGATTTGACAGTGTTTTCAGGATCAGATGATGAGCATTTGCACCATTTGAGAGTTTTTTTTCAGCGATGCAGAAAATTTGGAATTTCTCTCAATCCCAAGAAGTGTCTTTTTTCCATGGATGAAGGTAAGCTACTAGGGCATATCATCTCCAAAGATGGTATTCGCATCGATCCAGCTAGAGTGGAGGCAATCCAGCTGATAGACCTGCCACGAAACAAGAAGGAGATTCAGGCTTTTAATGGTAAAATGAACTTCTTGCGATGATTCATTCCAAATCTGGCTGAACATTTGAGGGAAATGACTAATATGTTGAAAAAGGACAGCACTGTCAAGTGGAGTGAAGAGGCCATCAAATCATTCAATCTCGTGAAGTTTGCTTTGTCCAATGCCCCAGTTTTGATCAGTCCCGACTACACTCAAGACTTTATCATATTTTCGTTTGCATCTGAGCATACTTTGGCCGCTGTTTTAATGCAAAAGAGAGATGAAATAGAAAATCCAATTACCTTTTTCAGTAGAACTATTAGAGATGCTGCTTTGAGGTATAATATTATTGAAAAACAGGCATTGGCTCTTATCAAGGCACTGAAGGATTTCAGGGTCTACATCCTACATTCACATACTATAGCATATGTCCCTAATGCCGCGGTGAAGGATGTGTTAATGCAAACTGATCTAGAAGGACGTAGAGGCAAATGGATAGCTGCTATGTTGGAGTACGATATGGAGATCAAGCCCACGAAGTTGATCAAAGGCCAAGGCTTGGCGAAATTGATGGCCCAATCAAATATGTGCGCCCTAGATATAAACCTTATAACAGCAGTGGTAGGAGACGAAGATGAAGGTTTGCTGGTTCCAATTTCAGATATTTTTCTGCAGTCCCCGTGGTATTCAGACATCGTCTACGTCCTTCAGCATTTGTCACCTCCTATCAGCATGTCTAAGAGTAAAAGTAGATCCCTTAAGCTAAAATCTGCAAAATACTGCATTTTAGACAGCGCTCTGTATTGGAAAGATCCGGGAGGCGTTCTGCTCAATTGCTTGGTCGAAGAAGAAGCGCAGAAGGTAATGCACGAGTTTCACAAAGGTGACTGTGGCGGTCACTTGTTTTGGAATACTACAGTTAATAAGATACTGAGAGCAGGATATTATTGGCCCACCTTAGTTTTTGATTTATATAAGACAGTGATGAAATGTCATGAATGCCAAATCTTCCAAGGGAAGAAGAAGTTGCTTCCACTCCCTTTGAAACCAGTTTCGGTGAACGCACCCTTTCAGCAGTGGGGGCTCGATTTCATTGGAGAAATTCATCCCACATCTTCAGCACAGCACCGATGGATATTAACAGGGACAGATTACTTTACCAAATGGATCGAGGCCATCCCAGCTAGGCAAGCAACAGACACGGTAATCATTCAATTCCTGGAATCGAATATTTTATCTCGCTTTGGCTGCCCATGCAAAATCGTAACAGACAACGCAGCAGCGTTCAGATCAAAGAAAATGATCGATTTCTGTGACAAATAAAACATCGCGCTGGGCCATTCAAAAGCATATTATCCACAAGGAAATGGCCTAGCCGAGTCATCTAACAAATCGCTGGTGAACATAATCAAGAAAATGTTGGAAGCAAACAAAAGAAATTGGCACCGGAGGCTCATCAACGCACTGTGGGCAGACAGAGTTAGCAGTAAAAGATCAATAGGTATGTCACCATTTGAGTTGGTTTATGGTACTGATGCTATTTTTCCTACATCCCTTACAGTCCCAGTTATGATATTATTGCAAGAAGTTGACAGCGAGGACAATGAAAATCAGCGAAGGATCAATCAACTGATCCACCTTCAGCAAACAAGAGAGGAAGTGTCACAGAACACTATTCAGTTGCAGGAGAAAATAAAAAAGATCTATGACAGGAAGACAAAAGCAGAAAGGTTTCAGCTGGATGATATAGTGTTGAAATGGGATGCTAGAAGTGAAGACAAAGGGAAGCACGGTAAGTTCGACAACCTGTGGAAAGGACCATACAAAATCTCAGCATACAGAGGACAGAATGCCTTCTTGCTTTCAGAAATGGATGGCCAAGATTGCCCTGGAGGAGCAGTAAATGGTAGGCTTTTGAAGCACTACCATTGTTGAAAACAAAGGATCAGAATCTATGTCATCACCATTGTATATACCATGTTATGTTTATCAGAGGAGCAGAGTACACAATCATTGAAGTTTGGAGCCCGAGGTGAAGGCTATAAAACTTGAAGGTTATGTGTACGGTTTGGTTTTATTTCAGTCTTTCAGTCTTAGTCTTGAGTCAGTGTCAGTCTGCATTGTGTTAGTTTTTCAATATTATTGTTTCCATGCCCAATGGATAAGGCTACTTGGTCCACGGTGTTCTTGGCACCTCCAAAGGAGCTACCATCCCCATTGGAGCCAATGTTAGCGTCAGTCTAGTCATACTGCCATCAGTGATCAATGCTCTTTTGCATTTTCATATTAGGTGTCTCATACCAATAAATTTCACCATTCCGATAGGTCATGGATTCATTGATGGTAGCAATTTTTATCAGTTTTCCCTCATGAGGTACTTGCTGAGTTTCCTCCCTATGGTCTTCAGTCATTAGTCACTTTCATTCTCAAAATCGTATCAGTAGGTCATATGATGGGTCTCATTAGTCTCTAAGGTCTCACCATGGTCGAAATTATGAGTCAAGTGTCAATAAAGATCAGCGAGGTCATGAGGAAATCAATAAACTCAAAAGTATAGCACCAGGAGGATCAGAGATATCATTCATTTAGTTTGGTGTAATTTTCACCTTAAAACCATGTTTTGAGGTGAAAACAATAATACTTTGCCTTTCAGTCACAACTCAGAAGCTGTTATCTCCACAAAGAAATGTCCCTGCTCTTCAGAGAAGTTTTCCATAGTATGTTCAGCACCATATCATCTTCAAAACAGATCCAGTAGAAAGAGCCCGGAAAGAGCTTTCCAACAGTATACTACACTCTCAAAACTGACTTCTGAATTGAAATTTATGCTTAAGTGAAGTAAAAGTCCCTATATCCTTATATATCCCCTATTTCCCATTTTTCCCCTTAAGCTTGGTTTTAATATTTCCCTTTAAAAACCCCTTTCCCCCCCCCCCCGCCGTTCCCAACCACTTCCCCTCCATACCATGGAACTTTATTATAAAGTTGAAATATATATATAATCGTACCATCGCACCATCGCAAATCGCAAATTGCAAGGTTCATTTGTATGCCCCGATGAGCCAATCACAAATATCTCCGATGCGATCCACCGATCGCACAAAACTCCGATCGCATCACAAAAAATCCCGATCGCGCCCTTTTCTCCGATCGCAAATTTCTCCGATCGCAAATTTTTCCGATCGCAACTTTCCCTGATCGCAAATTTTCTCCGATCGCAACAACCCCCCGATGGATCCAGCACCGTCGATATTCCCCGCCGATCGGACGGCCCACATTCAATCGCACCATCGCAATCGACATTCCCATATATGTCACATTTCGCTCCCTTCCGATCTTCGATTGCGATTGGCCCTCGGGTCCCACCATCAGTACTTCCGCCCATTCATATAACAAAGGGCTTATCTCCTTCGTTAACGCGAAATTCTAGTTTAAAATATAATATAAATATTTCCCCCCCCCATCGCATCGGAAATATTATATGCACCATTCTGCTTCGTCCTGCCTCCCGATTTGCGATTGCGATTACTGCATTATATATATATCTCCGCCCCGCTCCCGATCCCGATTGCGATTGCTGTTTGTTATGTCATATCTCTCCGCTCCCCCATTCCGATTGCGATTTATATGGGTCCCGCCTCCGTTTCCCTTCCCTTTTCCCATTTAAACGCATTTTTCCCTTCACGAAAAGCCATAAAATCATTCTAGCAGCGTTCTATTGAAGACCAGAGAAATAAAGAAATAATGGAAAGCAAAGGAAGCAGTCAAAGGCCGAGAGCTCAAAATAGAATAAAGACTTCTACAACGGCAGGAAAAATAGGATCGGATTGCTTATTTTGGCTTCAGTTACAATTCAAAGAGACTTGCGTTACCATGTTTCGCCTTCTCACTGACCAGATGTAATGCAGCTCTCCCTTTACGAAGAGATTGTTGGCTTTTGGCCTTACATCTTCAGTTGAGACTTCTCCTCTTCTCATTGATTTGTATCCCTGCAAATCTGTCTATTTATTGTAAATTCTAATGATTGGAAAAGGCTCTGAGTTCTGGGGAATAGTGTGGCAGAAACATCTCTGCGCTACATTGTACAGTTTGACAGGAATTAAATAAAGTGATGCAGCTCTGATTCATGGGATTCATGCGGTATGAGTTTTAGCATATGTCTCTCCCTTATGTTTCATATGTATTTTGTTATGTTTCATAATTCATTCATAAACATTTCCAGTTGAATGTTTTCAAGTTATAAAGGTAGAATCCATTTTATATGCTCTGCCTTGGGGAATCATTCATACTCTGTGTATTTTATTCTGTTTGAAAAGGATCCATTTAATGTGCCCTTTTCAGCTTCTCAACAGTCTTTCCACTCCACCTTATTTCAAACTTGATTGCTAAATATCCTGCCTATCCTGCCCCATGAAATACCCTGTGTCTTTGATTTAATTCCTCAGCTCATGCTGTCCTTTTGTCCCATACATCCCTGAAATTTCAGTCATTTACTAAAGTCCCTCTTCCCATTTATATACCTAGCCTAAAATCTGTTCATTTTTGTCTTATTAAATATCTATTCTACGGAGAGAGCCCTCTCCTGTCCTTGTAGGGCTAGCTACAAGGCCGAGCGTGGTTTAGTTGTTACCCTGATTTGCCTTTTTCAGCCTGAGGATCAGATTGGGTGTTAACAGAGTGTATACAGTATATAGAACTAACAGTATACAATATAAAAAAAATAACACATCTAACAACATTGTCATGTCATTCTGTCAGAATGTAACATTATAATAGACTATAGATGTTCCTTCCTTACAATTCCGCATACAGTATGGAATAATTCAACCTTCATGTGACAAGAAAAATAAAAAATCCATCCAAAATCCACATCATAATGTGGTTACAACCAAAAACATATAATACCCCTATTCTTTATGGCCTTGAGAATTTTCAATGCCAAACCCTGAGTTGCCTGATTGAGCCAAGTAGGTTGGCCTCCCCAGGAAGGGTTGATTAGGTTGTGGTTGATTGCTTCCATATAATTGAGACCAATTTGTCTCTTCCAAACATGGAGTAATTGAGTACCCATACCTCACACTTACACTAAGTGGAGGTGTGTGATGAGCATATATTGAATTCACACCTCCTGTGGTAGGAATAAGGCATGTGGGTAAACCCACATTTTTATAGTGAGGCACTTGAATGTTTATGAGGTCTTGGAATAATGTTGTATTATTTGCAATATTGTCCAATGTGTTGGACATGTCCTTTGTTTCATTCTCATCAACTATGCTTGCATTTATGTCAACCATATCAGTCATCCCTTGTTCCCTTTCAAGCATTTGTTTAGCCTTCCTTTCTTCCTTTTCCTAGTCTTGACATAAGTCTTTGTTTATCCTTCTCTTGCCTTGCTCTCTCCCTTTCAAGCCTTCCATCTGCTTGACGTTGTGCTGCAATATCCCTTGTTGCCTTCTTCTCCTTGGTTTGATCCTTTTTTTCTTGTTTTAATTCTTAAATTTCAATTTTTTTATTTTCAGACTCAACTATGAGTTTTGAATAGTCTTCTGAGGTGAGTAACTATGAACTTTGCCCCAAACAAATACTACTAGGTGTTCCTTGCTTCTTTTTCATTGACACTCTTTCTACTAGTAGCTTTAGGAACCGCCCAAGTAACTTCTCCCCCCTCCCACCTGCATGTCATTGCTTGGCACTTCAATATCTGTGGCACTTGATTGAACTATATTGTTTTCTTCATTTGGTGCCTCATTATATGCTCCATCTTCTTCCATTGATCTATTGTCCACAAAAAAATGAACAATTTCACTGTTCAACCGGTTGTGAAGGCAAGTTCATTTGACTTTGGTTTTTTAACTAGTACTCAAATACATTTTAGTTAATATGGTCTATCAGATGAGTGTCTAGCATTTGTAAATTGAAGACTACAAGATGACTAGCTAATTTGAAGCAGAGCAACTCAAGTGCCCATTTAATTTCGGGTATATTATTATCTCTTAAATTTTCTTGTACAGTTGCAAAACATGTTAAGTTATCTCTGATTATTTTAGATGATATTATTATTTATCTAAAATATAAAGGCCTATCTAATATAGATTTTTTGTCAAATCAATTAGATTCTTGGAAAATGGAGTAGAAAATTGTCTTTCTATGAACTCATTTTTGAATTCAATCTCCCATTGGGATGAATCTGTGTTCAACTATAAACCTCTTGTAGAGATTGTTTGCAATTATGTTTTGGGGGAAAAAATTTGAATTCAATCTACCATTGGGATGAATATGTGTTCAACTATAAACCTCTTGTAGAGATTGTTTGTAATTTTGTTTTGGGGAAATTTTTTTGAATTCAATCTCCCATTAGGATGAATCTATGTTCAACTATAAACCTCTTGTAGAGATTGTTTGCAATTCTATTTTGGGGACAATTTTTTAAATTCAATCTCCCATTGGGATGAATCTATGTTCAACTATAAACCTCTTGTAGAAAAATAGAAAAAATATATATAATTTCATGAAAATTAAACTGTAAAAAAATTGAAATAAAGAATTATAAATGAAAATAAGAAAACTGAAATAAAGGCTCAGAAATGAAAATAGAAGTGTAAGAAAAATGAAATAAAGACTCAGAAATTAAAATAAAATTGTAAGAAAATTGTGCTATAGTTGAGAAAACTAACCTGAATATACTATGAAATGTTTTTGGGTGTGTTCTGTACTGCTTTGTCTCTAGGGCTTGTGAATAGTTTGAATGTGAAACATGCAACTTCAGCAGTGGTTGAACTTCTTTTATAGTTTTTTGGAGTTGAATTTAATTGGTGACAATGATGGACATGGATTGCAATGACTTCATTTTGCATGTGTGATCAAGATTGAATTTGATGTGATCCAATGGTTGGGAATTTGTTTTTGTTGATCCATGTGCTTTGATCTGTTTTAATGGGAAATCATTTATTGAATTTATTGGGTGGGTGTTATTTATTGTACACAGTGGGTTTAAATGTTGTTATTAGGTGGGTGCCATTTATTGAACACAATGGGTTTAAATGTTGAATAAAACAACAGTTATGGTTGAAATACATTTCCTTTTATTATGTGCAGGTATTGATATTTACTTGTGATACACAACATCAGGGTTGATCAGATGGGATGAAGTGACTGGCTTTTTGTACTTCTTGAATTGACCATTTTGGAAGGAAAATTGGTTTTATGAGTTTTCTAGTTGACACAATAGGATTTGTACTCTTGATACTTATTAAACTATTTATGGACAATTGCGGGCCCAGACAATGACTTGGGAAATTTTGGACTTAATTTAATATATATTTGGACTTCAAGTTATTTCTTTTTGTTTAATTATTGGTTGCATATATGTCTATTTTTTGTGGGTTGATGGGACCAGTACTATAACAATTATTGGTCCCTGCACAACATTAGACATCTCTCCCCTACTCCAGGTGTCTCTCTCACTCACACAAGTGTCTTTAACTCCCTCCCCTCCTCTGCTCAATGAAGTATCTGCATTTATTTCATCTTATGCGAGTATGGTTGGATATCGATATGGAAGGAGTGTTTCCTTCTTTGAGTCAATATAAAACCTCTTATCTGTTTTTTTTTTTTAATGTATTGATTTTGATTCGCTTTAGTTTAAATTCAGTTAAAAACTATTTTATACCAGTTTAGTTTGACATATTAAAATATCATTCAAATTTATATAATCAAAATAAATAAAAATAAAATGTTTTAATTATTTAATTAATATATATTTTGAAATATTTTATTCAGCAAGTGAAGTAATCTATATCACATGGTACTATGTGAGTGATGAACCTCTCATATTTAATTGAGAGAAATATAACTATGAGTGAGCCTAATGGTTAATAGCATGTGTTTAATCCTAAGAGGTCACATGTTCAAAACCAGAGGGGTAGAGTATGTATGCCTTCGTAGACTTAGCAGTCAAATCGTTGCGCGGAGGTGGGTCCCTTATCCCACAAACAAGGGGGTCTCATACACCAATTTGGTGTTGGTCCCTTGTCCCACAAACAAGGGGGTATCATACACCAATTTGGTGTTTGGCTTGGCCCCTTGTCCCACAAACAAAGGGGTCTCATTCACCAATTTGGTGTCGGTCCCTTGTCCCACAAACAAGGGGGTCTCACACACCAATTTGGTATCTGGCTTAGCCGTTTAGTGTCTGGCTTGGCCCCTTGTCCCACAAACAAGGGGTTCTCATACACCAATTTGGTGTCTGGCTTGGCCGTAACCTTAAATTTGGATAATAATAATAATAATTTTATTGTTTATGAGGTGAGGTGATAATACTTAAAAATTAGTTATACAGATATAAAAATGTTCTAATTATTGATTCTTTTAAAAGTAAACACAATTATATATTTATATATATATAACTTTTAATTTTTATATATTTAATTTATATATAATTAAACTCTAATATATATATATAGATATTAGAGTTTAATTATATATAAATTAAATATATAAAAATCAAAAGTAATATATATATATATAAAATTTAATTATAAAATATAATTAACTTATTTTAATATAATAATTACAAGGTATAAATAATAAAAAATCGATTAAGAACCTACACAACTGAAGAGGTGAGACAACACTACATTGTAACATTAAGAATTGCAAGGCCTAAAAGGATTCATTAGCAAGGAAGAAGCCTTAGGTTTAAGGGAAGAGAGATAATAAAAACATTGCAAGGGTAATCTCACTATTGTGATGGATGAGATGTTTCATGATACAAAAATGTTAGAACACTTCACTTGCAGGAAATTGGGTTGTCATTATACAAGAAGATTTTAGGAGAGGTAATAAAGGAATCAATTTTTTTACGAGAATATAACAATATTTTAGGAGAGGCAATAAAGGAATCAATTTTTTTATGAGAATATAACAAGATTTTAGGAGAGGTAACAAAGGAATCATTTTTTTTTAATGAGAATATAGAAAAAAAATAACTTTTATATTAACAAGGTGGTGTTATAAAAAAATGCACGACAATGATTTACTGTTAACATTATTGAATCACCAATACATTATTTGGTTATATTTATTTTATAAAAGTTTAAACACTTAGATGAGCACAGACATTCTTTTATATAGGATTCAAGTAATTTATCAATGAATTGAAGAATCTAAAACCATAAAACATATGGGATGATATTATTGTAAGTTTTTATGTGGTTTTTATTTTTACAAAGATATTAATAGGGGAGGCTTAAAGGGTCATAAAGAATATGACTAACCATGAGATAGAAATTTAATTGAGATGTATTTAAATTTCACTTGCTTTGATTTTAAAGGAAATATTTATGAGTGGGTAAATGAATTGCAATGTGGTCTTTATTTTCCTCAACAATCACCAACTTTTATATGGGCACTTTGAAAAGCAACAACTTAGTTTAATTCACTACAACCAAAATGATGGATGAGGTTTGTTGATGAGACCAATGTAAATTAAATACATGACAAAAAGAATATAGATAGATTTTTGAACCATTTGAACAATAGGTCTAACCATATAAAGTTCATAATGGATGCAAAAGATGAAAATTGCATTTAATTCATATGTTTTCTCATTATTAAAACTAATGTTGGCACCTTTAGTCACTTGGCTTATAGAAAAGGGTCACCCAGACTGTAGATATACACATGTGAATTCTCAAGTGCTCACGCAAAGATGATGGTCAAAGAAGTGGTGGTAGGGTGCAAGGAAATGCATGTTTGTTTCTAGATACATGTGTGTGTTTGTAACCATATAGCCTTGATAGTCATTGAACCAACACACAATCTTTCCAACTATGATTTTTAGGAATGTATGCACCTTCCTATGTTGAGTATGCACATGCTTAGGAACATGCATATGCTCTGGAATACGCATGTGTTCCTAAGTAGGAACATGCATGCATTCCTAATCATTTTAAAACCTTTGAATGCCCTAATAATTTTATTTTTTCAAGGGCTCTCATCCCCATTATGACTCGCATAGTGTACCTGAGGCATACATACAACTAGTCACTATCATTTCCAAGACCCTAGGACACATACCTCCTAATCAAAACGACCTAATGGCACTGACATCCCCAAACATAGACAAAATAAAAAAACAACCTTGAACACACATTGGATAATGCCATGAAAAACACCTTGAACTCACATGCATGAACTCCGAAGTCTATCATTTACCTCATAGTGGGAATATTGGCACCATGTGGGGTTTTGGTGAAGTTGGTATAATTCTTAAGATAAAGGGGTGGGGGGACAAAGGGAGGGAGGGAGGTAAAGAAGAGTTAGAGAGAAATGGGAGGGAGGCAAAGAGAGGTGGAGGAGGGAGTCAAAGTGTGTGTTCATGTGTGTGTGTGTGTGTGTGTGAGAGAGAGAGAGAGAGAGAGAGATGAAGGGGATACATAAATAAAGGGTGGGAGATCCTAATAAAGATAAAGTGAAGGGGAAAGAGGTAGAGGGAGCGAGAGAGAGGGTGCGAGAGATAGAGTGAGGGAGAGCCTAATAGAGAGAAAGTAAAGGGGGGGAAGGTAGAGGGAGTGGGGGAGGGGAGAAGTGAGAGAGAGACAAAGAGAGAAAAAAATCATGGATGGAAATACGGAGAGGCAATAGAGAAGTATGGGAAGTAGTGGGGGGGGGGGGGGTGATGGATTGAATGATAACGAAAATAGAAATAAAAATATTTATTGAAATATAATAGATGAAAAAATTATAATTATTACAGTAAACACAATATTAAGCACATGTGAAAGTGTAATTAAAACACTTATATTTTATAATTCACCGACTAGTTGTAGACCTCAATGTTCTGCACATCCATAAATCACATTGCTTCAATACTTGTAATAGTGGGTCATTCCTGATCTAGGGCTATGACTCCAGTAAGAAAACGGTTCACCTAGAACACTCTATGGTCAATAGTTAGAACAATCAAGTCAAGAACAAGGTACCAAACCCTAGAATCACTCTAACATATAAAATCACATCCCCCATCAACACACATAACCCAAGGTAGTGCACCCCTTCTCTACCTCTGTAGTCCCTTAGACTATATCATTACTCTTCCAAGGCCCCAACATAGTTTCCCCAAGGAGTCATAGAGCCTTGTGGCTCCATGATTTATATCTACCCTCAAGGATCTCTAAGTACCCTCCAAGCCCCACATAAGGAAAACTATCCCTACACTTATCCCTCAAAGTCTCCATTCTTTCCCCAAGGAAACTAATGGAGAAATGTACTCATACCAAGTAATATTAGCAAGGTCACTTTACCCTTAAGAGTAACCTCAATATTCCTAGTGATACTTCTCCATGGGAATGAATGAGAATGGAATGATGAAAATACACTAAACTCTCACTTTATGTATGCATGTTCCTAATATAACAAGTGGCACACAAAGACACCCCTCCCCAACAATTGGAGAATCTTTCCCATAACTTAGGAACTTAGGATTAAGCACGTGCATGGAACTTTAGGCAATATTTTCATGTTTTTGACTTGTATCCCTAAGACCAAAACCCCTTAATTTATCCCTTGGATCCCTTACCTAGTCGTGGAGTCCTAGGCCTCCCATCTCTCTTGTCTAACTTGGTTTGTAGTAGTGGTATATTTTATTAATATTGCTTGTGATTACATATTACATTTTTTAGGCTCACTAGATTTTTCAACCCATATGATCTCTAGTATAAACCACATAGGAACTCCAACATAAAAATGAACATGTGTGTGTGTGTGTGTACACACACACACACCCATATCCTAGGGGTGTTATAAATGCCCCATGACCAATACTTGGTGCTCAAAACCTTCTAATGGTGTTCTTATTGTAACTAAAAGGAAGAATATCCTAGAGAGTTCATTTATGGTGGTTTGAGGACTCATTGACTGCTTTGTATCCCCAGAAGCTACTTTTTAGGCATAGTAATAAAGTTTCATGACTTGACCTTGGTACAAGTCTTAATATTGATACATACTTCTCCAAAATTACTGATGTTGCCAATATACCCACTAAGAGGTAAATGATACACCCAATAAGTCCAATGTGTGCATTCAATGTGTTGTTTTCCATATGTGTCTTAGGGTCTTGAAAATTATAGTAACTGTGTGTGTGTGTGTGTGTGTGTGTGTGAGTCATAATGGGACCAAATAGGTCCCTTTTCCAAGGTTTAAGGGTGGGATCTCTCGATCAAAATTTTTTTGAGGGTATTCAAAGGTTAAAAATTAGTAGGAATGCAAATTTGCTCCTAATAAAGTGCATGGACTCCTATCGTTAGAATATCAACTTGCTCCATAAACTTCCACATTGAGTTGTCGATGCCCTCTAAATCCTATTTTCTCGCATGGATAATACCTCAGGAGGAGGATTACCTTATCCCTCTCACCACCCTCCCCTACACCCTAACATAATAGCCTTTTCTTCCCTAGCCTCTTCTCTTTCCAAGAATTCAAGGTAGCAATAGTCACAATTTGTTAAAAAATTGGATAAAATACCCAAAGGCACCATTCATGGGCCATAATATCACTCTATGACTATTTATCTTATTGATCAAGGCTTGATTAGATAGTTCACAGGAATATTTACCCACCCCCCCCCCCCACATAATCAACAATTAATGACCACTAACTAAAGGTAAGTTCTCCCTATCCTTTTGTGGCAAAGGGTGTTTTTTAATTTTCTATTGGAAGGAAAAGAAGACATGGAATTGATTTTAGAAGCGAACCATGTTTCGTGGGGGGGGCCAAGGGATCTACTGGAATCTATAATTTAACATGGAAAGTGGCTCCCCCTTATTTGTCCCAATCAAGTTTAAGCTTCCCCATCTCCCTCTCCACTTCTAGAACAAATAAACCTTGAATAATATAGGAAAAACATAATGAAAACATATATATTGAGTCAAAATTGGAGAAGGAATGTTTGCCTATGAATCGATCTATGTGGAAATTGGATTGGAAACGGGACTCCGTGAATCCATCTAAATCTTGTTGAATAACTGGAATTCTATAAAATTGGTGGACTATTAGTGATCCCATTCAAGCGCAAATATTTCCACAAATATCACCATTTTTTAAGGAACTACCCAAAAACATCCCTTCATGAAAATAAAATTGAACAAGAATACTAGTAACAATAACAAAAATGATATGATCTAATAACCATCATGATAACCAACCTAAACATGCTACTCCAAGCTCCTCCTCTACTTAGGAACCTTCCTCCTCCAAGAAAATTCCACCCGAAACCCCAAAATAAAAAAAGCAACTTAAGCCTGCCATATCCATAGGGAAATGAATATGAAGAATTGTCCCAAATGAACAACATGGAATATATTGAAGTACCTATTGTAGCATATGGAGACAAGGATAAGTTTCCTCCACCTAAAGATGTCCCTACCCTTTCAATTGAATTTTTTTATTCCCCCTCTCAAGCTAACAATCCACATGTATCTAGGAATGTGAGAATCCCTATCCCCAAAGGAAGCTCTTTCATCCACACTTTCTCCTTAGTCTTAGCCTTTTGTTGATGGTGATGGATGTTCAACCAATAGTTAGGGGGTCTCCTCGGTTTGAATTCCTAATTAGACCTCACATTGTTTGGGATAGGATCCCCATCCGATATGTGGGCCCAACTGCCACCATGAATGTTTCACTCTCGGCTGTCAAATGTGAGGATGCTAGAGTGAAGGAAAGAAAGAAATACCCAGGAAATGAGACAAATTCATCACAATATTGAAAAATTTTAGAAAGAGGTACAATAAATTCACAACAACAATAAGGATTATGCCATGAGAAGGATCAATGGACCAAAATTTCCTCAGACATACCTAAACAAGAACATGCTACAGGTTAACTACAAATTAGTTCACAATATCTTGTAGACATGGCGTGGAATGAGTAAGCACATATTCAAAAGCAAACACAAATGAAAAATATACAAAATAGTCCATAACATATTTCCTATATGAAAGCACACATACAAATACAGTGAAAACATCAGAAAACCAATACAACCACCATGATTAAGCATGGGAATCAGTGTCGTAAATGAATAACTTCTTATTAATGTTTCTACAAATACAAGTACATATATTGAAATTCATGAAAGGCCAACAATGGAACATGGGTTGCTCATACCATTATCTAAAGAAAAACCATAACCTTACCATAGCTCGCCCCACTAGCTACCAAGAGTTGCTTACCTTTATCTCTCAAGCACAAATAACCTATCCAATGTTGGTCCTAGTTAAAATACTAAAAGTATCCTCAAATGAGGCATGAGGGTAGATTTATAGAAGTGAGGTGATTATTCACCTACCGTGACTTTTCACCTACCCTCATGACTCTTGAGATTCCTCACAACTCTTTCATGTCTAATGACTATTACATGCTAAAATTCATCTCAACATGGTTGTTAGATTTATGATGAGAAATATTTACATTATTGTGAAATAGAAGTTAAGAGGAGGGAGTAGAGGGCTTTTGAAAACCCTAGAATGCTATTTGCTTGTATTGTTGCGATGATATGGAGACTCGCATGAGATGAAGAACATGGTTACAATGTCCACTGACTTTGTTAAACATATGCACCCACCATTAAGGTTGACGCAATGCCTCAGGCAGCTACAGGAGCTAGTTTACATGTTTGAAAAAACCCTAGTTTTTCAACCTTTGTGATAAACCCTAGCTTCCTCCATGTAAATCAACTTTTTATTCCGCTCCTTTTGCCTGCAAACAAATAACATGGGTTATATATATTTACAAACATATAATGATATTTAAACAAAACCAATTGATTGAGAGAAAGACATTAATTGGACCCTTGTATAGTCCCTTTCTGTTTTACAATGTTGTCAATGTGTGTGAAAAAAATGATAGTGGTCCCAAGGTAGTTGTAGGATCTAAGATTCTATTTGAAATCCCTATTACAAATTTTTATTCTATTGCTCACACGAAGTATTGGGTTTCTACAATGGCTATTTATGAATTTTGTGTAACCAGCTCCAAAAATAGAAGAAAAGATATATCAACGCCTTAGAAATAAGCCACTTCGAGGGGGAAACCTCCAATACATTACATAAATGAACAATTCTTGGATGATACAATTTACAAAACCTTTTTTCTATATATAGGAGTCCATGGGGCCATAATGTAATCCTAGTGGGCCACAATGTAATCCTAGCCGACCTAACAATAATAATTTAAGGGCACAATAATAACAAAATGGGGGTTACAAGGGTACAATAATAACAATAAGGGGGTTACACTAACAACAATAAGGGACTATACTAGTAATATAGGGATCTAACATGCCCCTCTCCTTCAAAAAAGTGTTGTCCTCAACACTTGAGTAGCTCTGGGTGCTTCTGTATAAAATTCTCATCCTCCCATGTAGAATCTTCAGTGGGTAAGTTCTTCCACTTGATGAGATATTCTGAAATTGATCGATTCCGTAGTTGTCGAGTTCTTGTTTCTGTGACCACTTCAGGTTCCAATATGATTCTTCCTTCCTCATCAAGTTCTGGTAATATTGTTTGAACTGGAAGATTTTCACCGATAACCTTCTTTAAGCATGAAACATGGAAAATTGGATGTACTCGCGAAGAAGCAGGAAGCTCCAATTTGTATGCCATAGTACCAATCTTTTGCAACAACTTGTAAGGACCATAGTACTTTGGCGATAATTTATTATCCTTCTTTGCTTTCTTGAGGGACATTTGTTTGTATGGTTGTAGCCGTAAAAATACCCAATCTCCTACATCAAAACTTCTCTCGCTACGATGTTGATCTGCCTGTTGTTTCATTCGATTTTGTGCCAAATTCAGGTTATCCTTTAAGAGTTTGAGAACTTCTTGCTGATGCTCGTTGTGATCTTCCACTGCTTGAACCTTCGAATTTTCCCTTAAAGATGATGTGATGGATGGTGGATGATATCCATAAAGTGCCATAAATGGGGTCATTTTTGCTGCAGTATGGAAGGAAGTGTTATACCACCATTTAGCAAGAGGTAACCACTTGACCCATTGTGTTTGTTTATCAGATACAAAACAACGAAGATATCCTTCCAAACATTTATTTACTATCTCAGTTTGACCATCAGATTGAGGATGATAAGATGAGCTATGAGCTAATTGAGTACCCAAACAAGAAAATAACTCCGTCCAAAAATTTCCAGTAAAAATGGGATCTCTGTCGCTCACAATAAACCTTGGGATTCCATGTAGCTTTTGAATTCTGTCCATAAATGTAGTAGCAACTGTACTTGCTTTAAATGGATGAGATAATGCACAAAAGTGTGCATACTTGGTAAGTCTATCAACTACCACCATGATGACACTCTTTCCTTCGGACTTAGGTAAACCCGTGATAAAATCCATTGAAATCTCCTCCCAACGTTGACCTGGAATGGATAAAGGTTGTAGAAGTCCTGGGGTCTTAATTGTTTCCACTTTATTCTGTTGGGAAACCAAACATTCCGCCACAAACTTTCGAATATCAGATTTAAGGCCATCCCAAAAAAATTCTTTCTTCACCCTGTGGTAAGTTTTTAAAAATCCTGAGTGTCCTCCTAAAGGAAAAGTGTGCAATTCCAGAAGAATCTTTTGTTTTAGTTGGGAATTCTTACAAAGATATAAGCGATATTTGTACCATAAGGAATCATTTTTCCAACTAAATGTATCAGATGTACTAGGATCTTGCTGCAACTTTTGAATGAGTGTCCATACATCTTTGTCCTTCTTCCATTCAACTCTTGTTTCGGTTATCCAATCTGGTTGGATAATAGAAATGGCACAAAGCAATGCTTCCACCTCTTCATTATTTCTTGAGAGTGCATCCACAACAACATTAAGCTTTCCTTTTTTGTAGATTATTTCAAAGTCATAACCCAACATCTTTGTGACCCATTTTTGCTGCTCTTCTGAAGATAGTCTTTGTTCCAAAAAGTGTTTAAGACTATCATGATCAGTTTTTACCTTGAAGTGTCTTCCCATTAGGTAAGTTCGCCATTTCTCTAGTGCATGCAATATTGCTAACATTTCCTTCTCATAAATAGGTTTCTGTAAATAATTTCCTTTGATTGGACGACTTTCAAAAGCAATGGGTCTTCCTTCCTGCATTAAAACAGCACCAATTCCATTTCCTGAGGCATCACATTCCACAATAAAGGTTTTTGTGAAGTCTGGCGTAGCTAAGACCGGTGCTAGGCACATTGCCTCTTTAAGATGTTCAAAGGCCTTAGTTGCTTCAGGAGTCCATGAAAATGCATCTTTCTTCAATAATGTTGTTAGAGGTGCTGCTATTCTCCCATAATTTTTAACAAACTTGCGATAATACCCTGTTAACCCGAGAAATCCTCGCAACTTCTTTATGGTTGTGGGGACTTTCCATTCCTTAATGGCTTTAATTTTTTTAGGGTCTACTTTAACACCCTCGTGAGATACAATATGACCTAGATATTCCACCTCTTTTACTCCAAAGAAACATTTGGGTTTTTTTGCATATAATTGTTTCTCCTACAATATTTTGAGCACCCTGTCAACATTTTCAACATGATCCTTCCAAGACCTGCTGTAGATTAGTATATCATAAAAAAATACTAGCACAAATTTTCTAAGGAAGGTTTTGAAAATGGAATTCATCAACCCTTGAAATGTAGAAGGTGCATTGGTAAGGCCAAAAGGCATGACCAAAAATTCATAATGACCCTCATGAGTTCGAAATGCTATTTTTGGAATATCTTCCGTCTTCATTCTAATTTGATGATATCCTGAACGAAGATCCAACTTGGTAAAATAAATTTCTCCATGTAATTCATCCAATAATTCATCAATCAAAGGAATGGGAAATTTGTCTTTAATGGTGAGCTTATTGAGCTCCCTATAATCCGGACACATTCGTCATGATCCATCCTTCTTGTGTACCAATACTATAGGAGCAGAGAAAGAACTTTGACTAGGTTGAATTACACCCGCCTCTAACATTTCTGGAATCATACGTTCAATTTTGCTCTTTTGGAAGTAAGGATATCTATAAGGCCTGATGTTTGGAGGAACACTTCCTGGAATCAAATGAATAGCATGATCATGATCACGAATAGGTGGAAGTCCTTTGGGAGTTTCAAACACCTTGGAATGATTGTCCAAGACTTGTTGGAGATCTGCAGAAATAGATGATTTTGATGTTGGAACTTCTAGTGAGCATAATTGTGCAATTACGCCTCGTTGTTCTTTCTTTAGAAGCTTTGTCATGACATTAGAGCTTATTATCTTTCTTGGTTTCCCTGCAATACCCCATAATTCGACTTCCTTTCCTTCTGAAAAAAATTTCAAGAAAAGTTCTTGAAAATTAAAAGCTACCATTCCCAAAGATTGTAACCATTGTACTCCTAGTACAACATCAGCACCTCCCATAGGAATGGAAAGCATTGGACTAGTCAATACATATTCCCCCATGGTTAGCTTGATATTATGGCATTTTCCAGAGCAATTTATAGTTCCTCCATTTGCAACCATCACTTGACATTCCGGTGCTGGGTATAGGAAACAATTTAATTCTTTGGCTACCTTACAGTGAATAAAATTATGGGTGCTACCTGAATCAATCAACACTATTACCTTTTTCTTCTTGATTTGTCCTTGTATCTTGAGAGTTTGAGGAGTGGTAATTCCTGCCAGTGCATTACACGATATGGTCGGATTCATTTCTTCCTCTTCTAGGGTTGGTTCCCGGTGTATATCCTCTTCTTGTTCATTTTCTTCTTCCTCTTCACAATCTATGTAAAATAATTTCTTCTCAGCACACTTATGACCTTTAGTGTATTTGCTATCACAACTGTAGCAAAGCCCTTTTGCTCTTTTTTCTTCCAATTGTTGTGGTGTCAACCTTGTAGGTTGTGGAAATCTAGGCGTAGCAACACTTCTTTCTTTATAGAATTGAGTGGTAGGCTTCCTTGTCGCCATAATTTTACATTCAACTTTTCTTGCCAACCTGAATGCCTTCTCTAATGAATCAGGTTCCAACACACGAACTTCATGTTGGATGTTATCCTTTAGAGTACCTATGAAGAGATAAATCCTGTGTTCCTTTGGAATATCAGTTACCCTTATATTCAATTTTTGGAAGTCCTCAATGTGCTGCCCCACTAAACCCTTTTGTTTGAGATTTATCAATTGGCTAAAGAAGGTGTTGCTCTTTGTAACCTCATAATGTGCTATCATTTCTTCTGTAAAAATTGACCAAGTGACAATTTTTTTACGGGAGCAAAGCCATCGATACCATACAAATGTATTTTGTTCTAAATGTAAAGTTGAAATGTGTACCTTTTGTGTGTTTTACACATTATGGAGATCAAAATATTGCTCCATCTGTAGTATCCATGTTACAGGATCCTTCCCATCAAACTTCCTCATATCCATTTTTCGAATATGGTGGTTCTTCCCGCCAACATTACAGTTTATGAAATCGTGATTAACATTTATTTTTTTCTCATCATGAGGTTCTTCTACTATCTTTTCACCATTAGGAAATATTTCTTGTATCAACTTGGTCAAACCTTCGATGTCTGCTTTTAGATCATTCTTCATGTTTTTCATGTTGTTTTCCATGTTGTCTTTCATGTCATCCATCTTAGCTTCCATGCCATCTTCCATGCCATCCATCTTAGCTTCAACGCCTTTCTTCAAACCATCTATCTTCTCTTCCATGCCTTTCTTCAAAACTTCCATTTCATTTTTTGTTGCTCTTTGTGAGAGTGAAATTTGTTGCACTTGCTCTTGTAATTTTGATAGATCATGTTGCAATTCTTCATCTTCATGAGTCATAGTAGACACTTATGAAGGCTTAATGGGTGTTGAATTATTTTTACGGGGCATCTTTTAGAACCCAATACTGATATATATTCTACAATATGCCCTTGTAATCAATTCAAATTGATTCTTCAAACAAGACTTATGCAATTCGGAAAAAAATACACACATTTTTCTTGCTTTTGAGGAGCTCGATATTCAAATTGGATTATCTCTGTGATTGCAAAACTTCAATATATGAATTTCAATACCACCGTAGCCCTCTGAATTATCTTTCGAATGCCACAGGTCTGACCTGATTTGGATTCTCCAAGACAAATTTGTGTCCAATCTCCCACAATGACCTAATTATGGACTGGTTCAGTAGAGCGAACTTGTACGACTTGCGACGTGTCACTGTTTCGTCCTTTGTCTCTAAAATTGATAGCCAAGAAACTACAGTCCGTTTACTTAAGACTGCTTTTTATGGAACTCAAATACACTGCCCAGAGAGAGAGTTATTGAACTTTTCCCACGATCACCTCTTTGAGATGAAATTCAGGAGCCTGAAAAAGCACTACCTTCCATAGATCATATCTCCAAAAATATTGCGAACCAAGCTCTGAAATTGTTTGACGAATTTCCTCAGGATTTCAGCTTCGCACCATACAAATTTCAGATTCTGAACCTTCATAGAAAAAAATTTATAGCGCAAATGCCACGATGACCTGTTTAGGAGCCTGAAAAAAGACCTAACTTCCACAGATCATATCTCTGAAAATATTGCGAACCAAGCTATGAAATTTTTAGACAATCTTCCTCAGGATTGCGGCTTCGCACCCTAAAAATTTCAGCTTCTGAAACTTCGTAGAAACAAATTTATAGCGAAAATGCCATGATGACCTGTTTGGAGTAGCGAGACCCTAGAATCCAAAGCTCTGATACCAAATGTTGTGTAACCAGCTCCAAAAATAGAAGAAAAGATATATCAACGCCTTATAAATAAGCCACTTTGAGGGGGAAACCTCCAATACATTACATAAATGAACAATTCTTGGATGATCCAATTTACAAAACCTCCATTCTATATATAGGAGTCCATGGGGCCATAATGTAATCCTAGTGGGCCACAATGTAATCCTAGCCGACCTAACAATAATAATTTAAGGGCGCAATAATAATAAAATGGGGGTTACAAGGGTACAATAATAACAATAAGGGGGTTACACTAACAACAATAAGGGACTATACTAGTAATATAGGGACCTAACAATGAAGGGGAATTGATTACTCCTATATTTTATGAGGCACATTGAGGGATTTTTCCTGGTCAGCACAAACATGTTAAGCTTATATAACCACCCTAAATACGATACTATGATTTTAGGCATGAGTGGAGAGGCTTTGAAATGATAGTAGTGGTGTGACTAGCATGTGGCACTTTGCATACGTCTCTCCAAGGTCACTGCATGCACTTAAATGTTTCTTGGCATTCAATTCAATGTGTTACACTCACCTTGTTGGTTTCATATTATGCATGGTGAAGCCTCTACTTCATATTTCCCACTTATGATTAAATATACTCTTGATGTTCCTAATTTATCATTGCATTGCTTTGTCTCATGTGACTAGTGTATCAATGCATGGTTGGAGGAACCTATATCAACGCACAACTTTAACATAGTGTGGGAAGTGATATCATTTCTTGTGCATTTATCATACATATATGTACCGAAAAATGTGCATTATCTGGTATTCAAATGATACGTGAATATATTGTCCAACGTTTTCTTATTTTAATGTGAGCCTTTTATTATTTCCATCATATCCTCTTATGCTTTAAATGCATCCGATCTATAATCCATTTTATTTTATGAGACACTGCCCCATGGCTTGTGTCCTCTAACGCATTGGTCACATTGTATCCCTCTTGCGACGTGTATGTATATCAGCTGCCAAGTTGTAGGTCCAAATTGTAGTGTTGGGAACAAGAATGTGACTAGATCACAATCTCGTTTTTCGTGTAAGTTTTACTTTAAAGGAGTTCACTCAGTCACATCTTAGTTCAGGTCACATTTTATGTCCATAACTTCAAGGCTCTAAAATGTGATCTTGCGACCTGGAGAGATGTTGCAAATGTGAGGTTGCATAGTCACAAAAGAGAACATGTTGCATTAGCCACTGACATTTCCAAGAGTGATTATGCAACTTAGTGACCTTGGGGTAGGTCGCATAGTCACAATACAATGGAGGTCGCATTTCTGATCACACCTATAATTATTTGCAATGTGATTTTGTGACCTTAGGAGAGGTCATAATTAACAAATGCGACTTGTGAGAAATTTGTGACCCGGAGCTTATGGGACCGCCAAAGACAATTTGATACTAAATAACTTTATGTGTCTTTGTTGTTTGACTTGGGATGGCCAATCCAAGAGGTATAAATGAGGATATAATTATGATTCATTCCTTTGAGCCTGTACCCTCTTCTCTGAATGATATTCCCTCCCTACTGCATAAAAAAGAAGTGATCCAATACAATTATATCTAGTTGTCACAACCATGTCTTTAATTTTTTTCTTGATGTCACCAACATATATCAAAAATTTCCTCTTGCTTTGTCTAATAGAATAATTTTCAATGTTCTTAGCATCTAGATGTATATGATAAACCTGTAGTTCCTATTCAGTTGATCTAGTAACAAATAAATCCTCCTGGGGATCCACCTCAATGGACCATATTTCATTGTGATGACCCATTATGATTTGAATGCAATGTTGAGTATTCAAGATCCAAAAACATTAGAAAATTGTCTTTAGAGGAGCTCATAAGCTTCTTACCACTTTCTAGGGAAACAAAATATGTCCCTTGATCTCGGTGACCACGAAACCAGAAAAATCATGCTTCACCCACTGCATCGTATATGAAAATGTATGTGTCTTTGTTTCCAAATGCAAGCAAAGAACCTATTTTGTTATAGTTGGGGGTAGTTTTGGCTCCTTTTGTAATGTCACCTGACCCCACATGTTACCATTAGAGGAATGTGGTAATTATGTATATTTTTAATTCCGTGTTAATAGTTCCATAGATATGCATTCATGACATGTAGATTACATGTTCACTATATGTTTGACAAAATTTCTATCATGTTTAGGCTTGGTCAGGTCAAGTACTTGATAAAGCTTTTAATTAATGGATTTGTCCTTGTGTATTCATCATTCTAAAAATTTCTATTAAGTTCTGGGTAGAGGTCTGGATGCTAGCCCTTAAAAAGTGGCTCAGGTCTCGGGGTCACATGCACAGAACTGGGTAATTTAGATTGCAACCATTGGGAGACAGGTTTATCCATGTAACTAGAGGCTTACAGTCATTGGCTTACCTTGTTATGCAAGCGAATGGGAGTCCAAGTCAGTGAAAAAGCAATCTAGATTAGGGTATGGGCACCTAGAGTAGATGTTTAGCTTATGGGGGTCTTGTATCTCCTGAGGGAGGTCAATAAAATTTTGGTTGGATGATTCCACTTCCTTAACTATACCTAGGAGGTTGAGTTAAATCATAGTAACTCTCCATCACATATTTACTCCAGTGGACTGGTGAAATTGGGTAAGTGTGGGAGGAGGGTGTTATAGGGTGGTATTAGAGATCCCATGTTAAACACTTGGAATGGATGGGAAGAATCTGTTTTTCATGCATGCATGTCAGTTGTATATGTATTTTTTATGAATGTGAGTGCCTATATGTTTGTTATGCATGCATTTTTATGTTCATGTTTTTTGTGCATGACATCATGGTATGCAGTTGGAATTTTCATGCATGAGGTCTATATATTGTTATGATTATGTATATAGATGTATCGTGCTAATATGTTTGGTATTGTTGATAATTAGCCTCCCCTAAAATTCACTAAGGTATGTTGAGTATGTTTATATTTTGGTTTATCTGACATGATATGTTTACAGGAGAAGAAGATCAAAGATGAAAAGAAAAATGGTGTACTATAGTTCATGTGATTCTCCTTATACATCAGAGGAGCAGCATGCTGATGAGTAATCCCCTCACATAATAGAAAATTTGAGGATTTTCAAGACAGAAATAAGAAGTTGCAAAGAAGATAATGGCGGGATCATTCAGACACAAGAGAGATTTTCCAAGGCGCAGGAGAAACAAGCATAGGTCAATACAGTGATCCTTCATAGTTTTTCAAACTTGCATATATAGGGACCAGTTAGGATTAGTCATGGATATGAGGATAGTACTAATGAAGCATATGGTAGTAGATATCATGGTGGGCAGAGGACAGATAGAGACAAAACAGTAAGAGATGGAAGGTTCTTATGTACACCTGATAGCACAGGCAATGGACATCAGGTTTACTCTAGTTTTGGTTTAGACAACCATCATGGTCGTCATAGTTATCATCCTTATAGGATGAGTGACAGGGGATATTTGTCAGATGAGTTCAATAAATATAAGCCACCTACATTTGATGGAGAGTTAAATAATTCAGAAGATGCAAAGGCATGGTTACCTGGGATGAAGAAGTTCTTTGAGTTGCATGATTACACTGAGAAAATTAAAGCCAAGATATTTATTTCAGCCTCAAAGGGAAAGCAAACATCTGGTGGGAAGATGTGAAGCGGGTCAGAGATGTTAGGACAGAGGAGTTGAGTTGGCATGGATTCAAGAGACTCTTCAGGAAGAAGTACTTGCCAGAGAGGTACTATGACAGTAAATTCAAGGAGTAATATGATCCAAATATGGGATCAATGACTGATGAGGAGTACATGATTTTTCTATGGATTACCATTATCATTTAAGGATGAGAAATCCAAATTTTAAATATTTTTTAGTGAATTACCATTAGCATTTAATGATCGGATTGAGTTTGATGAGCCTCTATCGCAGGAAGAAGTCATTGGGAAATTGAAGCACTATGAGAATCAAAGTGTAAGACCAAATCTAAGCAAGGTTGGAAAAGTAAAAGGCCACCGAAGTGAATACGACCTCAGGATGCAAGTGAGAAAGAAAACATTTTTCCTTACAAGAAGATTAATGCAGTTGAGAAGGGAAATTGGTTACAGCCTAAAGATCATCAAAATAAAGGCGGTGGTAGGGGATAGTTGCAGTGTTGGATATGTAGTAAGGAGAATCTCAAGAATGATTGTTAATCGTATCGAGGTGGTAGAACTCAGATATATAATGCATAAGAGATGCAGAAATTTTGGAATGTTGGGAAAATCATTCCTCATATTTATGCAGCATTAGATAATAGGAAGGTGAACCACTAGGCATTTATTATTGAGATGGACGATAAGATTTGTGATCAAGTTGTTTCTAGTTTGATTGACCCTAGATCTAGTTATAACTATGTTAACCCTAACCTGGTGGATAAGTGTGGTTTGAGAAAAGAAGTGCATGTAGAGTCTTAGTTAGTGCAGTTGGCTACAGGTACTAAGAAGAGAGTTCATCATTGGGTAATAGCTTGTGCATTTTAGTTGAATGTATACCTACATCAGCACATATGAATGTACTTCACTTGGGATCATACAATATGCTTATGGGTATGGATTAGTTGTATCTTCATGGGACTAAGGTGGATTGTTATGAAAATTATATTGAGTGCTTGGATGACAATGGAGAACAAATAATTTTGCAGGGTGAGAAGATGGAAAAATTAGTTAGAATGGTTACAACTATTTAGGAAAATCGCAGTCACAAGAAAGGGTGTGTATTATTTTCAGTACATATTTCCAGAGATACAGATAAGTATGTTCATGATGCAAAAGTATTCAAGAGTTACCCAGCCTTGAAAAAGTTTCGTGATGTATTCCCAACAGAGATTTCATAATTGCCTCCTCACAGAGAAGTGGAATTCTTTATTTAGTTGGTACTAGGGGAAACACCAACATCAAAGGCATCTTACAGGATGATCACACCAGAATTATTGGAATTGAAGTTTCATTTGAAGGAAATGCTTAACAAAGGATACATAAGGCCAAGTGTGTCACCTTGGGGTGCACCATTGTTGTTATTGGAGAATAAGGATGGAACTCTTAGGTTGTGTATTGATTACAGACATTTGAACAAGGTGACAATCAAGAACATGTATCCATTTTCGAGGACTGATGACTTATTTGATCAATTGAAGGAAGTCGTGGTGTTCTCGAAGATTGATCTACGATCAGGATATCATCAGGTGTAAATAAAATAACAGGACATATACAAGAGTGCTTTATGGACCAGGTATGAGCATTGTGAGTTTTTTGTGGTTCCTTTTGGTTTGACTAATGCTCCAACTACTTTCATGTGTTTGATAAATAGTATGTTTCATCCTTATCTAGACAAGTTTTTTATTATATTCATTGATGATATATTGATATATTCTAAGAATTAGGAAGATCATGTCGAACACTTAGCAGAAGTATTGAGATTGATAAGAGAGAAATAATTGTATGCCAAGCTTAGAAAATGCATTTTCTTTCAGATAGAGGTACATTACTTGGACATGTTGTTTCCAAGGAAGGAATAGCAGTGGATGCTGAAAATATCAGAGCAATCGTGGAATGGGTCGCTCCTAGAAATGTGGGTGAGTTCAAATCATTCATGGGGTTAGCAGGTTACTACAATAGTTTCATCAAGAACTTTTCATGTTTTGAGCAGTTGAAGCAGTTTTTGACAAATGATCCAGTTCACAATTTTACATATCCAAACAAAGAGTTCTTAGTGTGTCAATATGCTTGCAAGAGAGAACTGGGTGGAGTCCTTATGTAGGAGGGGTAGGTGGTATGCTATTATTGGGTGCTAGTTTTATACTTATTTCCTACATCTGTTTCCCCTATTTGTTACCTTGTGACTACAACCATTGTGACTATCTTTGCCTCCTTTCCTGCTTTTCTATCTTAAACAGTGTTGTTTTACCTTATTTTCATTATCTTGTCATTTCATCAATTATTATGATGTATCGTGTCTTTTTTTTATGACTAACTAGGATAAATGTTGGAAGAAGTTCTCTGGTATTTTGTTTTCCTTCCAAACGTTATTCTTAGCATAAAATATCTAGAGCATGAGGCGTAAAAAAGTAGTGAAAGTGTGTTGTTACAGTGAGATGTTAGACCACAATGTTGTTACATCACAGTGTTGTTACAAACCCACTATATAAACTGTTGTTACAGTTGTATTGCTGACTGGATATCGCCAACTTTCAGATGTCGACCTCTCCTCAATTGTTGATTACGCTACAACTGTCATTTTCTATGAACAACTGTAGAAGTCGTTACATATTGTGTTTTAGGATGACAACCTTTAGGCATTTTTTATTGTAATCCATATTCTTCCAGTCATAATTTTTGTTAAGAAGTGGTTGTAACTATATGTATCTTATTTTGATCAGCATGAGAATCGTAAGATTCTCATGACTGATCTATTCCTCGTTTTTTCTGAACATGTAACCATTATATAACTCTCGACCCTGGAGGTCAAAGGGTTAGCAGAGAACAATATTACTTTTGATTCTATAATTTTGGTCACATTAATACAAATATATCACGTTGATGTGTTACATACGTTGCTTGGTTTAGTTTCCATTTAAGTTTCTATCTCTTCCTGTACCCTGCTAGGGAGGAAGGGCCCTCCTCTTTAGTAGGGACTACAGTGGTTAAGGTAGTTGTACCATATTTATTATTTTCTTTACGTCTTGGTGGAAGTATCGTTGTTGTTGTTCTGGCTGTGAGTAGATCTGCTTCAATTTCGATATTATTATGTTTTTACACAGATGTGAATAGAGATACCAGTTGGTGTAATTTTTGTGTGGTGCGCTATGTATAGTTAATTGAGGCATGATTACATTCTTGTAGATTTTTTTTATTCCTGCATGAGTGATTTCTTCCAAAAATTGATTCAACAACAATTTTTGTTTACTTGATTTTCTTCTGGTTTGATGTATCGACACATACAATGCAGTTGTTATTGAAATAAAATACGTCCCTGGATTGATAATTTATGTGTACCGTCTTAGTCATTTAATAGTGGTTAATACAATCCAACATTTTAGCACCATAGCCAGGGATGGTAGTGACGATCTAATCAACCATAATTGTTTGTTTGATGATAGAGTGTTCCTAGTCCGCAACTGCTGGGCGGTAAGACGAGAGGTAAGAACCTGCACATTGCTCTAACATATTTGGGTGGGCTCACCATTGCTACACTAGGGCACTTAGAAGTGTAATTTTTGGGTGTTTTTATTTAGTGTGTATTCAACTACACAATTATTTGGCGGTAAGACGAGAGGTAACAACCTGCACATCGCTCTAACGTACCTAGGCAGGCTCACCATTGTCTCGTTGGGACACTTAGAAGTGTGATTTTTTGGGTGTTTTATTCAGTGTGTCTTCAGCTATACAGTTGTTGGGCGATAAGACGAGAGGTAAGAACCTGCGCATCACTCTAACATACTTGGGCGAGCTCACCATTGTAGAAACTAAGGCACTGGTAGGAAGGATCGATACACATAGGGTCCATGTGTGCTAGTAGGACAATAGATAAATCCACAACACCCCCCACTCTAACTAACTACAGGAAAGACGGGTCGTAAGAAGGAAAATAAGAGTGCAGACTTGGGAAGAAAGACATTCTTTGGAGATATGATCTCAAAAGTAGAAAAGGAATATTCTACTTCATACAGAGACAATAGGAAGACAAGACCACAGAAATTTGCTACTATATCAAAGCCTGAGGCATCGGTACCTTTTGTGTCTGGACCTCATCACCCTTCAAACAACATATCCACTCCTGATATAAAAACTCCAGATCTGAAACAGTAGTGGAAATTCATTGATAAAAATCTAATAATGGAAGGACAAGGGGAGACCAGTGGGGAGCATCAGGGGCCTGAGGAACAACATTTAGTTAAACATCATTTGGATGCGGCTAGTGCATTTAAAGAACTAGTCCTGGAACAACCTGATCCTTTATTTATTTGTCAATCCCCTGCATATTCTGAGGTCATTTCATCCCATCAAAAAGGATCAGCCATGGGGGACGATAATGTTAAGACAGACGGTTCTGTTACTTTTGAATTCCCAATAGTGGAGACACGGGATTAAGCTCCTATGAAAAACATTCCTTTATCATCTCTATTGTCCTTTCAAGGGATGGTTGTTGAAGATCCTGATACCTTTATGTTCGAGTTCGATGTTCTCTGTAGGAGTTATGACTACACTTCAGACGCCCAGAAGCTGAAATTGTTTCCTGCTACTCTTAAAGGGGTAGCAGTAAGATGGTTCATGAGATTAAGTGTTGGCATGATCCAAACTTGGAATGACATGAGGGAGGCCTTCCTCTTTAAGTATCAGGATTACTGTCGAACCAGGGATTTGAAGGAAGAGATATTCAGAATTGCACAGAAGGAGGAGGAGAGCTTGGAAGACTACATGGAATGATTCCATTATAATTTACAAAGGTCTAAGTTTGGTAACTTAGTCCCTGAAATCTTGAAACCTATATTCTTAAGAGGTATAAGAGATGATTGTATGGAGCATTTGAATATGTTTGGAAAAGGAGACATATTGCAAGAACCACTTGAACAAATAATGAAGCTTTTTCTGTGGAGTTCAAGAGGATCGGTCAAAGGGAGAATTTTAGTTTGGGACCCTTCAGTTCGGATACAGAAGTCCACAAGTGGAGGAGTAAATAGAGCAGAGATCGAGAATCTATTTGAGGATTTTAAAACTGACCTCCTCAATACTCTCTCTGCTCATATCACTACGGTACAAGTTAAGAAAGCACAAGCAAAAGCTGAAGCAGCTTTGGCAATATTCTGTCCTCGATGCAAAAAGAAAAATTTAGAAAGAGAATGTGGATTGAATAGCGCCAACTTGTGCAACATCTGTGAGTTGTCACATTCTACTAGTCAATGCCTGAAACTACCCAGAATGAAATAAGTACTTCAAGAATGAAGCAAGGATGTCCAATCCTCCTACTTCATTGGATCAAAGTGACCATGGCAGCCATGACCTATAGGTATGCCTCCATATTTTTCCTCTTTTAATCCTTGGAATAATGTTTATAATAGTCATAAAATTCCATGGTCATATCCTACTCCTTCCTCAACATAATTTCCTTCACCATGGAACAAGTGGCCTTCCCTTTCACAAATGCATATCCTCCATTGCAATCTCATCCTTGGAGTCAGAATTGGACAGGTAATGGCCAAGTTCTAGCGCCCCTTTCACTACCAATGCAACAACAGTTACAATTGCCTCCTCTTCAAACTCCTGCACCTCATGTTTGGCCCCAATTACCTATGCAACCTAACGCCAATCCGAATAATAAAGCAGCTCAAATCATAGATGCCCCGGTTACTTTCCAGACTTATCTTAAAAATCCTATTGGGCTTAACGAGGTTCAGCTTCAGTCGGGAAAAGTAATCAGACCTGAACATACTCCCATTATTACTGAGGAAGAATGTGAGTCACCTAGAAAGGATATAGTCGATTCTGAAACAACTGTTACACTTGTAACAGCTGATATAGCACCTGCTATTACACCTATAGCATCTAGCTCAGGAAAGCTTGTTGTTTCTACATTAGCCAACTTGAGCAGGGCTGGTACATCTGTGACAGCTAACTCAACTGTTAAAATTTAGGATCCTCCATACCCTCAGTGATTAATTGAAACCAGGCCAACCTCACAAACTGAATATGAGTTCCTCAAGGAATTAGAGAATTTGTATGTGTGGATTCCACTGTTGAAATCTCATAAGGAAGTACCTATCTATGCCAAAATAATGAGACATATGTGTGTCAAAAAGCCTGGAAGGAAACCGAAAGACCCTGCTACTATCCATGTTATGTGGAAACTATCCAAAAACATGATTGATCAACCTTTGTTGACTAAATATAATGATCCAGGGAATCCTATAGTGACTGTCCATATTGATGACCAGCCCATAACTAACACTCTGATTGATTTGGGGGCAGCCATTAATGTAATGACCAAAGATATTTTTATTTCCCTAGGACTTCATGGACTCAGACCTACACCTGAAGTGATTGAATTAGTAGATAGGTCCCATGTCAAGCCCGAGGGAATGATAGAAGATGTGGTGATCATTGTAGCTTCTTGGAATTACCCGATTGATTTTCTCATTTTACAAACTAAATCCAACCTGGGGGGTCATCCTTTAATCTTGGGGAGATCGTGGCTAGCCACTGCAGATGCATATATCAAATGTAGATCCAGATCTATGGTGATCTCTGATTGACAAGCCACTAATAACTTGAACCTTTACCCCATAGTGAAACTACATATGGATTGGAATAGTCCATGGTGGGAAGAATTTGAACCTAAATCTGATTTTTCCCTACCTCTCCTCACACTTGAAAAAGCACAATAATTTAAGGATGAAACAGATAATAACATTATTAATCGTTTTACTAGCAATTCACTCTTTGTTTCCTCTATTAAAGATCCAGGGGAAGAAGATGAGGTAGATGATGCAATTATTGAACATTTGAAAACTACTCCGCATACTGCCAGCAGTCCTGTTGAAATTGAACCAGGGAAGTATTTAAACATTAATCCTAACTTGATTGTTGAACAAAACATATTGTTGATATATTTGTTATAAAAATATAAAAAAATCATTTGCATGGGACTATAATGATATGAAAGGAATCCATCCTGGAATATGCACTCACCGCATCTACCTTAAAGAGGGCTGCAAACTAGTTAGACAACTGCAACGCCGAATGAATCCTGCACTTAAGGAGATAGTGAAAGAGGAATTATAGAAACTCCTTAATGATAATTTCATTTACCCCATTTCTGATAGTGAGTGGGTGTCTCCCCTTGTCATCGTTCCAAAAAAGAACAAAAAGTGGAGAGTCTGTGTAGACTATAGAGAACTTAACAAAGCCACCCAAAAGGACCATTTGCCTTTACCATTCATTGACTAGGTCCTGGATACTCTCTATGGGAAAAAGTTTTTTTCATTCCTGGAGAGATTCAATGGCTATAATCAAATATATATTTTCTCGGAAGACCAAGACAAGACAACCTTTACCTGCCCATGGGGGAACTTTGCATACAGGGTCCTTCCTTGGCCTCTGCAATGCGCTAGCAACTTTTCAAAGGGAAATATTGGGTATATTTTCGAATCTCTTGAATGAATGCCTCAAAATTTTCATGGATGAATTTACACCCTACGGGGATGGCTTTGAAACAGCATTAGTTAATTTGGAAAAGGTATTGGAATGTTGTGAACAAACTAATGTTTCTTTGAGCATGAATAAATGCCATATGATGATGACCGAGGGGATTGTGATGGGACATTTCATTTTGACAGATGGAATCAAGGTAGACCCTGAAAAATTTGAGGTAATCTTGAGAATCCCAATTCCTAGAACTCAAAAGAGGTACGTAGTTTTTTGGGACATGCAGGGTACTGCAGGAGATTTATAGAAAAAATTTCAAAGATTGCATCTCCTTTGTTTTCTTTGCTCATGAAATATGTGGAATTTGTGTGGAAAAGGAAGTGTGAGCAAGCCTTTTTGAAGTTAAAGAACATTGTAACAACAACACCTATTTTGCGAGGACCAAACTAGAGGTTTCCATTCCATATCGCTACCGATGAATCTGACATAGTTGTGGGTGTTGTTTTGGAGTAGCTGGAGGAAAAGAAACCTAATGCCATTTATTACATCAACAAGAATTTAATTCCAGCTGAACTCAACTATACAGTGATTGAGAAGGAATTCCTAGCAGTAGTGCATGTTATCAAAAAAATTCGGCATTACATCACTGGGTATCAAGTATTTGTACACACTGACCATGCTACAGTTCGATTTTTAATGAATAAACATGTTACCAATGGTAGAGTTACACAATGGTTATTTTTGTTACAAGAATTTGATATCAGTATTTTAGATAAACCTGGAAAATATAATGTGGTTGTTGATTTTCTTTCTAGGTTAACTATAGGTGATAACTGCACTCCTACTGAGGATTATTTTCCAGATGAATATATTTTTTCCATATCTACTCACTCACCGTGGTATGAAGATATAGACAATTATCCTGCTGCAAGAAAATTCCCACTCAATTTATCTTCCAAAGAAAAGAGGAAGATCATACAACAGAATGCTACCTACTCCTAGATAGAGGGAATTCTCTATCACACCGAACCAGACTTTCAAATTAGGCGTTGTGTTAGAGAAGATGGGGTTTTGGATATCTTGAAAGCTTGTCATGAGGAACCCTGTGGAGGGAACTTCGCTGACAAGAGGACGTGATATAAAGTACTCTCAACAAGGTACTGTTGGCCAAATATATTCAAGGATGCAAAAACGTTTGTGGAGGGATGTGATAGCTGCCAAAGGATGGGCCAGCCTCTGAAATCAGATGAGATTTCGTTACATCCTCAGATAGTGATAGAGCCATTTGAGAAATGGGCCCTGGATTTTGTAGGGTCAATTAATCCTTCATCACAAAAAATATCATACATATTGGTATGCACTGACTATGTCACAAAGTGGGTCAAAGCGAATGCACTAACTAGAGCTACATATCAGGTTGTTTCAGACTTCTTCTTCGAAAATATTTGTGTTCACTTCGAGATATCTAGGGAGATAGTGATGGATGGAGGGCCCCAATTCACATCTCATTTGATCCAGAAGCTGGTTGAGAACTATGGAATTCATCATAGGATCACTTCACCCTATCACTCACAAGAAAATGGTCAAGTGGAGGGCACCAATAAATTCATTGAGGGAATATTAACAAAGACAATATCTAGCCACCGAAGAAATTGGGCCGAAAAACTCCTAGAAGTGCTATGGGCTTATAGAACAACATGGAGGAATACTACAGGCTTCTCACCATATGAATTGGTGTATGGTAATGTTGCACTGAAAATTTCCATCTTGACATTCTGCTATTTTTATGAGCTCATTATCACTCATACTTCCTCCTTTGCAAGTCTAACATATCAGTTCCTCATGTCAAGCCTTGAAAATAAGAGAAAAGTTCTTAAAAATCTCCTTAACTCTGGTATCGCACTTTCTCTTCATCTTGCCAGCGGTCCCGCACCTAATGTTCATGATTCCTGCGTACCTGAACGCACTTTCTCTGTGTTATGGGTGCGGACCCCTGTAAAATATTAAAAAGGCGTAAGTAAACTCAAAAAGCTCACTTTCAGTAAATTCTAGAAGCCTCTAGAAAGAATCTTGTGGTGGCAGATTCGCTCTTTTGAGGTTCATGTATCCCTTACCTTAAGGAGCTAACCCCTTGATGTGAGGAGCTTATCCCTTTGAAGGAGGATTCTATCCCTTCATAGTTGGCACTGGAACCTCCTCTTTTGCACTATAAAAAGAGGCATTGGGTGGCCTCAAGGGGAGTTCAAGCTTTAGAATTATTTGAGGTTAAGTGTTGTTGGGATTTAAACTCATTTAACTGAGATTTTGTGAGGAGAGATCACATACCTCTATCTGTATTGGTTGGAAGAGTGCAAGGCTTGTCAGAGTAGAGGAGATTCCTGCTTCGGACCCTGGGAAGGCCTGTTCAACATCAAGGCTAAGGTTGTAAGGTTTTCTTTATTCAAAGTTAATACAAATGAATTCATTTTTCTGAATAAGCTGTTAATTAACTGTTTATTTCATGGATTCCTTGATCACCATGATAGGCATGATTTATAATATTTACTATACAGGTGCTATTTAATGTTTTCTTGTTTGTGACTGCAGATCTATAAAGATAACTCCTTCAAGTGATTGAGGGACAACTACTTCGAACAAGCATTGGATCTACGGTAAGACCTTAACACCTTTATAGTATTCTTTTGTAAATCGCATATGTCTAGAGAAAGATAGGTTTATTTGGCTCTTTGTTGCTAGATTACCTTTTGGTACTAGGGAGATCAATCTTGTCAGTAAGATTGATTTATCCGCTCAACAAATTGGCGACTCTACTGGGGAAGGATTCTTGTTTTTTGGTTTTCCTTTATTTTGATTTGAGAAATGATTTTTCTGGTTTTTGATTGATGGATACTTGCCTGGGTAGCTTAGGTTTACTTTTCTTTTGAAAATTTTGAAATATTTTATGTTTTTCTTGAACTTTTCTGGGGACCGCACTTTGTTTTCTTGCACAGTGCGGGCAGTTTCACACTTTCCTTAAGTAACCAGTGCGGGACCACACCTGTTATTTCTGGGGGCCTGCGAACCCTGTTAAAATTTTGAAAAACTCCAGATTTATTTTTCTAGTTTATCTTTAATTTGATTTAGGGTTTCTAGTATTTTCCCAGATCTGTATTGTTTTTGTCAAAAGCCTCTTGTGAGTGAGTTCCAACAGTATTTGTGTTTTAGATGATTTTCTAGAAGTTTTGCATACTTGGATTGCTTTTCACTTGGTATCTGTAGTGACTCAAAGATTGGAAGCTTGAAATACCTCAGATTACACTGGCTTTTTTGTCTTCTTGATGAGTCTGAATTGGTTGTGAAATCCATCCTTTCTTGAGAAATAGATCTAGTTGTTTCTTTGCAAATCTTTGAACAAACTTTGTTATAAGTTTTGAATTTCATTTTTATAAAAGGAAACATATCTGGATGTTTTTTGATTTGTTTTTTATTTTGGAAAAATAAATCCTTAGTTTACTGAACAACTAAGTAAAACATTCTAAAAAAAAAAATTAAAGATTTTATTCAATTAGATTTTCAAGGTTTGTAGATCTCAAAATTAGTTTTTATAGTTTTGGGCGATTTTAAAATTTGTAGATCTCTTTTGAAGGAAAGTTGTTTTTCGTAGTTTCGAGTCTTGAAAGTGAAAGGGATTTATTGTGAGCATTGATTATTTGTCTTGTTTTGAGTTCTTATTGAAAAGACAAAAATATTTTCTTCCATTTTATTCTTCATGTTCAAAGAAAGAATTGTCTCTTAAAAAGAATTGCATTCTCGAACTCTTTCTTTAGCTAGAATTTCATTGAAAGAAAATGAATTGATTATCATTTTAGGTGCATTTTTAGTGTTTTTGGAAGTCAAGTCTTCACACCATCAAAGTTTCATTTGCATACCTATTGAATTAAATAACAACCCATAAAAACAACGCTTAATTAAAATTGATCTAGTAATCTTTTTATTTCTAGGGCTCTTATCACCAATATAGCTTAGGCTAGTATCTTGGAGTAGGGAGTAATTAACTCTCCAAGATAGTAAAAACAAAAAAGTAGATAAATCTTGCGGTAGGAAATAAATCCAATTGTAATTGGTAAAATATGGGAAGCTTCTCTTAAAGGAGTTAATCACAAGATCATGTCCGAACCTTTGAGACAATCAATTCTATTTCATTGGGAAAGATAGAAGATCTGCGCGCATTACAAACGGTAAACCTCGGATTAACCATTGTCGAGGAGCTTGGGGTCATTTGTCAGTAAATGTTGGATTAACCATGTCGAGGAGCCTTCAAGGGAATTGAGCTTTGTTACTCTACCCTTGCGCGTGGAATCGGATCGTAGACTGTTCCCCCAGTTGTATTTGTTACTATTGGTAACCTTAGTGTCCATAAGCTTAGGATTATTTCCTAAGGTGACGGTGAAGGAAAGATCTCACTGTACCTGGAGCTGTCGTCGACTAGACTCACTTGGACTCTCTGGGGGGTTCTCTTCACACGAGATGGATTTGTGAAGAAAATTGTGCCAGTCTGTTTCATTAAGCAGGTTGTCGGGGTAACTGTTCCAACCTCCCTTTCTGTATTAAATTTCTACTAAGTTGGATTTCATCACCAACTAGTGTTTTTAGTACGGGAAGTTATTGTTTGTGTGTGGTTTGATCTCTTAGATTTTTTAGGCGTGTGATTCAGCTGTTTGTTTCTTTAGAGACTTTAGGTGTTTTTATTGAGATTTTCTTTGTTTGCATGTGATTGATTAATATTTAATCGTGGCAGAATTACTGAGATAGTCCCGGAGACTTCAGGGGAAGCCCCCTGAATATACACCAAGTCAGCTTGAAGGGCTGCGTGTTCTAGTATCATCTAGTAGTGGTAGAATTAGATCAATAGAAATTGGAAGTTCATCTATAGTTGTTCATCCTGATCATCAAATACCCACGATATAACACATTCAAGAACCGATTTCAGTTTCCGAAGTTACTGGTAGTATTTCTCCTTCCAGTGAACTAGTTGACGAACCTGAAATTTGTAAGCCTGAAACTAAACATTCTATTTTGGAAACATCCTTAGGATTTATTACACCAACTTCTAGCGATCCTGGTTCACCTAGGGTAAGAAATATTGTTACTAAAGATCTTCCATCTGGCCTCATTTCTATTGAAGAACTTGATAGTCCAGATGAAGAATTATCTCTTCTCGAATCCCCTCAGTCTTTAAATCTTAGGGAGCGTGAATCCATTTTCTACAGCCCTATTCGGAGTGACGCTTGGTATTTATCTTTGACAAACTTTTTAGAAAACCCAGGTCTTGCTTTTTATCCACCTTGAATTCCTTTTCATCCTATGCCCAGAGGTTACTATCCTTCATCTATCATGGCAGGAGAGTCATATATGTTTTCCCAAACACCGAAATCATTTTTACACACTGGTCCTTCTATTCCTTCGGGGTATCAGGCTCTTTCTGGTACTTTCTTAGGAGCATCTCCTTGACCGATTAAACAAGTATTATCATCTGGTCTTAATGGAATTAAAAATGAAACGTCGAACGCAAAGCAAATCTTTATGATGTTTGGTAATATTCTGAATCCTTAACCTCAAGGTAGTCAGTTACCGCCTAGGGGAAAATTTCAAGGAAATCAGTTACCGCCTAGGGGGCAACCTTAGGGTAGTCAATTACTGCCTAGGGGGCAACCTTAAGGCAGTCAGTTACCACCTGGGGGGCAACCTCAAGGTAACCTTTTCCTAGGAAAAACTGTGGCACAATATTATTTTGGAGAACAACCTCAAGGACAGTACATACCTCAAGGTTATCAACTTTCAAGACAATACATACCCCAAGGTCAACCCCAAACTTAGTATGTTCCACAAAGTCCTTATCAACCCCAGCTTCAGTACGCGCCTCAGGGTTATCAACCTCAAGGTCAGTACCCAACTCAAGGTTTCCAACCACCTTCTGGTCAATCATTTGTACAAGGAACTGGAAATTTACCTCTTAATTATCAACCCTACGTTCAACCAGGCTATGGTCCTTACGTTCAACCTTCTACATGACAATACCCCATAATAAACATGGTGTGGGATCCGTCCCAAATTCAATAGACTATGCAACCTAATGTGCAGTTGTCTACGCAACCTAGACAGCCTTTGGTTTCTGGTCCAACCCAGCAACCTATCTAGTCTACTATTCAAACCCCTGCACCTAGTTCTGTTCAGCAGTCTGGGCCTAGTACACCTCAGACTCCGCCCCAAACTGCTGCAACTACTACAACATCTGTTTAACCTATAACACCTGTCTCTGGAGTATCTGTAGCTATGGTTTCTTCTATCCCTGCATCCGTGCAAATCCCTCAAGTCTCCATACCCCAGTGAGGACCTACAGTTCAGACTTCGGTCTAGATACCTGCGGGACAAGCTGGTACAAGTAAGATTGTCACAAGTCAACCACAATTCACGTATCAACCATACCAGGGACAGTATCAATTCGGTCCCGTTTCACAAAACCCAGTTTATCAGTATCAACCGTACCCTGGCTATACTTATCAACAGCCTCAACAACCACAGTTTGGTCCGGTTAATCCTGGTTTCCCGGGGGGTTACACAATTCCTAATGAAAATCTGATTCCCAGTTATCCTGGGTATCCTCCTCCCAGAACTGCTTTGGTTACTCAAGGTTTTCGCAACTCTAACCGTCAGTTACCATTTATTGCAACTTTGGATTTACCTGATTTGACATGCCTTACAAATGATCCAATTTTCTATCATTCGTATTGGCCGCCAATGCCGCATAAGTTTCCCAGTGATATACCGAAATTTGAGGGTAAGTCAGGAGAGGATCTGTCAAATCACGTTATGACTTATCACCTCTGGTGTGCGTCTAATTCGATAATTTATGATTCAATTCGCTTACGTCTTTTTCAACGAACTCTTATTGGTCTTGCCGCCAAATGGTACATTGAGTTACCACAAGGCTCTTTTAATGATTTTAGTCAGTTATAAACTGCCTTATTAACTCATTTTCAGTTGCCTGTCAGATACGAAAATGGCACAGAACTATTGACTTCTCTAAAGCAATCCACATCCACATATATTTCTGATCATATTCACGAATGGCGACGTAGAAGGCATTTGGTGAAAGTTTACATTCTGGATCAAATTTTGGCGGAATGGTTTGTTAAATCATTATTACCCAAAATCACTGAAGATGTAGCTAAGGCTGGAGTTGTTACGGAGGAGCAAGTCATTGCTCAAGCTCAGTACCTTGACCTCGTGTATACGTAGTCAGGTACTTTACATGAAAAAATCCCCGATCTTCCAAAACAAGGTCAAATAACTGCAGCTCCTTCAAGGTCTCATGCCGCTGATGGTATGATTGGTACAGTTAATACTAAAAGCAAGAAGAAATCCTCAAATAATTCTTCTCCTATTATAACTTTACCTGATTCCCTGAAAGGAGAGTCTTCCCCTGAAATTTATGCCGACATTCATGTCGTAGAGACATCTACGTCCAAATCTAAATCTGGCAGTAAAAAGAAGGGGAAGAATAAAAACAAAAATAATTCAAAAGATAAAACTGATAAAAATTAATCTAATGATGAAAAACACAAGCCTCGCTATCCTTGTTTCATCTGCGACGAGGATCATTTTACTAAAGAATGCCCACATCGAGCAGAGGTTTCGAAATTCGTTAAAGGTTCTCAACAACCCGTTGTCTTGAAGGATCCTTTTCCTACTCAAAATAGTAAGATGATTGGTTTTACCTTGAATGCCTGAGAAGAACCTATTCTGATGATCTCTCATGTCAGGATTGCAATGCAATCGCAAGATTATGGCAGTAAGAATCCTATTGATGGTAAAGAAGTAGAATCTTCTAGTTCAAACACATCAACTACACCTCCTCCTATTTCTAGTCCGCTACAGATCGAGAAACCCAATCCGGACTTAGTAATCAAACTGCCTGATAAAGGTGTACTTCGTAAATCAGCTTTCAATCCACATGCGAGAGCTGCTCAGAATTACAACATTGTTGAGGACTTAGATATTTCCCCTTCAACAATGTCGGCTTTGGAAGTGTTGCAATCGTGCCCAGCACAGCGTAAATTACTTTTTTCTGCCATAGGAGCTGTCGATATTCAGGATTCGAACCTAATAATCTTCGATTTAGAGAATAGTACACCCCGCCTACCTCATCAAATGGCTTTCCAAATTCCAGTATTAGTAAAAAACAAACCGATCTTTCGAATTGTGATTGATGAAGGGGCTTCTACGTGTATTATGTCAATCCAGTGTTGGAAATCGCTTGTTTCTCCTACACTCAATCAGTCTCTGACAATTCTAAAGGCTTTTGATGGCCGAGGGTTCCATCCTTTCAGTATTTTGCAGGATTTACCTATAGGGGTCAAAGGCAAAACCATAAATCCAGATGTGGAAGTGGTTGATGCCCCTCTAGATTACAACCTTCTCCTGGGTCATAGTTGGTCTTATGCTATGACTGTTGTTGTTTCATCGATCTTTCGGCTTATCAAGTTTCCACATCAAGGAAATATCGTTACAATAGACCATTTAACTTATTTTTCCTCTAATCCGGTCTTTATAGAAACAATCCAGCACATTGGTAAAATGGCTATCCCTTACAAGGATGTTGGGGTAGGTTTGATTAAATATTATGGATTACTAGGAAATTTTTCCTTTCCTCCTCCTAACATATCGCCTTTTATTGCAACAATTCATATGATTTCATCGAATACCATTATGTTTGATGATCCTTGGATCGTACCTTCCGATTCCGAATTGGATTCATTTGATGGCGCAATGCCTTTGAGTACCTTTGAAATTGCATATCAGGCTGTACAGTCGCTTTCCGATCCTTCTTCAACCGAAACTGATCCAATGAATGGGATCCATGAGGAATCACTTTCTATATCTAGCTCGGCCACAACGACATTTCCCAATTCTGTTCATACTGATGAACAGATTCGTGAACTTTTATTTGTTGTCGATTTACCATGGGAAGATCTACATCACTGATCTTCATTTTTACCTGAGCTGGATCATTTTTAAAATGATTTTGCTTCTATTTTTACTGCTGAATATGTCAAAGAACCGCAGAATCCATTGCAAAATCCTGATTCTGAGTTAAATTTGGAAAATATCTCTCGAACGATTCCTATTGACATTTCAGTTAAGCCAGGAATAATTGAAAACATTCATATAGGTGCTTGTTGTATGGACGATGAAATCCAAACTTATAAAGCCCTATTTCAAGAATTTCGTGATGTGTTTGCCTGGTCATATGAGGAAATGCTAGGAATCGATCCGTCATTTGTTGTACATGAAATCAAGACTTACCCGGATGCCAAACCTATCCGTAAACATTTACGTCAGATACATCCAAGAAAAAATGCTGCAATCAAAGCCGAAGTTGAGAAATTACTTCGTGCAGGTTTCATTTATCCAATTCCTTTAACCGATTGGGTATCGAATATTGTTCATGTTAACAAAAAACAAGGAACGATAAGAGTATGTATCAACTATAGGGATATTAATCGAGCTTGTCCTAAAGACAATTATCCAACCCCTTATATCGATCAAATCATTTATGATTGTGCCGACAGTGAAATTTTCTCCTTTATGGATGGTTTTTCCGGTTACAATCAAATAAGCATACTCCCTGCTGATCAGCCAAAAACAACTTTCATTTGTCCATGGGGGACATTTGCTTATTGCAAACTACCCTTTGGATTGAAGAACGCTGGGGAAAATTTTCAAAGGGCTATGTCTTACGCATTTCATGACATTAAGCACATTGTGCAGCCTTATCTCAATGATTTACCTGCTCATTCATCACGTAGCGTCGACCATCTCACTCATTTACGAGCTATCTTTATGAGATGTAGGCATTATCGAATTTGGCTGAATCCACACAAATGTGTTTTCTGTGTAGAATCGGGTCGCTTACTGGGATTTTTTATTTCGAAAGCAAGCATTCACGTTGATCCATCGAAGGTTGAAGCTATTATCAATCTACCTCCTCCTTTGACTCTACGCCAACTCCAAAGTTTGCAGGGGAAAGCAAAATTTTTACGTCAGTTCATTCCTAACTACGCCGAGTTAACAAAGGGTTTTACCAGGTTGTTAAAACAGAAGGTTCCATTCTTTTGGGATGAGATCGCTAATCGATATTTTGATGCACTCAAACACGTGTTGACCCATGCACCATTACTGCATCCTCCCAATTACAACCAGGACTATTTTTTGTACCTCACCGCCTCTCATTCCACCATTGGGATGGTTTTAGTTCAGGAAGATGAATTCAACAATGAACATGTGATTTATTATCTTAGTTGGAATCTGCATCTGACTGAGATCAAATACACGCATGGGGAGCAATTGGCCTTGGCAGCTGTTCAAGTTGTCCAAAGATTTCGTCACTACATCTTATTACGCAAAACCATAGTAATTTCTGACTGTAACCCTATGATGTACATCTTGACCAAACAATTGCTAGGGGGAATTATTCCAAATGGATAGTTATCCTGTAGGAATTTGACTTGGAATTTGAAAAATCCAAGGCAAATAAATCTTTGGTTTTTGCCGAACTGATGTGTGATTTCCCCTCTACTGATACTAAAACTGTGGCAGAGCAACCCATTGCAGACGAATCCTTGTTTCTTATCAGTACTCTTGATCCTTGGTATGGGGATATTATTGTTTATCTCCAAACCCAATCTTTTCGGCCTGAAATCTCATGATCTCAGCGACAGAAAATATGTTTCCAATCCCAACAATACAATATTATTGGTGATACACTCTATCGTCGCGGAGCAGATTCTGTTTTCCGACGCTGTCTTACTCATAAAGAAGTTGAGAAGGTTCTAAATGACTGCCATTCTGGAGCATGTGGTGGTCATATGTTTGAGTATGCCATAGCCCAAAAGATATTGTGCGTTGGTTATTTCTGGCCGTCGTTATTCAAAGATTGTATCTATGCAGTCCGGAAATGCCACAATTGTCAGGTCTTTGACCGTAAAATGCATGCACCACCCGCTCCTCTTCACCCTATAATTGTTTTCGGTCCTTTCGCAAAGTGGGGTATGGAATTTATTACATGTAACCCTCACTCGGCCAGAGGGCATGCATATATTATCCTAGCGGTAGATTATTTTACTAAGTGGGCCGAGGCGATGCCTACATTTTCGGCAAATGGCAAGACTACTGCAAATTTTGTGTTCAATCATATAATTGCTAGATTCGGTGTTCCTCAAGCCATAATTGTAGATCATGGAAGTCATTTTCGAAATATCATGATGACTGAACTGACAGATCAACTTGGCCTGTGCCACGATAGTTCTACTCCTTATTCCCCGCAAGCTAATGGTCTGGTTGAAGCTATCAATAAATTTTTAGTCACTATGATTAAACGAATTATTGGTATTCATAAGTTGAATTGGCATTCCATGTTATTTTCAACACTTTGGGCATATCGGACCTTAGTAAAAACATCAACTAGTTTCACTCCCTTTCAACTGGTTTACGGTTTGGAAGCTGTGTTGCCTATTGAATGCGAAATTTTGTCATTGAAATTAGCCATAGAATTACTCCCAGCTACGTCTGAAGAGGAGAAACATTTTTTATACTTGGCCCAGCTAGATGAGAATTGACGAAATGCTACATTAGCAAACTAAGCTCATGTTAAACAAATAAAGGCTCAGTACGATAAAAATGTTACCCCTCGTAATTTTTCAGAAGGAGACCTAGTCTTAGTGTAAGATCAAGCCAATGATAAGCTAGGGCCTAGAAAATTTGTGCCTATGTGGCATGGTCCTTTCATTTTTAAGTGAAAGCTGGCAAAAGGGGCCTATGAGCTGATAGATTTCGACGGTGTCCCTTTAGATAAACCCAGAAATGGGCTTTATCTGAAGAGATATTATGCTTAAATTTGGTGTGGAGATTTTTTATTAGATTAGATTTCTTTACTGCTGGTGTGTCTTAGATTAGAAAAGCGTGCCCCACAAGCTTAGGTGTGTTTTGTCACTGGCTTCCCTTCTTATCTGGAGTTTTACTCTGATATTGGAGATGTAGTATATATTCAAACCTACATTTGGTTTTCTTTGATGGTGCTTGTCGTAGTACCGGAGAGAATTTCTTCCACGGCTTGGGTTGTCTATTGACCTCACGATGAGTTAGTATCCACCATGCAGGGCTGACCTCGATCGAACAATGAATAATGAAGTGCTGTCACCAGTGTTTGAGGTGATTTCTAAATGGCTCTTATAGGGTCGGAGTTTGATTGTTAGGTTGGATTAAAACTTGCATTCTGACTTGAGTTGTGTATTAAAATCTGATGTTATTTAAATTGCTTTAAGTTCTTCTCTTGGAACGTGAATTTGATTACATTGAATATCAGCATATTCCAAGACATTTAAATAAATTAGTAGATGCAATTGCTTCTAGTATGATAAATCGACATTTGCAATAATCAAAACAGTAAATTAAACAACATTCAATAACATGTACACAAATAGTTGATAATAGTGATATATCATAGCATAGAAATTTGTTTATAAAATATACATCGTCTTCGATCATAAGTTGAAAACACCTTATGATTGGAAAAAATGATAATAAAAAAGGTCAAAAATATGAGTCTACAACACGATCATCCTATCACTGATGATGATCACGATAAGAGACCACTGCCCGGGCCACCCTACATAGGAACCTCTTAAAAGGTCTTGGGACACCAATCACATATCTCTGTAATTTGAATGGAATATCATCTATGTCGGTCTCTGGAATGTCTAAAGTCAGGCGCTCTAGGTGATGCTCTAAATCAGACAGGATATCTGCTGATTGACCCTGTGGGGCTAGTGCTGCGGCAACTGGATGCCTCCTCTCATAAGGCTGGAGATGGGCTGGTCGTCGTGGGCTCACATCTGCATTTAAACTTTTGATTATTAATTTTAGGACGATTAAAATACAAAAAAAATAGAACTTAGAAATTGTTGAAAAATGATTTTTACCTGATTCATCCCACTGTTCCCCTGCCGAGAGAGCCATCTCTCGATCACCGCGGAAATCTATCCCGACGTATGGAAATTCCTCTATAAAAAAAATTTGGTGTTCTAACCAACGAAAATATGTAGAAGGAAATTGAACAACCTCGACGCCCTCAGCAGCGTGACGGGCCATCAAAGCAACCCAACGAACCATCCTAGGTTCTCGAGGTCGTCTAGTATCAACGGGAATGTTCTGCGGAGCTAACATGGGGATCCTCTCTAGAGAAAAGGTGACTACAATGGATCCATATCCAAATTTTTTTATCTTTCCGTTATTTTCTCTGGTTAGTTGGCCTTTTACATTGGCCAACACAGCTTCGCACCAGTTGAAAATGGTTCCTCGAAAATAGTCTATAGCAATGCGCATCTAGGAACTGGTAGCCACATGCAACGCTGTGCTCCCACATAGTCTGGTGACAGTAAATGCAATAACTTTAAGCTCGGGATGGATGATATTTTTTATGTCAATCCGTTTGTCCCGGGGGTCTGCCTGATCATTACAGAACTCTAGTCGAAGACTAGCGATAGACTGGACACCTGGCCTAGTCCCAAACAAAGAAATTTGTTTGCCCCTCTTGGACAAACCAATTAAAAAATAGATATCCTCCAGCTCAATTTTGAGCCAGTCGCAGCCAATAATAAAATACTGGTCCTATACATTCCATCTTTTCACCAGCCACATCAGGAGGTCTACCTGTGCCCTCATGCCCTGAATGGCCCAGAATTTATACAAACTGCATGCTCTTAATGCCTGCATTGTAGGAAAATGAAGCATTGTGGCGTCATCTACGTCTTCATGCTCACGTTCTCTCCAAATTAGCATCTTGTATATCCTACAATTCATAAAAAGATATATTATAACAATCTAGTTTGAGAAATTTTGGGCGAAATTAAAGAAATTTAAGTTTGAAATTTAATTGCATGGGGTCTGCACTCTGTTCTCATACACAGTGCGTAGAAATGCACGGGCGCTGTGAGACAGGTGCGGACCCAAGACTTTTTTCTATGTAGAAAAAATTCGAGGTCTGCAGGGCCCGCCTGTTGCACCTGCAGACCCCCGCGGGCGATTTTTTGAACCTATTTTTCCATTAAAAATGAAATCTAAAGCCTAAAAATGAAATGTAAACGGATGAAATGCAAGATAAGGAGGTCGTGAATTACCTGGAGCTGACGGTTCTCGATTTCTCCGGACATAATTTTCAGAATCTTCACAGGAACTTTTTTACCCAAAAGCTCTCACTTTTCACTCTGAACTCAAATGGTAAAAATGAAGTTAGAAAAGCCCTTTTTATAAGTTTTTTCAAATAAATGAATTTTTAATTTGTTTATTTTTCACTTTAAAAAGGTTATTTTTGAAAGCATTTTTATTTATCTTAAACAGGTATGTGTAATATTTTGATTTTTTGTGCAGGAATTGGATTTTTCGGGAAAATTGATCGTTTTTCAACAAAGAGCATACTTTTATCACTTTTTCGGACTCTTTCAAAAATTTACGAAAAAGCGAAAACTTGGAGCCCTCTTTTAAGCTCTTTTTAGACTCTCGAAAATTGAAAATATTGCCGAGCACTTGATTATTAAAACTCGTTAAAATAAATGAATGATCATCATTTCAGTATAAGTTTACCCCTTTTACGGACTGAAATGGACTATTTACGAAAAAGGTATACGTTGACTAATTATGGTCAATAGAGTTCTCGCCCGCATTATTTTATCTTTTTTCGGGCTCGAGAGACTGAATTTACGAAAAAGTACCCCCATGGAGTCTTCTTAAGTTTTTTCTTCTGACTCCCTAAAATTGAAAAAACACCGAGTTTCTCCTATACTGGACTCGTTAAAATTTCACAGTAAAGAACCTGTTCAATTTCAAAACAGGAACGAACCACTCCTTTTTAGGGTTCAAATCTTAAACTAAGTTAGACTCCTCCGAATGATGAGCTTATAAACAAGCAAATGTTATCCTCCTCAAGTTTGTCAAAAATAAAGAGGTACTTGCCAGAAATGGTGGGGGAAAAGAGAGAAAATGAACCTGTTTGTTGTATTTTGATTATTCGAAAATTCGTTAACCACTCTTGAACATGACACTTTTTGTTCACCTGGGTTGGGAAATCCTTTGCCTAACAGTTAATCAAACCATTTTGAAAGACTTCAGCCGGCTTCTGGGTATTAGCTTTGGGTCAATTATCACCAAACCATCTGCAGTGTCATTATGTGTTCAAGAGAACAGTTCAAATAATCCATTCATCTGCAAAATATCTGTCATCCATTTTGACCATGCTGAGTCAGTCCTTGCCAATATATTTCTTCAAAACTTGATCTATGATTTCGTGTTGTAGGCTTGCCTGCGACAAATCACTTTCTATCGACAACAGCTCATTATCTAGGAATTTGATCTAGAAATTGTCAGTACCTTGAAATCTGCATGCCTCAATGGCAGGTTTCTCACCTTCGACGACAGGTTGCATCATTGACCTTCGATCGAAAGATTCTGTGACATGTTCGACCTTAGCTCATTCATTCACATTTCATGGATTGTACTGTGTACTTTGAGATCCATTGACATTACTGGTGGTTACTCTCACACTTGTTAACAGTTAACATCATTGACTGGTAATCAAGTGGTTTCTACCATGTTCGACTTCGACACATTCATTCACATGGATAGAATCGTACTAGTTCGAGAAGCAGAAATCAAGACCCTGGATCTAGTTTCTACCATCTAGGCTACGAGGAATTTTGTTATCATTTATACAGTGAACTATTCATAAACAGATGGCTGCATCCATACTGTGTCTACACATGTCTATACTGTTGATGTATTGAAAATCATTCCTGTATCAGAACAGTTTAAATCAATTTCTAGTTAGTTTTGATCTGAGTATGGGAATGTCTACCTCAGTGATGATATGTCTACATATATATATTTTTCATTGAATGCTTTTACAGGTTCTGACTAGGGTGTCCACAGGATGATCCTTGAAATGATAAAGTACTACACTCTTCATATATGACAGACTTCAGCTTCATCTATTCCAAACTTTGCACTTTAGGGGGAAATCTGTTGCACTGAAAATTGTCATCTTGACATTCTGCTATTTTTATGAGCTCATTATCACTCATACTTCCTCCTTTTCAAGTCTAACATATCAGTTTCTCATTTCAAGCCTTGAAAATAAGAGAAAAGTGCTTTAAAATATCCTTAACTCTGGTATCACACTTTCTCTTCATCTTGCCTTCGGTCCCGCACCTAATGTTCATGACTCCTGCATCCCTGAATGCACTTTATCTGTGTTATGGGTGCGGACCCTTTTAAAAGATTAAAAAAGCACAAGTAAACTCAAAAAATCTCACTTTCAGTAATTTCTAGAAGCCTCTAGAAAGAATCTTGTGGTGGCAAAACCACTCTTTTTAGGTTCATGTATCCCTTACCTTAAGGAGCTAACCCCTTGATGTGAGGAGCTTATCCCTTGGAAGGAGGATTCTATCCCTTCATAGTTGGAACTGAAACCTCCTCTTTTGCACTATAAAAAGAGGCATTGGGTAGCCTCAAGGGGAGTTCAAGCTTTAGAATTATTTGAGGTTAAGTGCTGTTGGGATTCAGACTCATTTAACTGAGATTTTTGTGAAGAGATATCACATACCTCTATCTATCTCGGTTGGAAGAGTGCAAGGCTTGTCAGAGTAGAGGAGATTCCTGCTTCAGACCCCAGGAAGGCCTATTCAACATCAAGGCTAAGGTTGTAAGGTTTTCTTTCTTTCAAAGTTAATACAAATGAATTCATTTTTCTCAATAAGTTGTTAATTAACTATTTATTTCATGGATTCCTTGATCACCATGATAGGCATGATTTATAATATTTACTATACAGGTGCTATTTAATGTTTGCTTGTTTGTGACTGCAGGTTTATAAAGATAAATCCTTCAAGTGACCGAGGGACAACAACTTCGAACAAGAATTGGATCTACGGTAAGATCTTAACACCTTTATAGTATTCTTTTGTAAATCGCATATGTCTAAAGAAAGATAGGTTTATTTGGTTGTTTGTTGCTAGATTACCTTTTGGTACTAGGGAGATCGATCTTGTCTGCAAGATTGATTTATCTGGTCAACATGTAAGAATCCTTTATTCCCCATAGAGTTTGAAATAAAGACATTGAGAATAGCATTGCAAGTCAATCTGGATTTAAGCACAGTGCAAAGACAAAGATTGAACCAGCTCAATGAGTTGGAAGAGAAACAATTGACTACCATTCAGCAGACAGAGATTATTCAGTAGCAAAGAGCTAGATGGCATGACAGGTTCATCAAGAAGAATAAATTTCATAAAGGAGATTGGGCTCTCTTGTATGATTCAAGATTCAAGGATTTCAAAGGCAAGCTCTACACCAGATGGCTAGGTCCTTAAGAGTAAACAGGGTCTTTGACAATGGGACTGTACAATTGGTTACCATTGATAGTGCCAAGACACTGTTACTGGTTAATCGGCACCGTATGAGGTTATATCATCAACCTACTTCGAAGGAATCATTTTTTAACATTGTCGCGGACTCAGATCTTTATGTTACAATAGCAGGGGAATGCTCCCCTATGTAGCCTAAAAATTGAAATTCCAATAAGTGCAGCAGTTGAAAACCACTCCTGTGGCGGCTGTTACACCTGTTTAATATATATATATATATATATAATAAAGATTTGATTGTGAAAACCTCTTTTCGGGGTGTAGTTAGACAATTTGTAACAGCCGAAAACCACTTTTGTGGCGGCTGTTACACCTAGTTTTTTCCCTTTTCCAAAATATCATCCTTCGTTCTCGATATATTTTACAAGATGATGTTACTTATTTGTTTATTTTTTGTATCTATTTTTCCTAATAATCATGTTTTATGAAGAATAACACAAAGGTTGTCCTGGTTGTTACACATGTAACAACCAACAACCATGAACAATGTTTCCTATTTCGTCGCATGTAGCAATAATTACAACAGTCAAGCATGACCACCATGATCACTGGAAGCGGTTACGCCATCAATTAAAATTCCTCCTCCACATTTTTTTAGGTACGTCATTCAAAAAAGTAACGTCATCATTTAGTAGTTTGGTGATTAATGGCAAGTGATGATATTCTCATGATGGCCGTGGGTGGCCGTCACCATTAAATCAAGGGGGGGGGGGGGGGGGTTGGATGAATCTCGTAATCATTGTAAGAAATCCATAGTTATGAAACCGTTATTAACCCCGCATGCATCAAATTAAATAAAATGATAGCCAATTATGACCAAATGTGGCTGGAAAAGGAATTTGTACTTAAAGCCCATTACCTTCCATAATTATACATTTATGTAGGAATGTGCGAAGTACGATTTGGTAATTCACAAATCATGTCACCTCCCATCGCCATCCTTAGCTGAAGTCTTGTATCCTCATCTGAAACTCTTCATCTGGGATAAGCAGAGCAGGGTGCTGAGAGGAAACAAGCAGTGCGGTGATATTATGGTTGGTCAAGTTTAAGGACTGAGCCAGAATAACAACAAGATGAGAGGAGCAGCAGTAAGGCATGATCCAAACTCCATGGAAGTGTTGCAGAACTATCCGGAATATTACCAGGTATTTAGGGACATCAGGTGGATTGAATATTTTCAGAAGTTGGAAGGCTCAGAAAAGGCCATTAAAATCGAATTCGCTAAGAATTTTATTAACCATTAGACCTGAGTCATGGGCCTGCAAATTGAACTAACAAAAGAAGTGATTTCCCGAGTGACTACACTACTAGAAAATGGATGGAGATGGTTCAATAGGAAAATTAATGACCCTTCTTTGAAGGAATATTTTGTTGAAGGAGAGGAAAGGTTGGAAAATAAGGGAAGATGAGTTTCCAGATTATCACTCCCCCAACCATGTGCATATGTCGCCCTGGGTTTAATCAAGTACATTACTTGCGAGGGAAGATCCACAATCGTCTTCAATTACCACTTCCCTCTACTAAATCATCTTCGGCACCAGTGGAAGATCAACCTCCCATTTTTCCTATTGAAAAACATTAAGCATATGGCGGCGGCAGTGAAGACAACAACACATCCTGAAGCATGTGTGACCAATCATGGACTTATTAAAATGATCGTGTTGGATGCCCCAAGATAGTAGGGAAGGAGGTGGGAAGAATTTAAACAAAAAAGGCCTAGGACAAGCTAGAGAATACAGGACGCGACTTCAAAAGGAAGTCATGCAGAAGCTGAAGTCCAGACTCGGCCCGTCAAGGTCAGAATTGGAAAAAAACCCACTGACGAACGAATTAGGGACAGAAGACCAAAAAATAGGGTGAGAGTTAGCTTTCCAATAGAACCATTTCCCACAGCTGAAAAGTAGAAAGAAGCAAAAGGATCAGAAGAAGAAGAAAGAGAACCCTCCTCGTCAGGTAAGGACGAAACTCATGTTCTGCTTTTAGAACTTGAAAATTTAAGAAAGGAAAATGAACATTTGAAACAAATATTAGTTGGGGGGGAGGAAATTATTGTATTCGTATGCACAACATGTTCTCAAGGACTAACAATAGCAGGGTATAAGGTCTGTGGGGAAAACACTAGCCCAATGGAAATAGAAACAGAACTTCAGGAGGTTATCCCACAAGAACCTGCTAAGGATATTGTTGTCACACAAGAACCAACAGTTAAATCATAGCTTCTCGTAGTAATTGACCTAGAGGCTGATACACAAGAACCTGTGGAGGCCACTGCTGTTACAGAAGAACCAGTAGTGGGCATAGAGGCTAGCCTAGGTGAAAATGAAGGGGCTGATACATAAGAATCCATTAATGAAGCTGTTGTTACACAAGAACCAGCAGTAGAGGTGGAGCAGACCCATCCAATAAAGTTTGTTACACCCACTATTGATGTTGATGATGAATGCAGAGGAACATCGAGTCCCGCCACGGGATGGAGTTCCGAGAAAATTTTGTTGATTTCCAATTGCAGAAGTGGAAACGGGAAGAAATCTCCCTTCGGGAGGGGATGATCTCATTGAAATAACATCAGAAGTAGATAAGTGCTTTACAGGAAAAATGTATGAAATAAGAACTGAAGAAATGTTGGAAAGAGTGTAAGCAGAAGGAAGCTGTAAAGAAGCAAAAGGAACAGCTGTTGTTGTTACAGCAGCAGGTTCAGGATCTGACTGTGGATAAGAAAAAACTCCATGAGCCTGCCCTCAATTTGTTAGGGTGCAAGCGACCTTCCCCATCTTACCCCATTTTCCTATGGGAATGATATTACCTATTTCAGTTAAAAGTCATCATGGAGAACAGGCCCTATCTGGGTTCTTCCACTCACACATTTTTAGATGTCTTTCGTGCTTCTGATTTTGATGAGCAAAGCCTATTGTGTGAGTTATTTTTGGATAATATCATTTGTGAGCACACAAGTATGCAAATGGTGGTAACTATATTATCCTACATGGGGGATTTGCAGTTACGAGCCTTTGTGTCATTTATGAGGAATCAGATTGAGTGGCATCTGTTTATGAAATCTATGGATGCCAATGAAGAAAAGACATCATTATGGATCTGGGAAGAACCAAAACGGGCCGTCGAATTAAGGCGGGAATTTATAATGATTCTGAGAACTCCTAGGATAAGGGAACCTGTTTCTGCTTATAGAAGAAGGATTGTGGACTTTTGCCTTAATCAGTTTTCATTAATGAAGAGTCGATCCCAAACTAGGTGTCTGAATTGTACAGAAGCCAGTAGTGTTGAGTTGTTGGAAGGGGACCCATTTTCATTTCAGAACTTTGTGGTAGTTGTTACACATGTACCAGCATATGCATAGATAATACAGACCCTTGGCGCTTCCTGGCTTGGGGTAAGATTTAAATTCTCTTTGATTTGGCTACCAATATAGGTTTACCAGATTCATTATGAACTGAGCAGGTATGAAGCAGAGTCTTGGGTATGACAGCTGATGGATACTCAAGGGTACAGGTCTCTAGATGAAGACACAACCGGCCCCTATGACCTCACTGACCTGCACAAGAGATATTATCATGGGAGATGAGATTTTTCATGAGGACATGCAAGTTCTTTAGCTGGGGGGAGATGTTGGGTGCCAGTTTTGCACTTATTTCCTACATCTATTTCCCTTATTTTTTACCTTGTGACTACATCCATTGGGACTATCTTTACCTCCTTTCCTGATTTTCTATCTTAAACAGTGATGTTTTACCTTATTTTCATTATCTTGTCGTTTCATCGATTATTATGATGTATCATGTCTTTTTTTTTATGACTAACTGGGATAAATGTTGGAAGAAGTTCTCAGGTCTTTTGTTGTCCTTCCAGATTTTATTCTTAGCACAAAATATCTAGAGCATGAGGCGTACAAAAGTAGTGAAACTGTGATGTTATGGTGAGTTGTTACACCATGATGTTGTTACATCACGATGTTGTTACAGACCGGCTATATAAATTGTTGTTACATATGTATTGTTGACTCGATATCGCCAACTTCCGGATGTCGACCTGTCCTCAATTGTTGATTACACTACAACTATCATTTTCTATGAACAACTATAGAAGTCGTTACATATTGTATTTTAAGATGACAACCTTTAGACAATTTTGATTGTAATCCATATTCTTCCAGTCAGATTTTTTATGAATAAGTGGTTGTAACTATATGTATCTTATTTTGATCAACATGAGAATCATAAGATTCTCATGACTGATCTGTTCCTCGTTTTTTTGAACATGTAACCATTATGTAACTCTCGACCCTGGAGGTCAAAGGGTTAGCAGAGAACAATATTATTTCTAATTCTGTAATTTTGGTTACATTAATAGAAAGATATCACGTTGTTGTTGTTACATGTGTTGCCTTCTTTAGTTTCCATTTAAGTTTATATCTCTTCCTCTGCCCTGCTAGGGAGGAAGGGGCCTCCTCTTTAGCAAGGACTATAGTGGTTAAGGTAGTTGTACCATATTTCTTATTTTCTTTGCGTGTTGGTGGAAGTATTGTTGTTGTTTTTCTGGCTGTGAGTAGATTTTCTTCAATTTCGATATTATTATGATGTTACACATATGTGATTGGAGATACCAGCTGGTGTAATTGTTGTGTGACACGCTAGGTACAATTAATTGAGGTATGATTACATTCCTATAGATTATTTTTATTCCTGCATGAGTGATTTCTTCCAGAATTTTTTTTAGCAATTGATTCAGCAATGATTTCTCTTTACTTGATTTGCTTCTGGTTTGATGTCTCGAAACATACAGTGTCGTTGTCATTGAAATAAAATAATTCCCTTGATTTATAATTTAGGTGTACCATATTAGTCATTTAACAATGATTAATACATTCAAACAACTACGAATCAAGGAAAATAAATGAGCACGAGAAGAACAATGTGACACATGACCTTGAGTTGGAAGCGATCGTTCATGCATTGAATATGTGGAGGCACTATCTTCTTGGCGGGAGGTTTGTGTTGATAAGTAATCACAGTGGGTTGAGATATTTATATAACCAACCTAATATGAATGCGAGGCAAGCTAGATGGTTGGCCACGATCAGTTAGTCTGACTTTGAGATCAGGTACATTAAAGGAAAATAGAACACGGTTGCAGACACTCTTAGCAGAAGAGTATAGGTAAATCACATATCATCTATGAGTTATTATTGAACAAATTTACAAGATTGGATCTTACAGGTAGGATATTAGGATGACAGGTACTAGAAGCTTAAGCACAAGTTACAGTAGTAGGGTACAGGTGAACAAGATGTGGACTATCATCTCATGAAATATGGTTTGGGTAGATTTAGGGACAGGATATATGTGTCAGACAATATAGAGCTCAATAATCTTATCTTGTGGGAATTTCATGTTAATCCATTGTTGAAGACCAAAATTGTCCCTTTTTTACATCATCCTTAAACTCCATTCTCCTCCTTTTTTACCATAAATATCTCAACAAGGTGTCAGATTACAAGGTTATTGGAAAAATAGGTATTTAATCATCTTTTATTCATATTTTCATTTTTATTTATTATTTGATTTAATATTTGCACAAGCTACCGAATTGCATAAATGTTGCAGCTAATAAATGATTTTGCAACTCGTTTGAAGAATCTATAGGTTCTGAAACACCAAGTGAGGAACAAAGCATATGAAAAATTAGTTGGCATCTAGCACAACGTTATCCACATATTTATCTGGTCTAGCAAGATGATGAGGATGTCATTTGAGCAGGTCAACGTGGAAATCAACCCAGCGAAAAAGGAGCCGAAGACGAACCATGCGAGCGAGGAGATTGATGATAAGGATGAAGCTAATATTTTTCCATGTTATTTTATTCTCTGATAGAAAATCATGAAGAATCGATATCTCATGCTATCTCATGTTATTTTTAGAGTTTCTGTTGAGTAGGATAAGCTTATAAATCTCCAAAGATTTTATTGAAGGAGGTTATAAAACCTACCTCTAGGCACAACGATAACAGAATGGTTATTATTTTGAAATACTATATGAAATCTTTAAAATTGAGCTTGATATTCCTCCATGGATTGTATTTAAATGTATATTTAGCATCTGGTAATTGTTGCATACCTACAACTCACAGGAGGGACCCCTGGGAGTTGTAAGGTTTGATTTTCATTTTTATTTCATTTATGTAGCATTAGATTATCATAACTAATCTTTCTGTTTTCATCCTTAGTAAATGCTTATGGAGTTTGCTAAATATTTCTTTCATAGATATAATCATTTCCTTGTGTGAAGAAGGATAAAAGGAATAAATAAATAAAAAAGGATCTATTATGCACATGGAGATTTTAGAATATAACTATTTAATTTTAATTGAAATTAGAAGTATAATTCTTTGAAGGATTTAGTAGTATAATTTGGATTTTCCAGTGTGATGCTTCAATTTTGCAGTTAATACTTAGTTTCATTTTTGCCAAGTGTGAAGTAGATTTAAATATGATTTTGTTTGTGTGAAGTTTATTTCTGTTTTTATGAAAAATTATGATCTACGGATAAATCAAATTCCCTAAATGTGGTGCTAGGTACTTAGAACAACAAATGAAAGACCTTTCTATCACTTTCTCTAAAATAAATAGACACACTAAATGATAGAAGAACCTACTTTCAATCCAAGTGCTTCTTCTTCTCCTTCTGTCGCTTTTGTTGTAGCCTCAAATCCAACTTAGATTGCCAGATTGATTCCTGCAAGTATAAACAGAGAACAAAAAACAGATTGCAATATACAAATGCCTACTTATCTTAATCACTCAAATCGATAAGATGTGAAACATATATTATTCAAGAATCCATTGCATGAGAAATAGAAACATAAACAGATACATATATGGGAAAATGAACAACAATATTTATTAAAGAGTAGAAGGGGGAGGTTAAAACCAATGATCGATTTGATGTCACCAGCTCCAGCTTCATCCTAGCCTCATCACATCCAACATCACACCATAAACATATCAGTACTTTCGCTCTCTCAAATGAGAATCCAACAACATTTCTTTAACAAAATTCTTCCTTCCCTGGCACTAGGATCTGTGCTCAATTTATAGGGAAACGGATGGTAGTTTCTCAATGAATGAATTTCTAATAATAGGCAAGACATGTTTCCAAGTTCAGAGGTGTTATATGGACACTTGGATTCAAAGTTTGACACATATGGACTCTTCTAGAAGGAACTGGCCATGTGGAGATTCCAGAACAATGAGAATTTCGCTCCCAATTGACCAATGCACCCTTGAATGTCAGGAAGTGCATTGCAGTGCACCCTTGAATGGAGGATGTTGCATATGCAATGCAGATAGTCCCTTGAGAGGCAGTGTTGGTGAGATCATAAGTGATATAACATATACTTCAAACCTTGGAAATCTCACAATAGAAGCCATGAATGATTTTTTCTTCTCTTAGGGCATATAACAACTAGAATGTAAGGGGATGATAGACCCTATTTCATTGGTCCTGGGGATGATGTCCAGTTTGACCAGGTCATGGGGAATGATGCCAAAATTGACCTATAACAGCTTCCCCCTAAAGCATGAAGTCGAAATAATAATATTTTTGAATGAGATGCTTTACGATGTGATGAGATGGAACTAAAGCGGAGTGGCTACCTGCATCAATCTTACAATACATTACATCATGATATTTTTATATTGATCACGAATTGCTGAGGGAGGCATTCCCATGCTCAGCACATAAACTATCTAATAACAAGTACATAGTGCAGAAAGTTGTCTACATTGGAATGTTTCCCAATATAGACATGCCTACAGATATAGGCCCATGTTCGGATGACGATCTATATGTAAGGTCACCATATAGATGATGTGTACAAAAATCCTGAAATCGTAGCCGGGATGGATGAAACTAGATCCGGGGTCTTCTTATCTCGTTCACTCGATCGTTCGGGTACACATATAGCCATGCGAATATATGATTTGTAGCCAACCATGGTAAGACATCGTTTGATTACCAGCAAATAATGTGAACTGTTAACAAACATGAGAGAACCACCATTTATGTCAATGGCTCTCAAGGTACTGCAGTACATTTTGCAAGGCGTGAATAGATAATTTCATGTCGAATGCCAAAAAAAATATTTCGGTCAAAGGTCCGAAGGTGAGGATCTTTTCGATGTTGTAAGAAGCTTCATGGTATTGGAAGATGATGTTTCTAAGTAAAATTCCTGGATGATGATTTGATGTCGGCAGGAAGCCACTTTATCGTGAAACGGGAGTTACTGATTTTGGAGACAAAATGTGACTTGATATAGCAATGTTCAAGGATGACTATCATGAGAATGAAGGTTTATGAGTATTGCAGAAGGATGAGTATTCACTAAATGACTTCTCTTGAACATATAAGCGACACTGAGATGAGTTGGCAGCATTGACCCAAAACCGAAGTGAAGGTATGATGAACCATAGGTGTGAATGAACGATCAAGAAGATTACCCAATCCAAACAGTCACAATGATGGAGTGAAGTGTCATGTTCAAGAGCGATCTGCTACCATAAAAGTTCTATTCAATTTCCCAAATTTTCCCCAGTCATTTGTCGACCAATACCTCTTTATTTTTTAACAATCTTGAGGAGGATAACATATGCTTGATCTATAATTCAACCCTTCAGGCGAATATGCATTGCTATTTAATAATTTAACGAGTCTACTGATAAATTAAACTCAATTCTTGCCATGATCAACAAGCCCGTCACTATTTTATGTTTTAACAAGCCTAACGACAGTCACAACCCAGTCCTTTTTCATATTTAGAGAATTTGAAAAAGAGGACAAAATAAAACTCCATGAGTACTTTTTCGTAAAGTTTTCACTCAGATCTAAAAAAGTATAAAATGATATCTGAGAGAACCTCCTAGCCATGTTTGAATAAGGTTTTCCTTTTTTTGTAAATAATCTATCTCAGTCCAGAAAAGGATTAAACTTATACTGAGTAGATGTTGTTTCATTTACTTTTACGAGCTCGAAAAGACAAGTGCTCGGCAATATTTTCACATTATCGAAGTCTGAAAAGAGCTAAAAGAAGACTCTAGGGGTTCCTTTTTCGTTTTTATCGAAGCTCGAAAAAGAGATAAAAGTGTGCTTCAATTCCTTTTCCATTTTTATCAAAGCTCGAAAAATAAGGATAAAAGTATGCTTTGTGGTCAAATCATTCTTGAAATAAGTGTGCACAACTAATCTGCTATATCAGCTGTAAAATTGTTCAAAACAACATCAAATGGATTTAAAATACATGTTTCATGATAAAAAATGAATAAAACCATAGTCACAACAATAAATATGATTTTCAAAAAATCAAATGACTAATTAAAAGAGTTTTACTATTCATTTTTACCATTTGAAAGTTACTATTTGCATTTTGGAGCTCTGAACCTGTTTTTTCCCCCAAACTTCAACTGTTGATTGTGATCGATTCTATGGATGGTTTTCCTCACCATTTGATCCAATTTGGTGCTATAAACCTCCTCTTTCCTTTAGTAGTATTTTTTTTTCATTTCATTGCAATTTTTTATGGATTTGGGCCCCTTAGGGTAAATTTATTTTTCAAATAGGGAAACGCACCCTTGAATGTCAAAAGGTGCGTTGTAGTGCACTAGAATTGAAGTTCGAGGTGCACTTGCAATGCATTGTCCCTTGACCAGGGGTGTACTAGGCGCAATTCATATTTTTGTTCTTTGCAATGTGCTCAAATTTTGCCTAATTTTTTGTATGAAATGGGTCCTTATGAGTCTTATGGTTGTGTTTTAGGGATTAAATAGACTAAAATGAAAATTACTTGGAGGGAAAGAGAACATGAAGAAAAAAACATGATTTCCCTAAATAATCCAGGTACTGTAAGAGCCCTCAAAGACTGTGGGTTGTTGAAGTACTTTCGTCTATTAGGTATGAGGCAACATATGGAACTATTGGAGTTCCTTGTTTGTGCATGGGATATGACGATTGAGGAATTTCATATTGGGAACAAATTGGTCCCAATTTTAGTGGAGGATATCTATTTTCTGACAGGCTTGTCGAGGAGAGGCCTACCCATTTCTCTCTCAAGGTATTTTCTTGGAGGAGAGATGGTGAGAGATTATATATTGCAATATTACAATCTCAGGGAAAAGCCTAGAAAGGATGGGAAAATAAACATCCACGATGTTCATGATTTTCCATTGAGAACCATCTTATTCACAATCACAAATCTTGTTGGTATCGCTACACTCCATGTAGCAAAAAAATATTACATGCAGTATGTACTAGAGTGCATGGAACCAACAATTTTCAACTGGGTTGAATCTGTGCTCTCTCAAATGAAAGAAAATTTGAGCAAGGAAAAGGGAGGAAGGAAGAAAAATTTCAACTATGGTTCGATCCTCATTTATTTTTCCTTAGAGCAGATTCCACTGATGCAACCTCAACATGTGACGTTGGGTATATCTAACCCTAGAGATCCAAGGATGCAGAGATGGGTAGAACTAATGGCTAGACATGCTGGTCAATTGATCATCATGTTTTCGACTACATTCTTCGCCTAGTTCAGGTGACAGATTATCGCCATCAATGACTATGCATATGCAGGCGTCAACTTCTGAGGAGATCCAGATTTAGCTTTACCAGAAGGCGCTCAGTGGGGTGAAATTATTAAGAATGTTTTGACCATGTTTTTTTTATATTTTTCTAAGGTTTATACATGTTTTTGTATTTTAATGTTTTCCCAAGACTAAACTAAAGTTTTTATGTAATGCCGATGTGGGTCCAGTTCGACCAGTGGGGGAGCCAGAGCATGGAGTGGATGAGCCAGCAGAGAGGGTTGTCGGGAGAGAAGTCCTTCGGGATTTAGATATGGCTGAGACCCTTGATGAGCTTCAACATCACATACACGGGTTGACCTTCAGGATTCTGGATTGCTGGATTGAAGAGTTACCCATGCGACTACAACATCACACTATTGGTGTTCCTAACCACTGGATGTGGTTACTGCGTAGGATAGCTAGATCAGTAGCATGTTATCATGGGCACCACTGGTTTACTATTTACATGTTGCATACATTTTGAGGTCAGATGAACAATGTGTCTTGGGCACAAATTTGTAAAAACCTATAACTATATATCTATTTGATTTCAATGTTTTCCTATGTTTATTGTGCAATCCTATTCAATTATGTGAATGTATCTTTACATGTGTTTCAAATGCCTATTTATAACATAATTCGCTAAAGAATATGTTAATGTGTTCAATTTTCTGGAAATGTGTTGATATTGAATGAAATCAAAATGTATTTCCAAAAGCCGAACTCTTAGGAACATACGATGCAGTGTTGGATTTTTGATAGTATAAACACTAGTAAGTTGTAATACCACAAGTTGTGAGTCTAACCTTATGATGATGTGGTTAATACCAAATGAAATGGCATCAGAGAGAAGTTTGATCAATGTGCTATACTTAGCGATATTTTTCGTAGATCGACTAATACAAATCCCTTGAAAACTCACTAACTCGTCGTTCGGATCGAAAATGGCCCATGCTGTAGAGGATAGATTCTGCGTACTACGACTTGCACCATCAATATAACCAAAAAATGGTTCCAAATATTCAGACATCTATAATGAAATGTAAAACGAATTACTAACTTCAAGAAAACTCTAGAAAAAAACTAAGACAATAAATGCAAATTGACAACATATATACAATATAATACAATAATTTTACTATGCTCATGATTAAGCATAGTAACGTTTCATATACAACCCATTTTGGGGCTGCGCCAATGGAATTCACTCGTAATCTACCAACTCGTAGGCACCCTTAGCAAGAACTCTTTTGAAAATATAGGGGCCATTCCATAATGGCTCAAATTTTCCTGTACCTATTACATCAGCTTCCTAATCATAAAGAAGTACCAGGTCACCCTCTGAGAAAATGTGATTCTGTACATGCTTGTTGTATTGCGCCTTTATACGTCTCTTGTGTGCTTCATTGGCCAATTGAGCTTCACGACGTGTTTCATCAAGATGGATGAGGTTAAAAAGACGCGCTTATTTAGTAGAGGTGTCAGGTAACAAGTCGATTGCAAGTTTTAATGATGGTATTTCACATTGGATTGGCAAGATAGCTTCCAGACCATAAACCAATTGAAAGGGGGTAAATCCGGTTGCATTTCTCACCGAGGTTCGGTACTCCCACAAAGCCGAGTACAAGATTAAATTTCATTTTCGTTTATGAACTCCTATCATTCGTTGAATCATTCGTTTAAGAATCTTATTAATAGCCTCAACTTGTCCATTTGATTGTGGATAATAAGGAGTAGAACTATCATGTGAAAGTCCTAATTTGGTAGTCAACTCATTCATCATATGATTGCGAAAATGTGAACCATGATATGTGACTATAGCTTGTGGGACCCCAAACCATGCAATTACATTATTAAAGAAAAACAATGTAGTTGTTTGTCATGTGTTGTTGAATGTAGGCATCGCTTCGGCCCACTTGGTAAAATAGTCTACTGCGACAATAATATAACCATGCCCCCTAGACGAATGAGGGTACAGGTCATGAATTCAATTCCCCATTTTGATAATAGTCCTACAGAGACAACATGATGCATTGGCGCTGGCGGTTTGCAGATTTTACGATCAAATATCTGGCACACATGACAACTTCTGACCGCGAGGATGCAGTCGCGAAATATGGTAGGCCAAAATTAACTGATGCGAAGTATCTTCTGCACAGTATCATATCCAAACAAATTTCCACCATAAGCCCCAACATGACAATCATTTAAAACATTTTCGGCCTCCTCATGAGTGAGGCACCTTATTAAAATTGTATCGACACCACGATGATAAAGAGTATCGCCGATGATTAGATAATCTTTGGCTTGGTATCAAATATGTTGTTGGTCAGAGCGAGAGGTATCAGGCCGAAAATTCTGGGTCTAGAGATAAATGATAAAATCCCCATACCAAGTATCATATGATCCGATCAGAAACATAGACTCATAAGGAATAGATAGTTCTGATGTAGTAGCAGTACTATTAGAGGGAAGATTGCAGAGAAGCTCAGCCAAAAATAAATACTTATTTCACTTGGATTTGATGAATTCCAAATCAAATTCCTACAAAATGAAAATACATTTTGAATACTTCCCCCCCAGAAATTGACGTGATAAGATGTAAGTCATGGGGTTGCAATCTAAAATGACAATGGTCTTCCGGAACAGGATATAGTGGCGAAATATTTGGACAGATTGAACAATCATCAAGGCAAGCTTTTATATGTATGAATACTTCACTTCCGTATCATTGATATTACAACTCAAATAATAGATCGGATGTCCTATCCCATTTTGTACTTGGACCAATACCATAGAAATGGTCTATTAGCTATGGCGATATATAATAAATAATCGCTCTGATAATTGGGGGGATACATTAATGATGCCTGAACAAGTGTATCCTTGACAACATCAAAAGAAGCTTGTGCAACCTTATCCCAATGGAAGGGAATCCCCTTTTTCAAGAGCCAAGTAAATCCTTTAGCAATTTTGGCGTAGTTGGGTATGAACCTCCTTAGGAAGTTAGCCTTTCCCTAAAGTTTCTGTAACTGAAGTAAATTTGATAGCGCAGGCAGATCAAGAATGGCCAGTACCTTCAGTGGGTCTATTCGAATTCCTTCTTTTGAGACGATGAATCCTATAAAATGACCAAAACCAACACAAAACACACATTTATGTGGATTGAGGTGTATTTTGTAGTGTCGGTAGTGTAAAAAGATAGCTTTCAAATGCATTGGGTGATTAGTCTAGTTTCGTGAATGTGCGGGTAAATCGTCTAGATAGGGTTGAACAATGTGTTTGATGTCATTGAAATCATAATCCATTTCTCTCTGAAAAGTTTCCCCAACGTTCTTTAAACCAAACAGGAGTTTCTGATAGGTGAATGTGCCCCAGGGACATATGAATGTTGTCTTATATTGATCCTTTGGGCATATATTGATTTGATTGTAACCAGAAAATCCATCGATGAACGAAAAGATTTCGCATCCAGCACAATCGTCAATATTCTAGTCGATAAAGGGAGTAGGATAGTTGTCTTTTGGACAAGAAAGATTGACATCTCGATAATCAACACACATTCTGATGGTTCCTTGTTTTTTCATAACAGGAATGATGTTGGAAACCCACTTAGTTAGCGGAACAGGGTAAGTGAAACCAGCACACAAAATTTTTTCAACTTCTATTGTAATGGCAGCAGCCTTCTTCGAATGAACAGGACGAAGGCGTTGACGTACCGGCTTGACATCAGGTTACATTTTAATAGTGTGTTCAACGATACTAGTATCTATGCCTAGCATTTCCTCTTAAGGCTAAGAAAATACATCACGAAATTCACGAAAGAGGGAGTGATAGGTTTCGAGTTCTGATGGAGAACAAGACACGCTGACATGAATGTTTTCTACAACCCCAGGTTTGGTCGAAATGTCGATAGAAATGGTTTCTTCAATATTTGATAAATTTTGCTCGGAATCGATTGCATTAATAAGAAAAGAATTCAAAAATAAATTTTTGATCGATGGGTGATATATTTCACTAAGATAATCTTCTTCGTAATCTTGAAGATGGGATCGATGATGATGATATTCCCATGGTTATCCTTCTAACATCATGGATTCCACAATATTCTCATCTGTCAAGAAATTTGAAGAAAAAGGATCAGATGGAGTACCAAAATCTAGTGAACGATCAACCCAAATGACCAACGACGATGATCGCCCAAGCCATGTAGATCGATTTCTATGCTAGCTCAATTGGGTTGGGCGACATAAACTCATTCAACGTAACAACTTCAGAATCAACCATAATCTTCCTTAAGCCATATGGAGTGGAAGATATCATGTAGCAGGTCTCTATTCTTGCAATTTTTGTTGATGTCGCAGGTGGCGGTAATGCAAAGGTTCCCATGAGGGTGGAATTCTTTAAGAGTCCTACACCAATGTTCTGAAGTTCAAGTTGGGGTGTGTGAGCTAACTGAACACTTCCAGTTACCTAGGAACTGGAGGCAAAGAAGGACAGTTGATTGATGATTGTGATGACACCTTTATGTGGAAAGGTGATGATTCTAAAAATGTAGAAACGGTCACAGTCATATCATATACCCATGGCCTTCCGAGTGAAATATTGTATTCAAGGAATCCGTCAACGACCTCAACTTCAAAAACATTAGGGGAATTTTGAGGTATAAAATGGGCCTCCTAAGAAAAATGTACAACAAAATAAACTTTATAAGAACCAATAGGATTCAAAATGATGATGTCAACCATGGGGGATGATTCACCATTTTTTAAGTAAAAGGGTAAAAATAGTAAAAAATAATAAAATAATAAAACTACTTTTTCAATTCGTATTTTCAACTTATCTCCCAAATTTTTTGCTCAAATTTCGAGTGGGAGTACTCGTTGGATGAAAATTTTTATTCCTCATCTAAGGAGTACCCATGTTGGATACTTTCAACGGACACTACTAAACAAAAAATGAGAAATACATTAAAAAATGTGATTACAATCACATTTCTCATGTTTTTCTCATTTTTCATGTAGTAGGACACATTAAAAGTATGAAAAATGGGTAATTCTTGGATGAGGAATTAAATTTTGCATCCAATGAGTACTCCTGCTCGAAGTTTGAGTAAAAACTTTGAGAGCTAAGTTGAAAATATGAGTTGAAAAAATATTTTTTTCATTTTTCCCTCTAAAATTTGATGATGTCATCAAATATTATTTGATTTTTTCCACTATTATTTTATAATTTCCTTAGGAGGCCCATTTTAGACCTCAAAATTCCCCTAATGTCACTATTTTTCCCCCTAGTTCAACGTGTAGGTTATTAATAATACCGCAAGGTTATATGTACGTCTATCGAAAGTTTTCAATGTCATAGGCGATTGAGATAGACACAGCGAGCCAAGTGACTTCCAAAAATTTAAAGACATAATGCACGTAGATGCTCCCTCATCAATAATATTACGATGAAAAAGGTTATTGAGAATACTTACTTGGATGGAGAATTCCAATTCTGCTGGTAATTGCGGCACATAGCCCGTATGATTAAAGACTACAAGATTGGAATCTGTCGGATCAATTCCACCAATTGCCGACAACAAAGCCTGCTTTTGGGAGGGAACATTTTGTAACACCTCAAGCGCTGACATAGTTGAAGGGGATTGAGCCAAATCTTCAAGTATATTATAAATTTTAGCAGCTCTTGCTCAAGGATTAAATGTTGATCTATGAATGACTCACTTTGGTGGATTAATTGTCAATTCAAGAATAACAGTCAGTGGTATCGATTCCGTAGAAAAATTCGTGGTCAAGGTAGTACGTTGATTAGTGACTTGAGTACCGTAATATTTATTACGCGTTGAAACCAAAACATTAGTTGATGGCTTCGTGACAGACATCATAAGCACTTGGGAACTAGAAGTTGGATCCGTAGCAGCCAAATTTGTGTCGAGATTCAAAAAAGGATCTGTCATCGCAGCGGATGCGTGCGAGGTCTTAACCAATTTTGAGACTTCGGCATGCTGAGGACAGTCTTGAAAAAATTGTTCCTCATTACATATTATGCAAGGGTAACGAGGTTTATGATTTCCAGTCGATTGATCAGATGATCTTTCCTGAGGGGTAGAAGTTTGCTTTTTCTTTGATTTCTCCTTTTTCTTACTTCCGAGTTGCTTGTCACTTTTTCCCTTGTCAGATAACACAGCATGGATTTTGGAAGAAGGCGCAGGATCAGATGCAATAGATTAATGTGTGCTTGCAGTACCGATCATACCATCTCTGGCATGAGAGTCCTTAGATGAAGGAGGAACAGTAAAGTTAGATCGCGACACGTTAAGAATTTTCTCGTACAACGTGCCAGAATGAGTGTAAATAAAGTCTAAATATTGGGCATGAGTAATGACCTGATCTTCAGTGATGACGTCACCCTTAGCCACATCCTCAGTTATAGATGGTAACAGGGACTTAATGAACCACTCAACAAGGAGCTGATTAGGAACAAATGTCTTAACAATTCTATGAAGACGATGCCACTCATGAATATGATCAGAAATGTGAGTAGCATTAGTCTATTTAAAATTATTCAAGAGCTCCTTTCCAGTTTCATATCGTATGGTAAGTGGAAGTGAGTCAAAAAGACAGTAGCTAGGGCAATGAAATTATCAAAAGAATCTCTTGGTAACTCAATGTACCATTTCGCAATCGGAACAGTGAGCGTACACTGGAAAATACGTAGTTGAACGGAGTCATCATTTAGGGAGTTAGATGAACACCACAAATTATAAGTCATAACATGCGTCAACGGGTCTTCCCCAGGGTTCCCATTGAACTTAGGAATATCCGAGGGTGATTTATGAGGTATCACTGGCCACCAAGGAGTGTAATTGATTGGGTCATTAGTGAGTTGATTTAAATCTGGTAACTCTAAAGTTGCAACAAAGGAAAAATTTCGATTTATGTCGGGTTGAGCATAGCCAGGGTATGATGGAATTTCTTGGGAAATAGGCCTTTGAGCACCATTATAAGGAATTTGTTGATGGTAACCTAGATAGGGGTTGTTTTGATAAGAAAACACTTAAGGATTCTGTTGACCGAAACCTGGGTATGCTACTTGTTGAAATGAAGGTTGTGGAATTTGCGTTGTGGTTGCAAAGGGGTCTGTCCACCAATATTATAACCCAAACTAGGATAGCTTGGATTCGATTGTGAATAGGTATAACCTGGTTGTGGCTGCGACATCCCATAATATGGTAATCCAGCTTTTGAATAAATAATTCTGGATACAGGTGGTTGTTGTAAACCAAACGAAGGAGTTGGAGTTAGAGGGCCCAATACTTGAGGGTATTGGGTTGAAGGACCTGCCTAAGACGGTTGAGGTACAAAAATTTGAGCCTGTAACAGGGGTAAGGATGTATTAACAAGTGGAGTTGATGTGGGTGCAACAGGTTGAACTGGTTGATACGAGTGTACAACCGTTTGTGGTTGGATGGGTAGAGTGGGTTGCCACTGACAAACATTCATTCTGACATTAGGATGACCAAATAATGACGGAGTACTGTCAAAATGGGTGACCATAGGTTTCCCCCCAGCATGAGGAGGATAATAAGATGGAAAATATTGTTCTCCAAATGCAGGGAGTCCAGTTGAAATTGTACTGGATGGAATATACCCAGATGGACTAGCTTGATATTTCCCTAATGATGTATATAAAGGATCAAGACATTCAGTACTCACTATAGATTTACCAATTAGAATACGAGACGATGACATTGGTGAAGTCCATGGGTTTGAGGATGCACCAGAGAAGGTTCCAGATAAATATTGGTAACCAGGTGGGACGGAAGGGCCACCATATAAATGTGACTCTGGTGAAGTTGTGAATAGCGACGGGGTAGCGAGAGCAGGTGCTATCGCAATTGGAATATATGGTCCAGCTGAATATGTTGGCTCAGGCATGGTTTTTTGACCAAATGTATACCCTATTGGATCTATGGGGACTCTAATAGACACAGGATCAACAAAAGCAGAGGCTGGTGATTAAGGAAAAGACTCGTACAGGTAAAGCTCCACCCCAAAATGAGTTGGAGTTAAAAGTGTTTCGTCTTGTGGTATTTCTTCAATTGAAATTAAATCAGGTGGAAGGATTTCACCATCAGGCCCAAAGTATATTTTAGGAGGTTGACTGCGAAATATCTATGGGAAATCTAATAGACATAGGAACAACAAAAGAAGAGGAAGGCGAATGAGGAAAAGACTCATACAGGTAAAGCTCCACCCCAAAATGAGTTGGAGTTAAAGGTGTTTCATCTTATGGTATTTCTTCAATTGAAATTAAACTAGGTGGAAGGATTTCGCTGTCAAGCCCAAATTATATTTCAGGAGGTTGCCTGGGAGATATGGGAGACTCAATGACTACAATAGATTGTGGGGCGACCGATATAGGAACAACTTCTGGTCGTTCGACTTCAGGATTCAGATGTTTTGGCAAAAACATGACAGGATCTGGATCAAGTTCCACTTGAACAACATCGGGTTCGAGAGGTATGGCCTCACTGATTGGATGGATCGTGACCATGGGTAGCTATGAGGACTTCGTATCGACAACAATAAATGAACCAAGATTTGTAGAAACAACTTGTGCCGACTCTGGTATATGATAGGATGATGTCACACCAGAGGTATTGATAGTACTAGTTTCAGTAGAGCGATGTCGCCTTCGCCGACCAGAAATGGCTTCTGGTGGTAAAGGTGGTTTAACTGTTATTCTACACAAACGAAAAGGAAAGGGATGTTCTTCTTCCACGATGATTGATTTATTTTATGACCAAAAACAAATAAACAAAATAAAATGGTAATTCTAGCAAAAATGATTACCAAGTAATTGTGAACTGCATAATAGCTCTTGGCGAACCAAGAAGTATGGGAAAACAATCTCCCCGAATGTTGTGTTTGGTGTATCACAAGTTACAAGGTGGCCAAATCAGTTCACTATGGATGGATAACAACCTAAATTTTTCCTCCCAAATATACTCGAAGTTATGTGGAGGTCCAAGTTCGTATTAGCACTGTCTAATGTGAAACCACACAGTGAGAGCACCCCCTTATACTTTTTGTACTAGAACACCACCCTATATACCTAAAGGTACGTGGACGAGCTCTGATATACGTATGTACGTGGAGTGAGGTATCACACTTGGAATGTATCACAGACAAGTTAACACCAACTGCTATGTTTAATGACATCGGAACACATCTCTAACCTAAACCTTCTAAATGTTATCGTTATGGTTATAATGATTTCTTAGGTAAATTGAAGTAAATTTTAAGTTGGTCTTGTTTAGAAATTTTCCTTTTGAGGTTCACTACGTGATGTGATGGAAATTCCTAAAAATGCAAACCAAAATGATAAGAAAAAATTTCAATTTTAGCTTTTCAATGAAAATCTTAGCTACTAAGGGAAAGAGAAATCCGTTTTGAGAGCAAACAACAAAGAGCACAAACTCAAATGCAACTTTCCTAACTTGTTCCTATGCAAAACACACAATTCACTATATGCACATGCATGTTTTTCTTTTCAGCTCCCTTAATGTGAATGCAAAAAGGAAACTATATGCATCAAATCAACAAAAAAATGTTTTCTTTGAGAAATGAGGAATTTAACAACAATTTCTATTTTAGGAAAAACAAAGAATGGAACTAAAATTTTTCCTACAGGAAATGAAGAATTTAACGAAAATTTCCTTTACGAAAACAAATGGATCTAATGCAGAAATGAAATACTTTGAATTTGATTTGCCAATGATAAAGAAAAACTCTTAAAGAGACTTTGAACAAATTTACTTTTCAGAGGAAGAATCAATCAAATTCACTGGTCTCTAAGAGGTATCAGACCGTTGAAAACACAACAAACAAATGGCTAAGAATGATGGAAATGAAAAATTTGAATGGAATTTGGTTGGATAAAGGGGCAACGCAGTATTTAAAGGGAGACAGTGTGTTGCAATGCACCCTTGAGTGGGAGATAGTGCACTATAGTGGACTGTGTCTTGACCAACAATGTGTTGGGTGCAGCAGTAATTGAAAATGAAAGCTACAGAATACACCTCTAATGAAATTCTTTCATTCAAAAGTCTAATAACTGAAAGTAGATTCTACTGGGTGGATAAGTAGAGGCAAAAACACCAAGAATGATAGGAATCTCCCTAGTGGAGTCGCCAATTTGTTATGCAGAATTATGATCTACAAATAAATAAAATTCCCTAAGTGTGGTGCTAGGCACTTAGAACAACAGATGAAAGACTTTGCTATCACTTTCTCTAAAATAAATAGACACACGAAATGATAGAAGAACCTACTTACAATCCAAGCGCTTCTTCTTCTCCTTTTGTCACTTTTGTTGTAGCCTCCAATCCAACTTAGATCACCAAATTGATTCCTGCAAGTATAAACAGAGAACATCAAATAGATTGCAATATACAAATGCCTACTTATCTTAATCACTCAAATCGATTATATGTGAAACATATATATTATTCAAGAGTCCATTGCATGAGAAATAGAAACATAAGCATATACATATATGGGAAAATGAACAACAATATTTATTAAAGAGTAGAAGGGGGAGGTTACAACCAATGATCAATTTGATGTCACCAGCTCCAGCTTCATCCCAGCCTCATCGCATCCAACATCACACCAGCAAAATATCAGTACTTTCACTCTCTCAAATGAGAATCCAACAACATTTTTTTACCAAAATTCTTCCTTCCCTAGCACTAGGATATGTGCTCAATTTATAAAACAACTGATGGTATTTTCTCAATGAATTCCTTTCTAATAATAGGCAAGACATGTTTCCAAGTTCAGAGGTGTTAGATGAACACTTGAATTTGAAGTTTGACACATATGGACTCTTCTAGAAGGCACCGGCCATGTGGAAATTTCAGAATAATGAGAATTTCTCTCCCAATTGACCAACACACTCTTGAATGTCGGGAAGTTCATTGCAGTGCACCCTTGAATGGAGGATGTTGCATATGCAATATAGTTAGTCCCTTGAGAGGCAACATTGGTGAGCTCATAAGTGATATAACGTATACTTCAAATCTTGGAAATCTCACAATAGAAGCCATGAATGATGTGTTCTTCTCTTAGGGCATATAGCAATTGAAATGTAAGGGGTTGATAGACCCTATTTCATTCGTCTTGGGGATGATGTACAGTTTGACCAGGTCATGGGGAATGATGCCCAAATTGACCTATAACATCTTCCTTTTAAGATTAGTTTACTTTTTCGTCAAGTGTGAGGATTTAATTTTTCCAAGTGTGACATTTATTTATGCACTTAAAATTAGTTTTATCTTTTTATCAGTGTGAACTTTCCTTTTCTGCAAGAGTGACAATATTTTTACTTTGAATTTCTTAGATAAAGCAAGTGCATAAAAAATCCTAATTCAACTTAAAATTTATTCACATGATAAAGAATCCTAGCAAAAATTGTGCACATATAATTCATTAGTTTACAAGTCCTGGTCGATAATTTATGAGGTAATTTAACATCAATTAAATTACCAAACATACATACTCAGGTCATTCAGGAAATTAGAAGACATTGATAGCAGTGAAGAAGTTCTACTACTGGCCAAATCTAAAGAAAGAGGTGACAGAGTTTGCGGCTAAGTGCTTGGATTGTCAATAGGTAAAGGCAGAGTGTAAGAATCCAGGTGGGTTATTCCAACTGATTCTAATTCCAGAGTGGAAATGGGAGGTCATTTCTATGGATTTCATTACAAGTTTACCAATGAAGTATAGACAACATTATTCCATCACGGAAATGGCTAACAAGTTGACAAAGGTAGCTCACTTCATAGCGGTTGAGTCTACTTATTCATTAAGTGAAGTAGCATAGGTCTTCATCAGAGATATAGTGAGGTTGCATGGTGTTCCAAAGAAGGTTGTGTCAGACGAAGATTTCAAGTTCATGTCTAGGTTTTGGAAGGAGTTATTTGCAGGTTTGGGTACATAATTGGCCTCTAGTACAACTTATCATCCGCAGATAGATGGAGATACAGAGAGGATCAACGAGATTCTAGAGGACATGCTAAGAATGTATGTTATGCATCAACAACAGAAGTGGGAAGAGTATCTTCCATTGGTAGAGTTTTCTTACAACAATGTGTATTAAGAGTCACTAAGATTGAGTCCATTTGAGGCACTTTATGGGAAGAGTTGTAATACTTCGATCAATTGGATTGATCTAGTGAACATGGTATTGATTGGGCCGAACATGTTGGTAGAGATGGAACAAGAAATGTAGGTAATCATGAAGAATCTAAAGGTATCACAAGATAAATAGAAGAGTTATGCATATTAGCACAGGGTGTTTAAGGATTTTTTAGGTTGAGGAGCAGGTGTACTTGTACATCAAGCCCAAGAAGAGCTCCTTGAGGATTGGATCATGTGCCAAGCTGGAACCTTGGTATTGCAGGCCTTTCAAGATTCTTGAGAGGATTGGACCAATGGCCTACAGACTTGCACTACCCCTGATAGTGAAAGTCCATGATGTTTTCCATGTGTCATTGCTCAAGAAGTATGTGAAATATGTTGATCATGTGATTGATTGGTCTGTATTGTAGGTGGAACTAGAAGGAGAATTCCAGCCAGAACCTTAGTGCATTTTGCAACGGAAACAAGTCATGCTCTGCAATCGAGCAAGTTAAAGTGAAATGGAAGCACTTTGGGCCCGATGAAGCTATATGGGAGACATATGATTAGATGTGGGCTATGTATCCTTCTTTATCGTTGGTTGAGCATATGTGCTTTGATGTATTTTTTGATGTGATGTTTCGTTTATGTCTATATATGCATATGTTGTAAATACCACATCGAGTTGTGTTATAAAGCTCCAATAAGCATATGATGTTCATGGTATGTTGGCTATGTATTCACTAGATGGATATGATGTAAACGTTGCATCAAGATGTGTTATAAATATCTATAGGAAACATGTGTTTGTTGGTTTATAAGTTTCATTGAACACTAAGGATGGTGTTCCCCCAAGGGGGATGGTTATGTAATAACCCTTGTTAAAAATCCATGTAATAAAGTTAATAAAGGAAAAATAAGACCAAGATCATGGGACACGTATTCCAAGTTAAATGCTGGGCAAAAAATCCTAGTGGGTGTTCATTTGGTTTATTATGGCTAAGGAAATTGGCAAAGGAAACAGAAAAGGAATTGAAAGCGAAAAGAGACAATATTAATTGGCATTTATTTATGAAAATAATGGAAAATAAGAGAAAAGGAAGGTGAAAGGTCGCAAGTTGCATGTGATGAGGAAATTGATGGAAAATTAAAGGAAATTGAATAAAATAGAGAGCCTCAATGATAAAAAGGTTTCTAAGGATCAGTTCATGGATTTTGTTGGTTAACCTTTTGACAGTTCAGTTTTGGAGCTCTCTCTCTCTCTCTCTCTCTCTCTCTCTCTCTCTCTCTCTCTTATATTCTTGCACACTTAGAGCATTCTTGGAGCACTCTAGATTTTGGGAAAGGATGGAAAATGAAGGACAAGGAAGAAAACGAAGGCAAGGGTCAAGGAAGGAAGAGTTGGATCAAGAAGATACAATGGGATTACTTGTAGGTACCGAGTTTCATGTATGATTTCCTTTCTATTTTTTGCATGCATATGTGTATTTGGTTCTATTGCTACCATCGACATGGGTTTTTCCAGGTGTGACAATGGTTTCAACTTTGTCTTTCCATTTTTGGATAGTCATGGTGTTATCGAGTTCTTTCATTTTATTAAAATTTGGATTTCCAAATGGTTTTGAAACCGGGTGAGGTGGTCTCAGGAAAATTCCCAAGGGCCTAAGAATCCTTGACTGGTAATGGTGAGATACACGGTAAAGCCCGAGGGTGGAAACGGGAAAATTCCTCAAGCTATTGGTGAATAAATATGGAGGAATCCATTCTTGTTTAGGGCCCAATGATCCCTTAATTGGTTTTGGATGGATTGCAGTAAACCCTGGTAGTGTATGTTTCTTTATTTGGGACTAGGAATCCCTTGACTGCTAATGGAGAGATTGCAGTAAAGCCTGGTTGGATAGGTGCTTGCTTATGTCCTATAAATCCCTTGGCTGGTAATGGAGGGATATGCATTAAATCCCGAGGAATCCATGGTTGTTTTGTTGTGAGTCCCACATTCATGCTTGGAATATGGCACGGGGGTGATTGGTTGAAATAAATATTTGGTTTAGCCCAATATATGGTCGGGTGGTACGTGGAAGTCCCTAAATAGGTTGGATTTTGCATATGTTTCTCAGATCTATTTTCCTCTTGTATAAATTATGAGTAAATTATACATTTTATTATGTGGCTTTGATGGTTTTTCTATCATGGTTATTATTCTAGTTATATGCTATTTATAAGCATGGTTTCATAGCAGGTTCTAGCTATGGATTTTGACATGTTTGATTTGTTGATGAATGGTTAATGAATGCATGAGCTAACAAATGTAATTGCAACTATAATGATAGGGCATTAGACCTTATTTATGATTCTTAGATAAGTATCAAACCACTATGTTCAGATATGTATTCATGTCATGTAGATTACATGTTCACCATGTGTTTAACAAAATGTTTGTCATGGTAAGGCCTGGTTAGGGAAAGTCCCTGATGAAGTTTATCATCAATGGATTTGGCCTTGTGTCATTCATCATTATATAAAGTTCTATCAATTTTTGGGCATAGGGTTGGATCCTATCCCTAAAATAGTGGCTCAAATCTCGGGGTCGCATGCACAAAACTACGTAATTTAGAATGCAATCATTAGGAGGCAGGGTTATCCATGCAACTAGAGGCTCAAAATCATTGGCTTTCCTTGTTATGTAAGTGACTGGGAATCCAGGTCAATGAAAAAGAAATCTAGTTCATGTTCTGGGCACCTGGAGTGGTTGTTTAGCTTTTAGGGGTCTTGTATTTCATGGCGGAGGACAGTAAAGTTTTGGTTGGATGATTCCACTTCCTTAGTTGTACCTATGAGGTTGAGTCATATCATAGAAACACTTCATCACATATTTACCCCGGTGGATAGGTAAACTTGGGTAAGTGTGGGAGGAGGGTGTTACAAAGTCCATCCCATGCCACAAACTTCAGGGACCCAAGCTGTTACAGAGATCTAGAGACCTTTTTCTCAACCCACAACCTTTAAGGACCCAAGCTGTTATAGGGCTCTAGGGATTCTATCTCAACCCACAACCTAATAGAAAAATGGAAAAAACTAGTAACTAATAGAAAAATGGAAGTTACTAAACAACAACCCTAATAAGACCTCAACTAATCACCTTGGAAATAAATTAATTTAAATAATAATAATAAATGACAAAAATTGAATTCTCAATGTTGGTCAAAGACAAATTAATATGAAGTCAAAGGCAGTACAATAATATTTTTTCTTTTGCCTTCACAATTTTAATCATAATTTAAATAATAATAATAATAATATAGGAATCTTTTGCACTCACACTTAGCCTTTGTGTAACTAAATTTTTTTATTTTAATATACTAGACATTGTAATTTTTTATATTGGATATTTTATTACATATAAATTCTGTGTCACACCATTAAGATGGAATAAAATGTGTATAAGCACATTTTAATAAACTCTTAACTTTTGTAAGAAAATATAATGTTGGGGCTAATGTTTCATCCAAAATTATTTATGCACCTATCTCTATTTTTCTCCAAAATTATCTTGTCCATTAATTACTTATGTTATTTCCCTTCATCATATTGAAATGTATTTCATTATTAAATTTATAAATTTATTCATGCATTCAATAATTATTATGGATTACTTTTTGCATAAAAGTTAGGTACTAAAAAGCAATGTTGAATATTACACTTATTTTAATATGAAATAATAAAAACAAATTAAAAAAAAAACATAACCACAAAATTTTAATATATAAATCTCCTACTAACATGTAATTTATATAAAATTAAAATTTTAAAAAACTTTAACTTAAACCAAATAAACATTATTTGAGTTTTGTAAATCTCTCCCTGGAGGCAACAACACTAAATATAGATAACCTTTTGATATGAAAGGTCAAAACACATGACCAATAGAGCATATGTTGCATTAAGAAAAATAAAGCAACTTATATTTGAAAATTTGATAGAAGGATGAGGAAAAATATAAACTTTTTCTAAACTTTTTGTATTTTGGTTTTTTAATTAAAATGTAATAATAAATATGTTTATATTATCATGTTGATAGATATGTTTATTTTGGAATAAGATTTAATTTGATTATCAATAATTATTAAGTGGATAATAGGAATTTAATCTCTATGTTATATTTTAGAATATTCCTAGTAACATATAAAAATCAAAAGTTGAGATTTATCTCCAAAATAGTTTTTTTTTTTTACTTTTTTAATTAAATTGATTAATTAAAAAATGTCATACAAACAAGTGTCATATAAATGAACTGTGATTTTTTAAATATGTGGTATTGATAAGCCATGATAGGTTTATTGTATTGTAATAAAGCTTATAATATTTATAATTTAGAGTCATGTTCCATGTTTTTTTATAATTTAGAGTCATGTTCCATGTTTTTTCAAATGTATATATACGATTAACTTATATATTAATTATTTTTATAATTAATAATAATAATAATTTTAAATGAAATTTACTTTAATTAGCTTTTATTATTTTAAAATTTTAATAATTTAAAATATATTATAAAATAATTGTTTTGATGTTTATTTTTTTTAAAGAGACTCATAGTTTTATATATTATTAAACTAGAACACAAGTTAGAACCCTTACATTCATAGACCGTTCTTCAACTATTGCAAACCAAAATTGATTCTACCTCTACTTTGTCTATATCATATCTTGCCTATGACTAAGTTTATCTTATATAATCTCCAAAACAAGCCATTATATAGCATTGATTTACAATACATTAATCAAGAAAGAGAGAAGACTGAATTAAATTGTATTCCTGGAGATTCTCCTTTTTCCATGGCATTTTCAATTGTGTCATCTTCTTGCACTGGGACCTCATCTTCTGCAAGCTCCATAGGCTCGCCTGAATTATCCTTGATGGGAGGTGGAGGATCGTGCAAGCTGAACACTTCTTTAAGGACCCCCATGGTCATCGCTTCTTACCTCTATCCCTTCCACTTTGGCTAAGAGGTTGTTAATTTTTGTGGTCATGTTTTCCACGGTGAGACTTAGCCTCTCCATGTTTTCTTTCATCAACTCGACTTCACGTATCAACAAGAAGTGGGTTCGAGCCTCCTCCAATAATCGTTCCCTTATACATTCCATCCTGAACAGTTTCTCCTCCAGTGTGACTGCATACTACACTTCTCCCAACTGCTCTTCAATTACCTCGCCCAGGAATGCCATTCTTGCCTTCAAACGAACCTTAATTGAAACACGACACGGTTCCTCTACAACTACTCCCCATTTATAGCAATTTCCCATACATATATCATGATCTGCCTTCATTGCTACACATTTAATGGCTTTGTTGTTCATTCACCTTATTAAGATATGATTGTACTGCAAACTTCCCATTCTCCAACTTGCAACCTTACCACATTTATTTCTTCTCCACAGAGATAAGGAATAGCATGAGAAATGATATATTTCATTGTTGGGTCGCGTGGGGAATATTTACTTATGTCTCGTGAGATGATAAGTTCCAATGCAATTCTCCACCTGGACAATCCACCTGCCTTCATTTCCACTCTCGAGAGTCGTTGCTTTTCAGCTTCCTCTAGTTTTGTTAACATGCTAGTCTTTAATGCCCGCTCAAACCTGTGGTTCTTCACATTCCCTCTCGTTCTCCAATGTTTTATGAATCCCATCCCTTCTTGTTCCATTATTTTATTTGGTTGAGAACCAAATCGCCTTGATATTCATCATTAGCTCCAATGTTTGCTTGCTTATCTGCAACACTATTGTGTTCCCTCTTTATATGAAAGAAATCAATAATATCACATTTATGTATTTTCTCTTTTATTCTTAAGTCCGAGGAGATCCAGTGTTATTCACTTTGCTCCTTATTTTTATAAAACTTTTGAATGTTTAGCACTGAGTCTCACATGACAATTATTTGACTTATACCTTTATCTATATCTAACTTCAAAACTAACCACAAAACTAGAGCTTTTGGTTATTAGTGGAAATCCCCAAACCTCATGCATATTTAATCTATTTTTTCATCAGTGCAATAAATTACCGCTCCCACTCCTTCCTCCCCCAAGTGTTTTGATGTTTATTATAGATTAATGTATATCAAACTTTATAGACCATTTAATTTATATGACTCTGCTAGTTTAAAATGTATTTCAAATATATAAATAAATTCAACATCTTTAAAAGTTTGTATAAAAAATAATTTGTATAAGTTACCCCTAATGGGGGTGAACTTTGAGACGATCAGTGGGATTGGGGGACATGCCTACCACCCTGCTGCAGAGAGTGTAGTTAATGTTGGATTGGTGCAGTCGTCCACAAGCATGCACAAGCATGCGACTAGTAATGAAGACGAGAACTATGGCATACGACCCACAGTGGTATTTGCATGGTGTGATTTGGTTACAGTGTTGTGAAGGAAGGAAACAACTCCCACATATAACCCCACACATTTAATGCCCAATGGCATGCCAGTTATTTTTTTACCAAATATGTTGTGGTTTAAATTTAGTTATGGTTTTATATGGGTATATTTTTTAATTATTTTTGTGCAAAATTTAGTATACATATTTAAGTTTTTCTTTAAGTTTATATTGTGTTCCCTCAAGACATATCTAATCAGCCTCTTCAAGCATGCTATTGAGTAGGTGGTTTCAATATGGCCAATGGGAAATTAAATATTTTTTACCACCTACCAATAGAGTAACTAGCAAGAGCATGATTGAGCATGATCTCTCACACTGTATGGAACATGAAGAGCAAATTCACAAGAAGAAAAGCTCAAAATGTGCTAATATTGCCTCTATTCTCTCTAAATATACTCCTTGGTTGCACTGAACACATTTGATGTCTTCCAAACTAGTAACATAGCCAGAGCACTAAGATATTGCTCCCTTCTACTCCAAGTATGTCAAGGTTCAGGGATCTACAACTATATCCATAAACAAAAAGGGCTACCATGAAAATGAATTGAGATACAACGAGGATAAGGAGGTACCCATGAGCACTAAGATATTTCTTCCTTCTACCCTAAGTATGTCAAGGTTCAGGGATCCACAACTATATCCATAAACAAAAAAGGGCTACCATGAAAATAACTGAGATACAACGAGGATAAAGAGGTACCCATAATTTGCACACCTAGAGAAACAACAACCTTGGGGATTGAGAAGTTGCATAAAAATCCAAGGTATCAAACACACGAGCAACAAAGAATCTATGACTAGTTTCAATTTAGAACTCTCCCTTTCCTTTTGCCTAAACGCCTCCACTTCAGCTCCACTAACTCAACGAGACACATGACAATCATAATTATGATGTGAGCCTCTCTTCTAGAGCCCCCTTTAGAAAGCGACAATCATAATTATGATGTGAGCCTTTCCTCTAGAGCCCCCTTTAGAAAGCACTATGTAAATTCTCCAATTGAACAGTGACTAGGGATTATTGAGCCACCTGCTATGCAACTTTCATCACTCTTGAGGTATTCGTTATATATGTCCATCCTTGGATTTGAACAAGGGAGTTGTCTACCGATGCAACGTTTAAAAAAATTCAAAAAATCAGGTAGTTTCAGTGTTTGAATTGTATTTTTGATGGTGGAAATGGATTCAACACCATAAAAAACCTTAGAGCTCCCCAAATACTGAAGTTTAACTATTGTAACCTATATTTTTAAAAATCTTTACCCAAATTTCTGATGATCTTATCAGAATTTCTGGGTTACTCTGAGATTTTTTAGACTATTGTTTTAAGCAAGTACATTATCCAACAATAAACATATACAACCCAAGACATTAACTGCCCAATAGTAAATAGTAAACCAGTTTATTTGTTGCCTAATAATAATAATAACTTTTTAAGTTGAAAATACGGATATTTAATATTTAATAACATAAATAATGATTATACGGTACATGTGCCCCCACAATTATAGCTATTCCACGTGCCTCCCACTATCACAGCTGACATCTGACATGTTCTGCACCATAAAAGGGTGTAAAATATAATATAAAGATTCTTGGTGAACGGATCTTTTCTGACCGCCTGACAAACTGCGACGGCAAAAACGACCTCCCACCAAAATAGACCACAACGATTCTTGAGCAGTGGTTTGGCGGTTCATGCACCGAAAATCTAAATTGGAGTTGTTTTAAGTGATTTTCTATGGCTTGTTTACCCATAGAAAATGGAATCTAAAATGCAGTTGTTTTGAGTGTCTTTCTTCGAAAATGGACTTGTTTTAAGTATGATTTTCTTTCCAGTGTAGAAGACTTGTTCTAAGTGTGATTTTCTTTCCAGTGTAAAATCAGCCAAATTTACTTATAATTTCTTTCAATCAATCCTTCAGGAATTTTTAGGAATTTTTTTACTTATAATTTCAATGAATCCGTCCTTACCGTCCTTACTAGACATTAAATTAGAAAATAAACCTCAAAACATTTAAAAAATCACACTTGAAAACAGCTTTACGAAAAATAATGTAAAAACCCATTCAATTATTTTCATCGCATGCCAATGCGATTCATGCGATTCCACACATTTCCAGTTGACGAGATAACAATTCAATTAAAAAAAACACGATTCCACACATTTCCAGATGATGAGATAACAATTCAATTAAAAAAAACACGTCGTCTACCAATTTCGAACTCAGCCAAGAAATAAACACAGTTCGACAAGAATAGGAATGTACTAAAGCTATTATTCATTGAAACCCTCAACTCTGAAACATGATGGCAAAAAGCCTGAGAGTTGTTTTGTCCAGATAGTAAAATCAGAAATTGCATATAATAACTAAATATTGTACAGAAATATATCAACACAACACAGAAGTGTGGACATCATTCATCTTGTTTGGTAGGGATAGAAGAAACTCTATTCTCCTGCGAGCGAAGAGCGGAAGCAGGCGGAGGAGGGGAATGAGTGGGTGAAGCATCAGTGGAACTGGACCGTTCGGGGCTGCTGCTGTGTGGATATACTTCCTCGCCCCCATTTCCTTTTTCGTTTTCTTCGGCGGCGGCGCCGCCATTGTGGGCATCCTGTTCCAGACCAGTAACGTCGGTATCCTTCCTGGTTAAAGAGAGAGAAGCCCTGTGCAAAAGGAACCTGCCGGTGGGAGGAACCCAAATGTTGAGAATTCCCTGAGGACGACCGGAGGGTCTCCTCACCTGAACAGCGATGCACTGAATGGGATTATCGGAGGGATTAGCGGGGTCTCCTCCCTTGAGAACATCGGAGATCAGGATTCTGGCGGTGCCCACCAACTTGTCCCTGATGTGACTGTAGCTGTAAATTTCCACTGTGATAGCCGCCCATACATTGGAGAGGAGCTCGTCGTCTGCTGCGAGAACGAGCTTCTGGTGCCAGTTGGGATTTATTCCTCCGTCCTGGTCGATGCGGGTGGAGGCCTTGTGGTCAGAGTCTATGTATGCCACCGCGTAACATCTCATCTTCCCGATTCTCTTCACATCTTTCAGGTCTTCAGCCGAAATGATCATCACCTCTATTTCTCGCTTCTTCGGCTCCGAAACTTCATGCCTTCCGTGTCTCATGGTGCGTGCCCCAAATATCTATACAGTGACAAAACAGAAACGGATGAAGGCTGAAGGCAACCTCAACGTATATATATGCGCGGAGGCGGAACACAGCTCACCGCTAGCTGCTCACACTGACCGCCGACCTTATCTGCAGGTATCTAGAAGCATCAAGAACAAGAATCCTTGGACATAGAAATAAAATGAGACGCCATCCCGAAAAAGAGTCCTAGTCTCTACAGATACTTTACAAAAACAATTTATTCCAAAATGAAGTGACAAGGATATCCACCTTGACTCAATTTATTCTATATGTTTGGGACAAAGTATGTTTCTTAGGATGTGTGGCAGAAATATAAAAGGAGTTCATGTCAATTTCAAAATAAAATATGTTTGGGACAAAGTATGGTTTACACACACTCTTAGGATGTGGGGGCAGAAATATAAAAGGAGTTTATGTCAATTTCAAAATAAAATATAAAACTGAAGAAATGAGTGGACACACCACTCATATATGTAATTTATTTGAAACGGAGTTCTCTTAGTGAGACTGTTTGGAATTTTGCCTATTGTGTAAACATCACATTAGACAATCAGGAGTTCATACTAAAGAGGAGAGTGTTTTCATTGGGTAGATGGACTGGCAAAATGGTCAGCTCTATATATATTTTCAGCTGGTAATTTTATTTTAAAGTGATAAAGATTTTGGTTACCATTCTGAAATGGTAATTTTAAAGGGACCAAGGTTTTGGTTACCGTTTAAAAGGGATAATCGCTTTCATTGGGTAGATGACCTTGCAAAATGGTCATCTCTATATATATATATATTTTTTCAGCTGGTAATTTTAAAGTGATAAGCATTTTTATTATAATTTTAAAGGGATTAACATTTTGGTTACCGTTTGAAAGGAATAATTGTTTTCATTGGGTAGATGACCTTGCAAAATGGTCAGCTCAATATATATTTTGAGCTGGTAATTTTAAAATGATAAATATTTTGGTTACCAGTAATTTTAAAGGGACCAAGATTTTGGTTACCGTTTGAAATGAATAATTGTTTTCATAGGGCTGATGACCTTGCAAAATGGTCAGCTCTATCCATATTTTCAACTGGTAATTTTAAAGTGATAAACATTTTGGTTACCATTCTGAAATGCTAATTTTAAAGTGATCAAGATTTTGGTTACCGTGTGAAAGGAATAATTAATAAGTAAATAAATTTTATTTTTTAATAAATTTATTTGTTTTCGTGTTTTAAATTTAAATTTATAATAAAGTTCTCATTAAATAAAAAAAAGTTTGTTATGTTATTATTTATTTTGTTATTTATTCTTTATTCTTTTAAAACTATATTGATTTTGATGCAATTTAATTTAAAAATTTGACAAAGGTAAAATTTTCAAGATTTATTTTGTTTTATAATTGTGTTAAAAGTAATTTCTATTTAATTTGTTTTTAAAGTAATTTCTACTTAATTTGATAATTTTAAATTGGATATATATAGATATACTCTGAGATATATGAAATTGATATATAGATTAAAATGTTTGTTGGTGTAGAATAGATGGTGACAAGGTGTTTTGTTAAGCAACACCTAGTGGTGTAAAGGTCACTAGTTCAAAACTCCATGAAAAAAAATCTAATCATGCTAAGAGTTGGTGTGGCCTAAGCTAGGTGCAATCCTTGTGCGATTTTCAAAACCAACAACTTTTTATTAAAATAAAAAAATGTTTACATAAAGCATGCATATAGCATGTGCCAGTATATCCCCATAATATCCCCATATAACATACGACTAATATTCAACATCATACAAAAAATCTAAGAACAACAAGCCCAAGGGCACAAACAAACTGTGTAAAAAGACAAGAAAACGGGACACGCAAACCCATCATAGAACCCTGTAGGGAGCACCAAGTATAGCCTAGCAATGGGCAACCATTCATTACATTGACAAAGCCGAAACATGCTCTAGCCAGCAAGAAAAAAAAACTAGAAGATACTCTAACCAACAAAAAACATGGAGATGCTTTGACAAGCCAATCACAAGCAAGTAGGTTAACAAGGTACCAACTTTGGACCTCATTGGCCCAACCGCCCAGCGACACCATAATACCCTCCTCCATTGTTAAAAAGTGTCATAGTCCCGTAAGAATGTGAAGCTCCAATGCCACCATCTCCATATCTGCCCACAGGTGCACCAGCTATAGCATCACCACCTACCCCCACCCCACCCATTAGTCGTCCAACTATAACAAGGAACCCATTGGAAGCTTGGAGAGAGTCAATGAAGCCTCTAACCAATCCCATTAAATGTGTGGCCAACTCATCAAATCCTGTAAAAAAACCCCAGGTGCACTAGATTGGAAACCCCCATCACCAAAAGGATACGTCGTTGTAATTCCATTTCCACAACTTGTCACTTAGTTGAGACTCTACACACCACATCTTGTGTCCTTTAACCCAATGGGCCATAATTGGCAGAGTATGTTCCAGCACCGACGACACCCGCTATGGACTCCCCTTATGGGCTTTGTGGACGCGCAGTAGGAAAAAACCTAAAACCAATCGCAAAGGGGTCCTTCCCACCCCCATAACCACCACAAGGAGGAGGTGTCGTGGCCCAAACAAACTTCCCCATACCATACCCACCTTTCGGACTACCAATTCCTTCAACACCACTAGAACCTTCGTAACCTTCATGCATGAAGCCATCTAGCGCACCAGTCGCAAAAATGCTTGGAGACCCGGCACACATTAGAGAAATTTTGGGGTCTAAAATGGGACTCCTAAGAAAAATGTACAACTAAAATAAAATTTATAAGAACCAATAGGATTCAATATGATGATGTCAACCATGGGGAATGAATCACCATTTTTGGCGTAAAAAGGTAAAAAGATTAAAAAATAGCAAAATAATAACTATTTTTTCAACTTGTATTTTCAACTTATCTCCCTAAGGTTTTACTCAAATTTCGAGTGGGAGTACGCGTTGGATGCAAAATTTAATTCCTCATCCAAGGAGTACTCATGTTGCATACTTTTGATGGACCCTCCCACACAAAAAATGAGAAATACATGAAAAACGTGATTGCAATCACATTTTTTGTGTAGCAGGATCCATCGAAAGTATGCAACATGGGTACTCCTTGGATGAGGAATCAAATTCTACATCCAACGAGTGTTCTGGCTCAAAATTTGAGTAAACCCATAAAGAGATAAGTTGAAAATACGAGTTGAAAAAGTAATATTTTCTTTTTTTTTCACTCTAAAATTTGATGATGTAATCTAATCTTATTTTATTATTTCAACTATTATTTTATAATTTCCTTAGGAGGCCCATTTTAGACCTCAAAATTCCCCTAATGTTCTGAAGACCCAAAACCTCCTATAAAAACACCATCGTGTCACCCAGTCGAAGGCATCGATATACCACCATATTGACCCAATCTAGGATTCGAACCTAAATCCCCCATCAAACCACTAAACCATTCTTCATGTGAGTTCTTTCAAAGTTTCATCCATGAAACCCACTCAGCGCGGGAAGCTTCCTTGGTAGTGACGAATGTGCCCAACCGCACTTGAGTCTTCTTACATGGATCTCTATTATCCAATGTGAATCCCACAATCATGTTCTCACGCCCCCCAAAAATGGGTTCTTTAACGACCCGAGGTTTGTCCTCGCAACCTCCTATGGCCACCCTCGACATGTACGTGGTAACTATCATCATTTACACTCACTGCAAAATCTCGTAAACACAAGAAAAACCTCTCTTAGTTACGAATTGCCTCACTCTAATGCCTTTTCTAACTCAAGCCAAGCCACAAGTTAGGCATGTCACTCATTTCAGGAATCATATCACCTATTTTGGTTTGAAACTATTTTGACCTATGGTCGTTGACTTGCACCTATATCTCCCCTCACTGCCCTCTTCTAATATTACCTTTCTATGACAGGACAACATGGACGAAGAACATATAGATTTGCAGGAGGATCCCTACGGTGGGATACATATGTAATATTCTCCACATAAAACCCTCCACTACCCCTCTCCTTTTCATGCCAGAAGGTTTAATGGATAGCTCACAATCTGAAGCATACTTTGACAATAGATACTAAAATCTATCCTTATATGATGACTCAATCATTGACCGATTGTGATAGAGATTATAGGACAAATGAGGACTTCAATATTGGGCTCACTCCCCTTTCCATTTTTGTTGGATTCCAATAATACCCCTCTCCCTCGACATCTATTGTCTTACTACCACTACATCCCCCTCTAGATGCAGTGATCCCATATTGTTCTACTATTGTGGTCCCCCATTGTTTGTCAGCATACAGTCATAATCTTTTAAAACCCTCTTTCCAACCTAGTTTCCTAAATAACCTCCTAACCCTAGACATTTTAACTATAGGCAATAGCTTCGTACGATTTTCAACTTCCCCTCCTTTTCCTGATAAGGAACCCACCATGAGAAATAAGAAGTATATTAATAGGGAGGTGGAGGAACCAATTCTCATACCTAGCAAGGACAAGAACTCAATGACCTCTCCAAAATGGAAGAAGTAGTGATAGTAGGTCAGTTCGCGAGCAAGAGAATGCCAATGGAAGGGTTGAGATCTTGGAGTGAAGAAAATTTTACTCCTTTGTTGGGCTACATGCCTAGGTCCATGAAATTGGAAAAAGGTTGGCTAGGCTAGATAGCCTCCTATGGAGAGGATTTTTTAAAAATCCTTTCAATAGCACTACCAATGGGGAACTCAGGAATTATTTATCAAAAAATGGACTGTAAGTTTTGATGCTCACTCTAAGAAGCTCTATATGGTTCTCGTATGGGTTTGGTTACATATATTTCCTCTTATTTTATGGTTTAAAGAAACATTTGGAGAATTAGGTAATACACTTAGGTTTTTCTATAGGGGAAAATTTTCCTTCCAACATTCAGGGTATATGGGGATGGATAGGATCCTCGTAGGCCTTAATCTCTCCTTTGGACTCCCATATGTGATTTTGATTAAAATGGTCCAGATTACACATCGTCAAACATAGTAGTAATAGGGAATCCCTTTCAAATGTAGAATATGGAATGCATACAACATCTAGGGAAAGACTTCCCTGAGAGTAAGCCAAAATAAAATTGGGTTAGAAATACATAGTTTGTGGTAGGAATCTACACCATGTTCTCCTTCTCTACAACCCCATGCTTCTTTGGCAAAGCATGAGACAACTTTGGTCATAACAGATTCTCCTCATTCTACACCTCAATCAGTGCCAACTAAATTATCTCTTACGATGGAGGGCCCTCTCTCCACAATTATGCATTTTGTGCCCCCATTTTTTAAAATTCCCTTTCTTCTTCTATGGATGCTCATGTGATCCCTCCTTTGGAAACTTCCTCCTTCCCAGAAACGTTTTGAACCTCCCTCATGAGGTTTTCTTTTCATTCTTCCTCACCCTTATTCCCTCTCACCTTGACGGGGAACCTTGCTCCTCCCTCCACCACCCTCTCATCTCTAACCTTCCTCCCTGATATTCACTTCACCAACCCTTATCTGATCCCCCCCTCATATCCTTACAATATCAAATATCCATCATCTATGCCTCCCTTGTCAAAATTGGAGACTCCTATCTCACTGGTTCCAGATACAAGGTGTGGCATGGGACCATATGCATATGGCATCCCAAAGATCTTTGGAAGGGAAAGAAAACCACTATTATCGCTTGCTCAAAAACAAGAAAACATAGACATTAATAAGGGGGAAAAAACTCTATATTTGGGGTTGTTAGAGCATTTTCCCTTCCGAAGGATTCCATATGAGACTCATCTTATTATATTGTAATGACCTTGCTCCTACTCAAAGAGGTTGGCCATCTAAAGATCCATCAATATTTACTCTCTAAACATACATTTTTTACGAGAAACTATGATGGAAGGAATGAAAGCCACACTTTTACAGAAATCCAACCTTTTAGGTAAGACTTTCCTATCCGCATATGCCATTGGGAAATATGGAGGAATTATTAATTGTTGGAAGGATGATCGTCTAATATTATCTATTGCTTTTTCCATTCACTAAAGATTGGGCACTATTATATGCTCTTGTGATTCAGAACAACTCTTCACTTGCATAAACCTTTATGGGCCTTACTCAAATAGGAAGCCTTTCTGGCTCAGTAATCTCCAATTTTTGCACACCTTCCCTATAAAATTGATCCTAGGAGGTGATTGAAATTTTACATTAGGGATTTCAGAAATCTGGGGGCCCTATACTCAAATAGATCCTTTAGCTGATTTTTTTATTTACAATTTGGGCGCAACAAGTTTGATATACATTTTAATTATAAATCTTACTCCCACTTGGAGCAAAAATTTAACAGGGGAAGCAAGAATTGGGAAGTGACTAGATTCTTTCCTTGCCTCGGAAGCCCTACTCAACCAAAATCTTAGTTTCCACCAATGGGTGTTGACAGGAGTGATTATCATCATCGTCATATCATCTTAAACATTGAGTCTCCTATATCAAGACAAGTTGATCCCTTCAAGTTAAATCCACACAAGCTTGAGAAGCCTTCATGCCAAGACAACATCAGGAAAGTATGGCATCCTCTCAACATCCACTTGCCAGAATATCCCCCCATTCAATCTTAGTAAAATATTAAAAAATCTAAATATGTCATCATTACTTGGGATAAAAAGAAGGTGGAACATGACAATAAAAACTTACTTGAAGTGGAAGCTAAAAATACATACTCTTCTAGAAATTTCTAACCCCTCTATCTTTACAGAGGACATAAATTTGTTGAGGAAACTATTAAGGCAACATTAGGGTGATTTCTCTTGACTTGAAAATTATTTGTGATATTATATTTTTTTATTCTGCTTGTTTTTTAATTTCTTATCATCATATAAATGACCCATAAATTGTCACGGATATTCCACTAGAGAGTTTTTCACAACAGATCTGACAATGTTATATTAAAAATCCAAAATTCTACACTATTAGAGTTTTATTTAAATTCTAGATCAGAATATTTTACTATAATTAGTGCATGTATGCAAATGGAAATTATGTAGAAAAACAGAGAACTAAAAAATAAGCTCACAAACACACATAATACACAAAATATGCTATTCGAAACCCTTTTGGGAGAAAACCCAACTGGAAGGTGAGGTCGCTTCGCTCTCTTTCTCTGTTTGGAAAATCAGGATGCGTGTACAAAGAAGTAATGCATGTGGCCCATGGGATACTACAGTGCACAAGTCCTCACTTTTTGCTCTACCTACTATCTCTCTTGGCTATATTTTCTCAGCTATGGACCAAAATTCTCTCAAAAGAATGGAATGTTTCTTCCGCCTAGTGGCCCAGTTATAACACAGCCTGATAGCATACTAGTTGTTAAGTTTGACTGCATAAACTCTTAATTTGAGTTACAATATAGACTCTTCTAGAGTATTTTACATAAAAAACACGTGGCTAGCCCATTTTCCATGAAGAATTGGGGATGACGCGACATCCTCGCAAATTATAGGTGTGAAAACAAGAAGGTCGACTTATGAGTGGCATAAATTTTGTATATAGACTCTGATTGACGTGCTTCTTGCGTCGTTGGAAATATATTTGTGTGTAGAATAGCATGAAAATGTGTTTCACTAAAGTAGAAAATTTTTACCCCAAAAAAATGTCATTTGATGCCTCAAAACGCTCTCGAGAGGTTTTAGACTCCGTTTTTCCAAACTAGGTCCAACCAAAAAAAATGGTCCCTTGAGCTGATTCCTTCACTTTTTCCACTCCGAATGCATTGAGATGGATGAAAAACAATATAATGATCCAATACGAATCATACCTCCCCATTTTTTGAGGCTTCTGGTACCCAAAAGCTTCTACTGAATGAGGTGAGGACAATTTTCCTCCACCTTCTCTTTGGTGTACCCTTTAAATTTGTCGGGAAGTTTTCCCTTCAACACAATACGCCAAAGGTAATGTTTCCCCTGTCTTGTAGTGCTGGACCTCTTCTACACAATTGTATCTTATGTTAGCTCTTCCTGTGCATCTAGTGCCAAATCCTCCACAAAAGCTAGGACCTTTTCCTCTTCTTGATCTAGCTTGGAAGGCTCATAGAGTTTCAAATTATCCACAAAAGGTAGGACCTTTTCCTCTTCCTGAACTAGCATGGAAGGCTCATAGAGTTTCAACTTATCCACATTCATAACAGAGTAAATGCACATATATGGTGGTAAATTGAGTTGATAGGCATTATCACCCACCTTTTCTAGTATCTCCAAGGGACCATACCTCAGAACCTTGATTTTCTTTTCTAGTATCTCTTATGGACTTTTCTAGTATCCCCAAGGGACCATACCTTTCATGTAGATGTGGAGTCTCCTTTCTCTTTTTTTTTTAATGATCATGTCTAACCTTATACTTATCTTGTGACTTCTGCATTGTTTCTTGTACATGTAGATGGATCTGCCTGATCTTCTTTATAGTTTTTTCAACCCTCAAAGCATCTCCTGCAATATCTTCCCTCACTCCCCATTGTTGCCCATATGCAATATCCAATGGTGAAAGTGGAAAATATCCAAAACAAGTTTCAAATGGGGAATTTCATGTAGAAGTGTGGATCTCTTTGTTGTAATAATGTTGTATATATACCATATTTTCATCTCAGGTCTTCAGATGCTTCTGGTTGTATCCCTTTAGAAGCTGCACCAAAGTTTTGTTTACTACTTTTGTCTGCTCATCTGTCTGTGGATGAAATGTTGTGGATTTCTTCATTTTTGTGTCCATATTCTCCCATAGTCCATAATGTGTTGACAAATATTGTATCACTATTTAAAGTGATTCTCCTTGGTATCCCAAATTGCACTCAGACCTATCCAAAGAACAAGTTTGTTGCTTCTTTCCAGTTGATGGTCTTTTTACAGGGCATCAAAACACACATCTTGTTGAATATGTCAACTACCATGAATTCATGTCCCTTCTTGGTTTTCGGTAAACCTCCCACAAAGTCCATTGACAATAATTTCCAAGGACAAGTAGGTACATGTAAGGGATAATATAGACATTGTTTCCTATTACTAGGCTTGTTGGTACAACAAATCATGCATCCTCTTATGAACCTAGCTACCTACTCCTGCATCTTGGGTCAATACACATACCTATGCATTTTAGAAACGATATTCCCTACACAAAAGTGCCATGAAACCTTGGAGGTGTGAGCCTCTCTAATCAACTACAATCGCTCACCTTTAGGAACACATAGCTTATCCAACCTGTAGAGTAACCCATCATAGAGATGGTATTGAACGGTGTTATTTCCATCATGGACATGACTCTGACTCTGCAACTATTGATACACCTCCTTGAAGTCCTAATCTTGTGAATATGCCTCTTTGTATGCACCATGGGTGAATGGATCCATGTGCATAAGAGTCCCAAAAGTTGCAATCTTCAATGTGGGTGGTCTTGAAAGCATGTCGGCTAACTTCTTTGTGTTTCCCTTCTTATACTTGATGATCAAATGAAACTTTTGTAAAAAAACCCATAAGTTTTTAATGCATAATTTATTGTATCTTAATTTGGGCCTGCAAGTATTGTAGCGACTGGTGATCTGTGTGGATTAATGTCTCCTTTGCTATCAGATATTTCTTCCACTTCTTCACAGCTTGCACCATGGCACATAGCTCCTTGTCATAGGTAGGGTAGTTAAGTATTTCCCCATGAAATACTTCAGAATGGTAACATACAGGCCTTCCTCCCTACATCAAGACAACTCCCATAGCATAGCCTCTCACATTTGTCTCTACTTCAAAGGGTCGCTGCAAGTTTGGTAATGCTAGAATTGTTCCTTGATTGATCTTTTTCTTTAGCTCCTCAAAATACCTTTATTGAACTTTTCCCCACTATAAAATCTTGCCACTTGTTGTTATGGCATGGAACGGTTTTGCTACCACTGAAAATGAGGCTATGAATTTCCTTAAGTATTGTTCTGCCCCAATGAAATTCCTAACCTCAGAAAAATTAGGAGGCACCAAAAATTTCATGATGGCCTCCATCTTGGAAGGATATATCTTCATCTCTTCTCCACCAATCACATACCCCAAAGACACCAAATACTACTGCACAAACTCACACTTATTGATATTTTCTAGCAGTTGGTGCTTCTTCAATGTTTTGAGCACTTGCGTCAAATGTGAAATATTCTCCTTCCAGGTAGCACTATATACGAGTATATCATCTAGATAGAAAATAATAAATGAATCTATAATAGGGTGCAATATATCATTCATTAATCTCATAAACATAGTTGGTGCATTACATAGGCCAAATGGCATGACTAACCACTCATACAAACCTTGCCTAGTTTTTAAGGTGGTCTTCCAGGTATCTTCCTCTTTGACTCGAACATGATGATATCCAGACTGCAAGTCCAACTTGGTGAAGTATTTTTCTTGTTGTAACTGATCCAAAAAATCACCTATACTGAGCAGGGGATATTGTTCTTGAGCGTGATTTTTTTCAATTCTCTGTAGTCTATACACATCCGCCAAGTCCCATCCTTCTTTGGCACAGTGATTATGGTTGATGTTGAAAATGGAAACAAGAAATATTGAAAATGGCATCAAAAGGGATTCTAATCTAATTTTCCCTTAATTAACTTAGAAGGAAATTATAAATCCATGCCACATGATAGCTTATATGAGTTAACTAAGTTAGGAATACTTAGTTAGCTTAGTCAATTCAAGTTGGGGGTCAAACCGGAGGCATGTAGAGTTCACTCTAAGTTTTAGGGGGTCCAATTGCAGTTTATTTTGAGTTGTAATTTTTCAACTTAATTATTTGAGTTAAAATCAGTGTAACTAGTTCTAACTGATGGATGAGTAAGTGAGAGGTCTAGTGAATGAAGTCTGATTTAATTCACATGTAGTGATCAATCAGATAATTGACAATTCAATATAAATAGTTGTTGCATGTCATTTCTAAGGAAGACCTAGTTGATATTGGAGTTAAAGGGAAGCATACTATCAATTGTATAATTAGAAAATTGTACAGGCCATGCATGAATTCAGAAGGATGCCTTGGATGTATTGTGAAATAAATTATTGGTAATTTCCTAATTAATAGGGGCTCAATTCCCACCAAGAATGCGTAAGCAAGGTTGAGCATCCAGTGGCAATAAATTGGTTAAGTATTGGACCAAACTTGTTTGGATTAGAGTGAGACAGTCAGAGATAGTGCAGAGAGATCTCAAGCTTGAGAGAAGCATTGTATTGTTTCATATTATTGAATTAACGCAATATAAAAATAGCACAGTTTTTAGCTGAGTCTTTCCCTAGATAAATCTTTTTGTTGTGTGATTGAAATTATTTCTCTTTATTGTTCATGTGATTGTGCGATCATAATTGGTTTCCGCAATTTTTAGAATAGATTCAAGTATTTTGTTTTAGCATATTACAATATTAGTTGAATCTATGTGGATTTTCTACATGGTATTAGAGTTGGAATCACTATAGAAGAGAAGAATGTGAGTTTTTTTTGAACAGGTGAATCAAAGTTGCATATTTATTCTTCAAGACCAACATCAAATCAGGATGCATTTCTATGGATTGAGACTCGAATATGCCCATGAGGGTAGTTCAAATTACATAACTTGGAAGGAAAATATGGAGGTAGTGTTGGAGGGCAATGGGTTGAAGGAATTCATAGATAGTGATATTCCCAAGCCCACAACAATATATGCTCAAAATCTTGATGCATGGAAGAATAATGTAGCAAAGGCAAGAAGGATTAGGTTAGAAGGAGTTCGAGATCATATTTTCTCGAACCTCCATGGAAATGAAACTCCATATGCTATGTGGAAGTCATTTACATATTTGTTTCATAACAGTAGAAACCACAAGAAGTTGTCGCTGAAGGATAAGCTCAAAAAAATCAAGATGGAGGAGGGCGAGACAATACCAAAATACTTGACAAATTTCACTCAATATCGATATGAGCTTGGAAGTGTTGGTGTTACCATTCCCGAGGATGATCTAGCAAGCCTAAAAATTCTAGGCCTTCCCAAGAGCTGGCACAGCTAATAGGATTTGGTAAATGGGAGGTAGAATCTACTAGAGTAGGAGCGATTATGGTTCGACTTGGTGCAAGAAAAGATTCGTTGGAACACTAGAGGCGAGATGTAATATCCCAAAATGGGAATACACAAAAAATCCTATTGAAATAACGTACTTCTTGGAAATTTGTGCACTGAAATGAGTTTTCAACTCCTGGATCCCTTAGATCAGTGGATCTGGGGTCTAGATCCAAACGGAGAGAAAAAACAAATCAAACTAGGTGAGGTAAGCAGACCTCCCACCACCTAGTCTAGCTGAAAAACACCCAAAGAGAGGGGCTACAGCTATGTGCAACAAAATTCTTCAGAAATAACGTAGTTTTGAGAGCATGAGTAGGAGATTAATAATGAAGATCAAATTTTATATAAACAACAACAAATCAGATCCATGATGAAGACTTTAGAGTATACAATAGAATGTAGAAGACAAAATAGAAGAAAACTCCTCATGAAGAGGGTTGCAACACATGTATTGACTACAAAATAGATTGACAACGTTATTATAAGGGCTGCAGAAACTGTACATTACACTCCAGATCTAGAGCATATTTGTGTACTAAATATCAGATCCATTTCAGATCTATACACTAGAAAAGCTCCTTTACAAGATCCCCTTGGGGTTTTGATCAAAACATGCAATACAAGGAGTAGATCTGAGATTAAAGTAGCAGATCTGCAATATTATTCAAAAATTTATGAAGATGTTTTACAATAGAAAAATATCAGATCTGTAAAGAACATGGATCAGCAAGCTAATCCATGGATCACCAAAGTGAAGGGAAAAGCCCAACACCAGAGATCTCCTCTCAAAAAGTGGGTCAAAACACCCTGCAATTATCTCCTTGAAAATAATGCAGTCCTGGAAGGGAAACTGTGTTGTAGCCTGAAGCACTGAGTTGGCCTGATGCCAAGATCTGAAATATCAGCTCCAAATATTCACAACTCACTTGCCCATGGGATATAAGATTTTCCCAGTGAAAAGAGGACCTGAAATGGCCTAGATCTGAGCAGATCTAGCCTCCACTTGTTGCAGCTTGCAAGGAAAACCAAACCCTCAACAGGATATGTGTTGTAGTTGGAAGATGATCTTGGCCAAATGCTTGATAGTGGATGAGATCAACAAGACTCTCCTAAGAAATCCTCAATGGAAGAGGTGGGATCCCTACATAGGAACACCCAAGTGCTAAGCAGCACTATTCTCAGCTAAACAACACAGAATGGTATATGTCTAAACATACTATACTCAGAAATATGCACAATCAAGAACCTTCTTTTGCTGTCTTCCTCCTCCTCTTATAGGATGAAATCCTTGTCAAACCCTAAACCATCTCAATGATTTAGCTGCATTCACATGAGAAGCCTCCAACTAAAACTGTGTTGTCCCTCTAGGAGATTCACTATATCTAGACAACACTGTTGATTTGGTCCTGGTTGACTTGGTCAAATGCTCTAGTCTCTTTCACACATAAGTGTGCTTATGTAAATAGCCCAGATTTGTCCATGTTCACATGTGGCATTGATTTATTTTGTTGATTAGGGGTTTTATTGATCCTCCTTTACAGTTTTATTCATGAAACAAAATATTGAGACAAAATTGTATATTCCCATTAGCTTGGGCGAATTGGGAATATTACAGTCCTCCCCTCCAAAATGTTGCTTGTCCTCAAGTAACTAATAGGGTGAGTGCTGCAACACTTCTCCTTCTCCATTGGTGACACCATCATAGATCAAGATTTCATAATGAGCCAAGTGTTCACCAATCCAAGCCTCCATGAACTGTTCCTCCAAAATCATCATGAGATGTACAAAATCCATCCCACAAGGAGTCAAGAACTCAACAGAAACAAACATGGTTGGTCATGTACTCTCTCTAAAGCATGTAGCATAAGGTGCATAGAGAGTTTCCATCCCATGTGGTACATAAAAACTGCCCATCCTCTCTCCATACAATCCCATGAAAAGTACAACTATATCATCCAAGTATGGAAGCACAATGACATACATGCAAACATAAATTTGAGCATGAGGAGGTGGGTTGATGTCCCACATAGGGTGCCAGCGCAGTGCATCTCCTGCCTGCATCATATCAAGGTATGGTAAGTGGTTTCCCCACCACTTACTTGTTGCACAAGCTATCTCACCATGGCTGAAAGTGTGAGATATGTTTGGTGCCTTTGGGAAGCACCCATCATGAAAATGAATCTCCCTTTGCATAGCAGGGAAGTGGCCAAGTTCAGAATTTGCAGTGGCCCAAAGTTTTCCATGAGATTCATATGGTACAAAACTCCTCTTGGGAGCCATGACCTGCAACAACATGGTGAAAGAATACATCAAATAAGAAAGTAAAGCTTGCATTACATGTTCAGATTTTTCACCATCAATGTCTCTTCTAAACATGGAATTGTGCACAAATTTTTCTCCCTTTTCAAGAGAAGGAAGAAATGACTGAAATGACTCTTGCATAGAGTCCTTTGGCTGCCCCAACTCCACATAGCTTTTGCATTCTAGAAAATTCTGATGTAGCTCTCCTCCAAAGACTTCCCATTCAAAACATCTCATGATAGTACTGTAGATATTCATAGAATAGGTAGGGCTGAAACAAAACTCCTTGAAGGCCCTTTGTAGCATCTCCTCCTTGAGCTTGGAGGCTCTATGCAAGAATATCCTATAATAATTATAGATGACTCCTTCATGGATTAGATAACTCTCTCCATGCACTTGGTCATCGAGCATCATACAAGTGTAGATATCCTTGGAGTAATCCACCAAAAACTGGGATCTCCAATATAGATCTACACTCCCCAACAAGGACAACGCTGATGATGCATCAATAAGATTGCCTGCCATGTTGCTGATCTCTTCTTTGGAATTTCTTATGCCAAAGGTACAAGTAGGAAGGGCATACCTCCCCTTTTCCTCCTCCATTAGCGCATAATCAGAAATGAAGGTTGGTGAGGATGATGAGAGAGCGCAATCCCCCTCTTTCTGGTGCTTGCTTAAGCCTTCCAATGCTGTAGCTGTGTCTCCTAATGCTCCCTTCCCTCCTGGATTTGATTTTGGAGCATCCAGTAGTGAGATATCTCCCACTAAAACTGAATCTGGTGGCCTCCCTGGTGGTTTGCCCATAGATGAGAATGTCCCTTGCAAGAATCTCATAAACATGAGAGAAGGAACAGTGAGATCCTTGCTTCCACTGCGCAAATCCATCTCTATTTTCTGTGTGGAAGTGTTAGGTGAGGGGTAAGAATGCATGCCTCTGATCATGTGAGGTGTACCACTCTTCTTGTCCACCCATTCCATTTGCAAAGCCTCCCAATCAGTGGTGACTTTCCCCAATGTAATCAGCCATTGAACACCCAAAATGACATTGGTGTCTGGTATGTCAACTACAAATAAGTGATCCACCAAAGTGTAGGATCCCATGGTGACTGTAAGTGATGGAAAATAATGCATGCATTGCATTGTTCTATCTCTTGGGACTAAAACAAAAAATCCCTCAAAGGGATCAATGGGTATGGCCCTCCTCTGCACAAGATGAGCATCAATAAAGTTGTGGGTAGCCCCACTATCAATAATAACAGATACCCTCTGATTCATGATTGAACCATGAACTCTTAGGGCCAAGTACTTAGGTACTCCCCTCAAAGATGCAAGAGTTCCTCCAATAGGAGAAAAATCTCCACTCCCATCTCCTATTGGTGATGGATATCCCTCAACATTTTCAGCGCTGTGGCCTCTCCTTGGTTCATTCTCTTCTTCTTCCTCCTCAACATTTGAGAAGACTTCTATGTAGTGTGCTTTCCCAGCAGCACATCTATGTCCCAATGCCCATGATTCTTGGCAAGTGAAACATAGCCTCTTCTTCCTTAGCTCCCTCCGGACTTCAATATCAAGAGGCTTATTGACTGAGCTCTCCTTGGAAGGAGTAGCTTTCTCTTCCTTCCCCTTAGAAAGGTAAGAGGGCTTGTTCTGGAAAGTTGCCTTTTCTTTTGGCAAGGCATCTTGAAGGTCTCTAGCCCTCTCACCTTTCAAAGGTATAGGCTTGGTATATTTAACCAACCCATGAAAAGGTTCATCCAAGCCATCGATGAACATGTACACCCTCCTTGCTGCAGATAGATCAGGAACCATAACATATAATCTCAGGAACTCAGAGATTTAATATTCTGCATTACCTGACTGCTTCAACTTTGCAAGGCTCATGAAAGGTGCTTCTGGATACTTTCTGTCAAACCTCTCCACCAATCTTCTGGTAAACTCAAAATAGGCAGTCACATTGGCATGGCCCAATGTAGACAGCCCATGGAACCACTAGTTGTGTGCTTCACCTTCAAAGTGCAGCACTGCAATTTTGATGGCTTCCATCTCAGGGACTTTGTTCAACTGGAAATAGATATCCAGCTTTTCTACCCATGCCTTGGCAGAACTAGTGGATGACCCATCAAACTGGGTAAAAAGAATCTGCCCATAGAGTGATGTTGATCATGATTCTAAGTGAATCCACCATCTCTATACTGATGCCTTGGTCTTCTTTTGTCCTTGAGATGAAAAAACTCTTGAAAACTCAGGTGGTCCTTGAATCTCTGATTCTGGGACTCATACTCTTCAAAATAGTCTTCAAGGGATGCTTGCTCATGAGGCCCTTCATTCTCCACAACAATAAAGGTGTTGGGTGTGTGTTATATTCTTTCCACGACTAGCCCCATGTGTTGTACGTTACGTCGGGCGTAACAAGGGGGTCACAGGGGGGGCGGCAACCCCCCCTGTCGGGGTTCGGGGCAGCGCCCCGACGAATTTTTTTTTGGTGTGCAGTCTCACTCATAGGCAGACCCACCCATGTTTTGTGCATGAGTTTGCACATGGTTTTTTTTGGGGTACGATGGTCTTCAACCCATAGTATTTTGTAGATCCGGTCAAGGGAACTACGGTTATGTTCTAATCCAAGGTTAATGGATTGGGGTTTATGTATGCTTCGGCATGTATATATATGTGTTGTAACACTAAAAGGAATATAATGAAAAATCAAGCTGGTCGTCCCGATTTGGGATCCAGGGGAAAATCTCTGTGTTTATCTGTTTTATGTTTTATGCTCTCGCTATTGTTTATTTTCTGTTATAAGATTTGTGTGTAGATAATTTTATGTTCAGGGTTAAAACCTACAAAAGGTAGACATAGTAGAACATTGTGGAACTTGTGGCTAGTTCACTGGTTGATCATTCCAGTGGTGAGACATGCCAGTGTTGAACCCTTAGTTAAACTAAGAGGGGGGAGTGAATCAGTTTAACACATTCATGGAATTTTAAAACTTTTTCATTAACACTTGTTTACACCTTCATTTCATGTTTAACTTAACTTGTGAGTAATCTTAGAATGTGAGCAGCAAGCATTAATAAAATGTAACAATAGATTTAATATGAGAGCAACAAGTATTAAGTAGATGATATAAACCAGATCAACACATAAACATCATGCATAGAGACACCAGATATAAATGGAAACCCATAAAGGGAGAAAACCACATCTTATTATTGTTGTGATGCAAAGGCAAGCTCCAACTCCCTCTCACCACTGATTTTCTGTAGGCACCATCCTACAAAGGCTCCTACCTCACCCCCGCAAGCTACAACTTGCAAGGAAGCTCCAACTCCCATCTATTTTCCGTAGGCACCAACCCCACAGGAGGCTTCCAACCTCGCCGCCCATAACCGACATTTTATCAAGCTACAACTTGATGTGGAAGCACCAATCTCATCTATTTTCTGTGCACCAAACTCACAAGAGGCTCGAACTCGGCCGCCTACAATCGACATTTTATCAAGCTACAACTTGATGTGGAAGCACCAACTCCCATCTATTTTCTGCAGGCACCAACCTACAGGAGGCTCCAACCTCAGTCAGCTACAACTGACATCTATCAAGCTACAACTTGATAGGGAAGCTCCAACTTCCTTACTCTTTCAAAATAAAAACACTTGTTGATTTACCTTGGATATCAGCTCTGTTCTGTACCTTCTCTTCTGCTATTCATCAGTCCTCATATTAGTTCTGCATCATCTCTGCTAAGCCCCTCCTTCTTCTTGTCTTTTCTCCTCAATTCTTCCTACTCTGCATTCTCTATATTCACACTCTCTAACCTCTTGCAACTTTCTTATTTTCTTCAACTCTCTTCAATTCTGTTGCACACTCTCTTCTTCTCTAGCTCTATTTTTTTAACCTTCTCCCCTTGGATATTACCCCGTTTTATAAAAAATAGCTTCATGGTTCTTTGTATTCTACTAGGAATTCGAAATGGACAGCCATGTCTCTTTGCCTTCTGCCTTCTCATCTCTTTTATCCACTCATTCAGAAAATAAAACTGTAGGTACAAATTTATCATTACAGTGGGATATTTTTTCTCGTCCAGAGACTTGCCAATGCATCACAACAATATAAATCAATTAAAACATTTACATTTCACCTTTTCGGTTACATAAAAACAATTTCACTTAGCTCATTTTTTGGCCTTTGGCTTTGCTGGCTTTTTCTTTTTCTGCTGCTGTTAAGAAACTGTTCTGCATACTCTTTGTTCACTGTCATCTACATATTCCACCTATTCACTGCACTTTTTAATCCCTTTGTTGTACATCTCTTCAACTCTGCAATATTTTTTTACCTCTGTCAGGCCTCATACTTCCTCTTTCTGTGTGCATATAAAATGGATACAACAAATTTGTACTCAATCCAACTGTCAATCTGGGCAATTTCAATACTCTATTTTCTGGGCTGGAAATTTAAATAATTAAAACTTACTTGCACATAAAATCACCTGCACTCAATTTAGTACTTAACCCAATTTCCAATCTGAGCAATTTCGAATTTATGCTGAAGTTTACCTCCTTCAAGAATCTATGGCTTAACCCATAGTCGAATCAACTCGGACCAATCAATTTAGCATTGGTTAAATGACCAGGTTTCCACACATCACATATATGGTGAATTTTTGCTTAACTCTCCCTTTATTAAAAAGGATGACCTTGCATTCTAACCTTCAACACTTCTTTTAGTCCGCACTCTGGTTACAATTTCTGAGCTCGACCATGGAAAATATCACCAACTTAACTCGTTCTAAACTTCATATCTCAATCTTCGACTTGGGATTTTATATTCAACTGTGTATGGTTTAAAATGAACCTAAATGCTCCAGGCATACGTGGAGGCAACCTTTGAATAGACCCACTAAATTACATTGGATTCATGGAGCTCAATTAAATTGACTTTCGCTTCTCCATTTTGTTCACCTTGCAACTTCACTCATGATCCAATGGTGGATAATTCATCGCTATTTCAACCTCTGATCCTACGTAAATCATGCGGTTAACTTGCATGAGGGTTAATATTCAATAGTTGTGTGATGGACTGGGCCCTAGCGCTTAAACGTCCCTTCTCATCTAATGGCGGACAAGCTGTCGCACCGGCCTTGACGATCCAACAGATATCGCACGGTGAAGATGCACAGACGATAATGTGTGATGGCGCGCTGTGGAAGCAGTTTTTCGAATTTGCTCAGGGCCACGTGTCTCCCACTCTATGGAATCACTCCGAATTCGCAATTACCGCTTGTCCCACAAAGGTGGTGCGATGAAAACCGGAAACCCCCTTCACTGTTCATTCCGCTCATGGTTCCTCTCCTTCGCTCAAGGTTCCACGTCCTTCCATGATCCGGTTACTAACGCCAACCCGTTTCTCTACGTTATAACGTCAGTTCATCTAACCGCAATGTTGTTATATAGTTCCGATGGAATCCTTATAGACTATTAAACTCGGGTTTCTTGAATTCAACAGGAACACCCTTCATACATGAAACACACTATTACTTTGACAGACAGAGCTAATATGCCCTGTATACCTAGAACACGTCCATGACTCGCTCTTCCAACAGAGCTTCACAAGTGTCCACGTTGGTTCACACCAACTTCAGAGAGGATTCTTGATGTGATAGGCCTCTTCGCACAAGATAGTCATACCTTCGATATAGCCACAGAATGGATACATCTGCAAGCATTTAGGAGTATAAGCACTCACCCAAAGATTCACATCAGCATCACCCAACAATCATATCTTAACAGTAGCCCTCAGCACAGAGTCATCACACTGATTCTCATACCTTGACTTATTGGATTTGAACTCAACGACACCGAAATAAGTTACTCTTATTTAAGAACGCACATACATATTCAATACCTGGAAATAACATCAACTCCCTCATCAGATACAGAGTACCGTTCAAGCCTTCCAATTACACAGGATATCATTCAACTCCATTACAGAGATTATTCACACAGAGATTCAGGGCATTCCACACAAGAATTAAATCATTCAATACACATATAATTTCAAACTGGGATATGCTATATCAATCCCTAAGTCTGCAACAATGGTTTCATTCCTCTCCGGGCACCGTAGGTATCCTCTGCCCATTATGAAATTGGCCACACAGGTCATATATATTCCAGCAAACATGCTCTACGATCAGATGTCCATTCAATTGCATCCTTCAGTAAGCAGATCAACCCTATCAAATCCACCATACAGAATTACATCCTTTACTGATTTGTTGTCTCGTGCTTTTACAGAAATCGAATCTATTAGCCCTTTACTCAGATTTACTCACCCATACTTAACACAATTCCACAGTTCTTCATCAACATATAAAAATGAAATCAACTACAAAACCCTCCTGGTCTTGGCCAGATATTCAATTGGTCCTTCAATTTATTACCTTGTCTCTTCCTAGCAGCTCTCCCTTTTTCCATCTCCTTTGCCTCTGTTTCCTCTGATGTCTCTACTGCCTTTCCAGATCTCCAATCAACTAACCCTTCTAAAACTGCCCCAGCTTCATATTTCATGTGCTCTTTTCCTTGTTGTTGTTTCAAGTTCTCCTCCTTTGTCATTTCCTTTGCCATCAATGACAACATTTCCAACAGTCTCCCCCTTTGGCATTGATGGCAACCCATCCACCAATAATTCAATGCTTCCTCCAAGTCTTCCTCTGTCTGGCTTCTTTTAGAAGACCCTATCTTCTGTTACTTTCTTTTCCTCCCCCTTTGACATCAATGGAAAAGGGTTGCACATTTCCTAGAGTGCTTCCTATCTCTTCATTTCCTCTCTCTGAGATGTATTTAGGCCTTCTTCTTCTGACTTGGTACCCTGCTACTCCAAATTGGTGTACATTGAGAGAACACTTTTGAGGATTATAGAACTTGAATATACACTATAAATTGATACAATTCAAACACATAGACTTCTTTCACTTGTATAGAGCTAAAAGTGAAGATAATGACACTTCATAAAACACATTGTACCAGCTTTATCTAATCAGAGATGTATGATTGGATCAAAAACTAAAATACTGAAAAGGCTTCAAATATACCTCTGTCTCTGTCTGATGTAGTGAGCTAATATATTTCTGTTGAGGAAGATTGTAGATGGAATATGTCTTCTCCTGCAATACTCATCTGTATTACCACACCTGTTCAATTATGATAATGATGCCAATATATATTTTATTGTTGTGGTACACATTTCCTGCCTGTTGGTGATGATATGAGCTAGGATGCTGACAAGGATATTACTTTTAAAGACTGAAGGTTCTTGTTGTTGATGTGAACAATGAATCAAGCCAGAGTTTACAACTTATTGTGAGATTAGCAAATATCTTTTAATATGAGAGGCCAAATGACTTTTACTGCTTGCACACTATACTTTCAAAATAAACCCTTCAAGGTATTGGTCAGTTTCACTTATCAACCAAGCAGTTTTATTTATGACATAATGGGGTATGTATGTCAATAATCAATCTCTCTTTAAAGATGAATTACCAGCAAATCCCTTGTGCTGAAGAAGGATTTAGATGAATTAATAAAAGACTTTTGAGATTCAAATGGTAATCACAACTAGTCCTTTATGCTTCAGATACTTTGACTGTTCTATCAAGATGATCTTTCACAAGAATATATTCAAGTTGTTTACTTGAGATTTCAGCCAACAGACTTCACCCAGTTTGTGAACAATCTTCAGAAAGAGGTATTGAAGATATATGTACTAACTTGATGTAATTTTTCCATAATCCTTTGATCCTGAGGACCTGTACCATGCTGCTGCTCCATGATAACTCTTGATATTCTGTTGATAGGCATGCTTCTTGTAAATTACCAAGTACCAGTTGATACTCCCTTGGTAAATTATGCAGAGATTTCACTTTAGTTTGCACATTAACACATAATTAAGAAATCCTTCATAAATTCTACTATTGAGCTTTCCACTGCTCACACCCACAGTCATCAATATACTGAATCTGATCTTGTCATCATTAACCTTTTGCTCAGTCTGTCATTCTGATTTAAAAGAATGTCACTACATTTCCTTTCTAGGACTGCTCCAGAATCATTACTGCTTTAGGTGCAATTCAATTGTCTAACATAATGATCTCCAGGAAGACATATTCAATTTCTTTTCTATGAATCTTCATGGGCTGATTACTCAAAGATTCATTACTCACTTAACAGCATTCCTCCAAGTGAACTTTTTGTAGATGAGAGATGTAATGAACTGATGATAGACACTTTTCTTACTCAACATTCTTAATGGGGTTCATTGTTAATTCTAGTAGTATGATGCATTTTGTGATCATCCTTTAATGTGCTGATATCTTCTTAGATTACATGTTCGTTACTGATGTTTCCTCTATCATCATGGTTGCTTGCTGCTTTTTCTCCTTCTATCAATCTGTCAGCTATTGAATACTTCAAATAATCTTCTTGATCTCATAGCTGTTCTTATTACATGGAGCTCTTCTCAGACTACTTTCAGGGGTTCTATTTATGAACCGCTCTCCCCCTGGGATGTTGCTTCATATATATTACTGGATGGATTTTTGCTTTGCTTCCTAGAGTAGCTCCCCCCAAGACTATGGAGGATTTATTATGTTATTGCGATAATAGGCTCCCCCTTTCTCTTTTCCTTCCATACTTTATTGGGGTTCTTCATAATGTCTGCACTTCTTTTAAATTCATAGTTTTGTTTGATTTGCTTTGTTTCCATCATCTGTCTAGATTTCTTTAGTATATATGGCAGTTTACAGTCCTTTTCTTTGTGGCCAAGCTTGAGGCATACATAACATCTTATTTTGTCAAAGTACATTTGAGCTGATGTATAATAATTTGTTCCCCTTCTTGAATACATTTTACAATCAAAAATTTTATGTCCAAAATTATTGCATGCTTAACAGTAGCCATGGAAATGATTTGTGTACCTGGTGAAAGATTGTCTTTTCCATTTGCTTGCTTGAGGGGTTCTTCTCTTTTGCTGCATCCTTTGCTGGTTGGACTGGATTGGATTTGTCTTACAATATGCTGCAATATGTCTTGGTTTATGACAAGAGAAACATGTGCTATTTTTCATAGGAGGGAGGAACCTCCTTTGACATCTTCCGAATTTGTTCAATTCATCCTTAGGAGCATATGAGCCTTTAGCAATTGATTGTTTCATCCTCTCATTCTCTGTTCTTTCATGTTGCTGCTTGATTATATTTGTTTCTCTACAACTCATGTTCTTGTTGGCTTCTGCTTCTGTAGGAATTTGCTGAGCTGTTTCACTGTTCTTTACAGCTTTTACAAAAAATATTTTCCTATTATCTTCTATCTGGGACTTACTAGTTTCTCCTACATATCCTAAGCCTGCCTTTATGAGAGGATATCTTTGAGCATTTAGCATCTTGTCCAATTGTCCAGTGCTTTTCATTAGAGGTGTATTCATTAATAGTTCTCTTTGGACTTTTTCTAAATTCTTTCTCAGGCTCACTACTTCTTCTTCCAATCTTTCAAATTCCTGACTTTTCTCTCTCATTTGTTGCAGAAGAGTGTCTTCAACTTTCCTTGCTTCTTCAAGTTGTGTCTTCAGGCCAACAATTTCCTTCTTATTTTCATATGCTTTCTCATCACATATTTGCACCAATGTCTTAAAGTCTTTGTTTTCATTCTTCAATCTTTCTATTTCAGTCAAGGCTGTATCAAGTTTGGTTTTTTCTTCAACTATAATTTCTTTAGGGAACTGACTTCCATTCACACTAGCAGATACTTCATTTTCTGGAACATTTTCCTTTTGACATGAATTTTTCTTCTTCTTAATTCTCTTTTCCTTCTTGACAATTCAGTCCTCTGTGTCTACTCCATGCATGAAATGCAATCTGTCCCAGATTTCTTTTGCAGAGTCTAGATCCATTATCAACTCAAGGTCCTTGTTATGAAGACTGTCATACATCACACATTTTGCCTTGGCATTCCTCTGTTGTTCTTTCACCGTGGAGGAGTCTATGCAGTAACCATTACATAAAAGCTTCCATACTTCTGGTTCATAAGCCAATAATCATGTTTTAACCTTAACTCTCCATTCAAGAAAGTTTTTTGTATTTAACACAGGTACATTTTGATAGTCCATGACTCAACCAGATCTCCTTCAAGCTATTAAGCTTACACCAAAGGAACCAGCTCTTATAACAATTGTTGAACCCTTAGTTAAACTGAGAGGGGGGGGGGGTGAATCAGTTTAACACATTCATGGAATTTTAAAACTTTTTCATTAACACTTGTTTACACCTTCATTTCATGTTTAACTTAACTTGTGAGTAATCTTAGAATGTGCATAAATAAAGTATTAACATAATGTAACAAAGAGACTTAATATGAGAGCAAAGTAAGCACAGCGATGATATAAACCGTATCAACACATAAAAATCATGCACAAAGGATACTTTGTGATATAAGTGGAAACTCATAAAGGAGAAAACCACTCCACATCTTATTAAGTTGTTGTATGCAAAGGCAAGCTCCAACTCCCTCTCACCACTGATTTTCTGTAGGCACCAACCCACAAGAGGCTCCTACCTCAATTCTGCAAGCTACAACTTGCAAGGAAGCTCCAACTCCCATTAATTTTTTGTAGGCACCAACCTACAGGAGGCTCCAACCTCAATCAGCTACAACTGACATTTTATCAAGCTACAGCTTGATGTGGAAGCACCAAATCCCATCTATTTTCTGCAGGCACCAACCTACAGGAGGCTCCAACCTCAATCCTCGCCCATAACCGAAATTTTATCGTTTTTGGCAAATTGAGGTGTGGAAGCACCAAATCCCATCTATTTTCTCGTACAGCAGGATCAAACTCTGCCGTGAGGCTCCAACCCCGCCGCCATAACCGACATCTATCGAAGCTCTACTCCCTGATAGTAGCTCCAACTTCCTTACTCTTTCAAAAGAAAAACACTTGCTGATTTACCTTGGATATCAGCTTTGTTTTGTACCTTCTCTTTTGCTATTCATCAGTCCTCATATCAGCCCTACATCATCTCTGCTCAACCCCTCCTTCTTCTCTGCTCAGCTCCTCCTTCTTCTTGTATTTTCTCCTCAATTCTTCATACTCTGCATTCTCTATATTCACACTCTCTAACCTCTTGCAACTTTCTTTATCTTTCAACTTTCATCACAGACACTTTTCTTCTCTAGCTCTGTTTTTTTAACCTTCTCCTCGGGATATTACCTCGTTGAAAAATAGCTTTATGGTTGTTTGTATTCACTAGTAGTGGAAATGACAACATGTTCCCTTCAGCTCTCGCCTTCTCATCTCTTTTATCTCGCTCATTTCGTTGGGGAAATAACCAGTACAAATTTATCATTACAAAAGGGGTATTTTTTCTCATTCCGCAGACTTCACAATGCATCACAACAATAAATTTGACCAAACATTTAATATTTCACCTTTTTCATTACATAAAAACAATGACACAGTAGCTCATTTTTTGCCTTGCCGCCGGGCTTTTTTCTTTTTCTCGCTCGTTAAGAACTGAAAAATAGTATACTCTTTGTTCACTGTCATCTACATATTCCACCTGTTCATTGCACTTTTGAATCCCTTTGTTGTACATCTCTTCAACTCTGCAATATTTTTTTACCTCTGTCAGGCCTCATACTTCCTCTTTCTGTGTGCATATAAAATGGATACAACAAATTTGTACTCAATCCAACTGTCAATCTGGGCAATTTCAATACTCTATTTTCTGGGCTGGTAATTTAAATAATTAAAACTTACTTGCACATAAAATCACCTGCACTCAATTTAGTACTTAACCCAATTTCTAATCTGAGCAATTTCAAATTTATGCTGAAGTTTACCTCCTTGAAGAATCTATGGCTTAAACCATAGTCGAATCAACTCGGACCAATCAATTTAGCATTGGTTAAATGACCAGGTTTCCACACATCACATATATGGTGAATTTTTGCTTAACTCTCCCTTTATTAAAAAGGATGACCTTGCATTCTAACCTTCAACACTTCTTTTAATCCGCACTCTGGTTACAATTTTTGAGCTCGACCATGGCAAATATCACCAACTTAACTCGTTCTAAACTTCATATCTCAATATTTGACTTGGGATTTTATATTCAACTGTGTATGGTTTAAAATAAACCTCAATGCTCCAGGCATACGTGGAGGCAACCTTTGAATAAACCCACTAAATTACATTGGATTCATGGATCTCAATTAAATTGACTTTCGCTTCTCCATTTTGTTCACCTTGCAACTTCACTCATGATCCAATGGTGGATAATTCATCGCTCTTTCAACCTCTGATCCTACGGAAATCGCGCGGTTAACTTGCACGAGGGTTAATATTCAATAGTTGTGTGATGGACTGGGCCCCAGCGCTTAAACGTCCCTTCTCATCAAATGGCAGACAAGCTGTCGCACCGTCCTTGAAGATCCAATGGATATCGCATGGTGAAGATGCACGAACGATAATGCGCGATGGCGCGCTGTGGAAGCGGTTTTTCGAATTTGCTCAGGGCCACGTGTCGCCCACTCTATGGAATCGCTCCGAATTCGCAATTATCGCTTGTCCCACAAAGGTGGTGCGATGAAAACCGGAAACCCCCTTCACTGTTCATTCCGCTCGTGGTTCCTTTCCTTTGCTCAAGGTTCCACGTCCTTCCGTGATCCGGTTACTAACGCCAACCCGTTTCTCTGCGTTATAACGTCAGTTCATCTAACCGCAATGCTGTTATATAGTTCCGATGGAATCCTTATAAACTATTCAACTCGGGTTTCTTGAATTCAACAGGAACACCCTTCATACATGAAACACACTATTACTTTGACAGACAGAGCTAATATTCCCTGTATACCTAGAACACATCCGTGACTCGCTCTTCCAACAGAGCTTCACAAGTGTCCACACTGGTTCACACCAACTTCAGAGAGGATTCTTGATGCGATAGGCCTCTTCGCACAAGATAGTCATACCTTCGATATAGCCACATAATGGATACATTTGCGAGCATTCAGGAGTATAAGCACTCACCCAAATATTCACATCGGCATCACCCAACAATCGTATCTTAACAGTAGCCCTCAACACAGAGTCATCACACTGATTCTCATACCTTGACTTATTGGATTCGAACTCAACAACACCGAAATCAGTTACTCTTATTTAAGAACGCACATACATATTCAATACCTGGAAATAACATCAACTCCCTCATCAGATACAGAGTACCATTCAAGCCTTCTAATTACACAGGACATCATTCGACTCTATTACAGAGATTATTCACACAGAGATTCAGGGCATTCCACACAAGAATTAAATAAGTCAATACACATATAATTTCAAACGGGGATATGCTATATAAATCCCTAACTCTGCAACAATGGTTTCATTCCTCTCTGGGCACCGTAGGTATCCTCTGCCCATTATGAAATTGGCCACACAGGTCATATATATTCCAGCAAACATGCTCTGTGATCAGATGTCCATTCAATTGCATCCTTCAGTAAGCAGATCAACCCTATCGAATCCACCATACAGAATTACATCCTTTACTGATTTGTTGTCTCGTGCTTTTATAGAAATCGAATCTATCAGCCCTTTACTCAGATTTACTCACCCATAATTAACACAATTCCATAGTTCTTCATCAACATATACAAATGAAATCAACTACAAAACCCTCCTGGTCTTGGCCAGATATTCAATTGGTCCTTCAATTTATTACCTTGTCTCTCCCTAGCAGCTCTCCCTTTTGCCATCTCCTTTGCCTCTGTTTCCTCTGATGTATATGTTGCCTTTCCAGATCTCCAATCAACTAAACCTTCTAAAACTGCCTCAACTTCATATTTCATGTGCTCTTTTCCTTTTTTCTGTTTCAAGTGCTCCTCCTTTATCATTTCCTTTGCCATCAATGACAACATTTCCAACAGCCAGAGCTTTCCCCAGGATGAAACCTTCTACGAGACTCCTTGAGCCTGTCTAGTCTCATCTCTTTGATCTCTCTAGCAAGATCTTTCATGGCTACCAAAAGAGTTCTTGAAAACTCTTCTCCTTCTTTATCACTTCCAGTTTCAGGGGCTTTACCCTTGTCTTGATCATCAGTGGTGTAATCAAATTTATTTTGACTTCTATTATGATAGTTATTTTCCCTCTCAGTAAAAGGCTCATCTTCTTCTGAATTCATTTTGGCTTTGGCTATTCAATGAAATCACAGGCTGTGCTAAGATAGGAGCTCCGATACCACTGTAATATCCCAAAATGGGAATACATAGCAAAGCTTGCTGAAATAACGCACTTCTTAGAAATCTGTGAACTGAAATGAGTTTGCAGCTCCTGGATCCCTTAGATCAGTGGATCTAAGGTCTAGATCCAAAAGGAGAGAAAAAACAAATCAAACTAGGTGAGGTAAACAGACCTCCCACCACCTAGTCTAGTTGAAAAACACCCAAAGAGAGGGGCTGCAACTATGTGCAACAAACTGCTTCATAAATAACTCAGTTTTGAGAGCATGAGCAAGAGATTAATAATGAAGATCAAATTTTATATAAAAAGCAGCAAATAAGATCCATGATGAAGCCTTTATAGTATACAACAGAATGTAGAAGACAAAATAAAAGAAAACTCCTCAAGAAGAGGGCAACAACACATGTATTGACTGCAAAATAGTTTGACAACGTTATTATAAGAGCTGCAGTAGCTGTATAGTACACTCCAGATCTAGAGAAAATTTGTGTACAAAATATCAGGTCCATTTCAGATCTAGACACTAGAAAAGCTCCTTTACAAGATCCCCTTGGGGTTTTGATCAAAACATGCAATACAAGGAGTAGATTTGAGATTAAAATAGTAGATCTGCAATATTATTCAAAAATTTCTGAAGATGTTTTACAATAGAAACATATCATATCTGTAAATAACATGGATTAGCAAGCTAATCCATGGATCACCAAAGTGAAGGGCAAAGCCCAACACCAAATATCTCCTCTCAAAAAGTGGGTCAAAACACCCTGCAATTCTCTCCTTGAAAATAATGCAGCCCTGGAAGGGAAACTGTGCTGTAGCCTGAAGCACTGAGTTGGCTTGATGCCAAGATTTGAAATATCATCTCCAAAGGTTTAGAACTCTCTTGCCCATGGGATAGAAGGCTTTCCCAGTGAAAAGAGGCCCTGAAATGACCTAGATCAGAGCAGATCTAGCGTCCACTTGCTGCAACTTGCAAGGAAAACCAAACCCTCAACAAGATCTGTGTTGTAGTTGGAAGATGAGCTTGGCCAAATGTCTGATAGTGGATGAGATCAGCAAGAATCTCCCAAGAAATCCTCAATGGAAGAGGTGGGATCCCTGCATAGGAACACCCAAGTGCTAAGCAGCACTATTCTCAACTAAACAATAAAGAATGGTATATGTCTAAAAAAACACTATACTCAGAAATATGCACAACCAACAACCTTCTTATGCTGTCCTCCTCCTCCTCTTATAGGATGAAAGCCTTGTCAAACCCTAAACCATCTCAATGATTTAACTGCATTCACATGAGAAGCCTCCAACTAAAACTGCATTTTTCTTCTAGGAGATTCACTATATCTAGACAACGCTGTTGATTGGGTCCTGGTTGACTTAGTCAAATGCTCTAGTCTCTTTCACACCTAAGTGTGCTTATGTAAAGAGCTCGGATTTGTCCATGTTCACATGTGGCATTGATTTATTTTGCTGATTAGGGGTTTTATTGATCCCCCTTTACAGTTTTATTCATGAAACAAAATATTGAGACAAAATTGTATATTCCCATTAGCTTAGGCTAATTGGGAATATTACACGAGACCTCTTATAAATATAAAGAAGAATATTATTCATTAGTCAGAAAATAAAATAAATCCAAGGGAAAGAAGTCCTAAGGCAAAGAGGGCAAGAAGAAAGAATTTTCCAAGATCAAGTGTTTTCATTGTCACGCGTTTGGTAACTATGCCACAAAATTTCCATAGAAAGAAATAAAGAATGAGCCTACAGTAGCAGCAACAGGTAAATCTCTAGCTTCATAGTTCAAACTTGATTTTACTCTCATTGGATTCATGGAAAGCACTGTAACGGGATGCATGTGGTATCTCGAAAACGATGACATGTTCCATATGATGGGGAATAGATATCTCTTCAGTGACTTGGAGGAGAAATACCTCAAATAGAACATAGAGTTTGGAGATGATGGGAGTTATAACATGACTAGTTTTAGAGGGAGTATGGATCCTCTCTCAGACTCACAAATGTATTATGTGTTCCAAGACTAAAGAAGTATCTCGTTTCCATATAGATATTGGAAGATCGTGGCTATGATGTGGTATTTATAAAAGGAAAGGCTTTCCTTAGACACATCACCATGAGACAGGTGAAATAGGTTGGTGTTAAATTCAAGAACCTGTATGCTCTGGAGGTCAAAGATGCATGCAAATCCTTGAGGAGAAAGGCAAAGGTTAGAGACTTGGTAGTTGAGAGGGATCATGAATTACCTCTCAACATGCAGCCTTAAAAGAAGCTTCAATAAGTTATGGAGCAGCCATAATTGGAGAAGTAGAGAGGAGACCGAGTGGAGGCATCCACTCAAGCAGAGACCTCCAGTAGGGGGAAATTTTGAGCCAAGTGGGAAGAGGGAGCACATGCAGCCATACCTTCAGGTGAGAGGTGGGGCGATGTGAAGTCATAGTCCCAAGAGTGTGGAAATTTGGGTAGGGTCCATTGAGATGTCTTGTCTCATGGATCATTACCTTGCTACAAGGGCCCAAAATACATAATAGAAGGATGGATAAGTGGCAGTTGATATAGTTAGATGCCATAGTGACAGATGCAGAGGCTAGCAACAATTAGATACTAGAGAGCACCGAGCATAGTTGGTGGCACTGTAGGTGGAACAATGCAGAGTCAACAACAACACAACGTTTTCAGTAGACAGTGTAGTAGCTAGTAGTAGTCAGCGACTCTGGTGAAAGATGCATCATACTAGTTCATTTTGGATGCTTTTCAATTTTAGAAGTTGCAGTAGCAACAAAATTAGAGATAAGGTACTGGATCAAGATAGAGTTGAATTCATTTCTTGTTGAGAGGGAGTGTTGAAAATGGAAACAAGAAATATTGAAAATGGCATCAAAAGAGATTCTAATTTAATTTTCCCTTAATTAAATTAGAAGGAAATTGTAATTCCACTTCACATGACAACTTGTACAAGTTAACTGAGTTAGGAAGACTTATTTAGCTCAGTCAATTCGAGTTGGCGGTCAAACTGCAGGCATGTATAGTTCACTCTAAGTTCTAGGGGGTCCAACTGTAGTTTATTTTGAGTTGTAATTGTTCAACTTAATTATTTGAGTTAAAATCATTTTAACTAGTTCTAATTGATGGATGAGCTAGTGAGAGGCCTAGTGAATTAAATCTAATTTAATTCACATGCAGTGTTCAATCAGATAATTGATAATTCACTATACATAGTTGTTGCATGTTAGTTATAAGGAAGACCCAATTGATATTGGAGTTAAAGGGAAGCATAATATCAATTGTATAATTAGAAAATTTTACGGGTCATGCATGGGGTCAACAGGATTCCTTAGATGTATTGCACAATCAATTATTTGGAATTTCCTAATTAATAGAGGCTCAATTTCCCTCAGGAATACATAATTAAGTTTGAGCATCCAAAGGCAAGAAAGTGGTTAAGTATTGGACCAAACTTGCTTGGCTCAGAGTGAGACAGTCATAGATAGTGTAGATAGCCCTCAAGCCTTAGAGAAGCATTGTATTGTTTCATATTCTTGACTCAATTCAATATACATATAGCGGGATTTTTAGCTGAGGTTTTCCCCAATTCAATATTTGTGTTGTGCAATTGAAATTATTTTTGTGTGATTGTAATTGGTTTCCACAATTTGTATAATAGATTCAAGTATTTTGTTTTAGCATATTACAATATCAGTTGAATCTATGTAGATTTTCTATAGGTGACCCACACGGTGATGTACTCGGTCGAATGACACCCTGTTCCAGTAGCTGCTGTAATTGTTTCTTTACCTCACCTACTTCTATAATAGACTACCAATGCAACCCAATATTTGGCAAGGGTGAGTTCGACAATAGTTGGATCTCATATTCCACTTCCCTCTTAGGCAGTAGTCCTTTAAGCTCTCGGAGCACATACCTATATGCCTATACCAACTCCAATTTTTGTTTTTGTTTCTTAGTACACCCCTCCAGGGAAGCCTTTCCTTTTATTAACTCCTCTTCAGACTAGCTTTCTCTTAAAAACAATAAAACATACTTCTTGTTGGAATTGGCCAATTTATTGGCTTGGTTGACACTTACCAGTGAAATTTTCGACTTGCCTTTGTGCGTGTTGATGATGAACGATTTTCCATCCCTGATGATCTGATACTGGTTGGATATCCTCATGAATATTGAATCACACATGTATATGTATGGACTCCCAAACATGACTCCACATACATCAAGGGGAACCATATTCAGATCTACTTCATCAATAAAATCAACACTAATAGAAAAACTAATTTTTCAATGTTTCTTTACCTTCATCTATACATCCTTATTTACCCATTCCAATGGATATGGGTTTGGATGATCATGAACTTCCAACCCAAACTTCTTGACCAGATCTGTTGCAATGAGATTCGCTTGTGATCCTAAGTCAAACAAAGCATCAATCTTTGTCTTCTTGACCTATATATTTATATGGAAGAGTTTGGCCAATTCTTTCTCTTCCTGCTACTGAAGGCTACTCAAATTCACCTCCTTACGTATTGATGTACAGTTGATCTTCTCATCCACATCTGAGATTCTTTCAACTTGGTTGCTCGAATCAGTGGCCATGATATTCTTCTTCTTGTTATATTTCTTATTTTTCTTCAGTTTTAGCTTTGGATACAACTTCCAACACTTCTCCTCTATATGGCCATCAATGTTGCAGTGCTTGCAGTGCTCACTGGAATATTTTCACTGGTGTGTTATGGTTGTCGTATTTTTTTTCTTTTCCCAATTTTTGCTTCTTCTACCCCTTCTTAAAAGCATCTTGTTTCTCCTTCTACTTCGATCCACTTGATTTCACTCTCTTCAGGCCTATGTTCTACATGTATTGTTCCTTTACACAAGCCTCGTCCACCGATTTGGGATTTAACATCATCACTTTCTCATATAGATGATGGTGAAGACCCCAAAATAATTAAGGAGTACATCTGGGTTCTCTAGAGAGATACCCAACATTATAGCTATCTTCCTAAATTTCATGGTGTACTCCTGCACGCTTTTGGCCTGACTTTTGTCTAAAGTAATGCTGTCGAATCCATTAGTCCTCCATGTACCCAATGGGATAAAAATGTGACTTAATGAGGGTTTTGAAATCCTCCCACTTAGTCACTAGAGTTTCTCCCTCCAACCTCAGGGTTTTTGTGTGGATCTCCCACCAAGTCAGTCCATAGCCCTCTAATATCAGTCATGTGAATGAGATATTTTATCCTTCCTCAATCTAATGGAAACTGAAATAAACTTCCAATTGTTGAAACCAGCGTCAAAGCGTTGATCTCACCATGGTACAACTTCATATCTACTATTGCTTCCATTTTAAACAGGGACTATGATTGGTTCATGGCACTCGAATTGGGTTGATCTTTTCCAGGTTCTTTCTTTGATTGGTTCTCTGTAACTAGCTGATCATCTAATTCCCGTTTTTAGTTTTCTTTTGCATTTGAACCCCCATATTCTCCAAGTATCCCCATCATCCTATTCAAGGCCGCTATTAAGAGGTTTACATTGTGGTTGATATCTACGACTTGTTGTTCTAGCCGCATAAACCTCAACTCTGCAGGATCATAAGGTTCATTTACAAATTCGTCGCCCGTGATTAGGGTTTTACAATTTTCGGCCTTGTCGATCTAAATCCCTACAATATCAACAAAATACCCAAAGAACTTGCTTTGATACCAAATGATCTGTAAATTTCCGAGGATATTCCACTAGACAGTTCATCATAACAGATCTGACAATATTATATTAAAAATCCAAAATGATACATTATTACAATTTTATTTAAATTCTAGATCTATATATTTTACTGTAATTAGTGCACATGCGAATGGAAATTATGCAGAAAAGTAGAGAATGAAAAAACACATAAGACACAAAATATTCTCTGGGAAACCCTTTTAGAAGAAAACAAAACTGGAAGGTGAGGCCACTTTTCTCTCTTTCTCTGTCTCGAAAATAAGGCTGCAGGTACAAAGAAATTATTCTTGTGGCATGTGGGTTGCTACGGTGGATATGTCCTCTCTGTGTGCTCTACCTCCTATCTCTCCTGGCTATCTTTGATCAGCTATCAAACAAAATTCTATCCAAAGAATGGAATGCCTCTTCCTCCTAGTGGCCTGGTTATAATTGTTGGTTATGTGTTATATTCTTTCCACAATTAGTTTCACGCGCAGGGGGGGCACAACAGCGCTCTGTACATTGCGCCTAGCGTAGCAGGGGGGTGAAAGCCCCCCCTGTTCAGGGTCTGGGGTAGCGCCCTTGGAAAAAAAAATGGACCCTATTTTTCGGTGGGCAGACCTGCCCATGGTTTTGTGCATGGGTTTGCACATGGTTTTGGGGCATGAAGGTTTTCGGCCCCTGATATTTTGTAGATCCGGTCAATGGAACTGCGGTTATGTTCTAATCCAGGTTTAATGGATTGAGGTTTATAAATGCTTTGGCATGTATATATATGTGTTGTAACACTAAAAGGAAGATAATGAAAAATCAAGATGGTAGTCACGATTTGGGATCCAGGGGAAAATCTCTGTGTATATCTGTTTGTGTTTTATTCTCTCGTTATTTTATATTTTATATTTTAATATTCGTTTGCAGATAATTTCTGTACAAACACTGTTACCAATGAAACAGGTAACTGCAGTGGTACCTACTTTTTGACGTAGCAAGAAAAACACCCGATTTTGAAAAGTGGTGATGCAGAATCAATTTTTTTTTTTAGCATGTTTTTGGCAATTTAATTAATTAATTTATTTATTTTTATTTTTTATTTTTTTTTCTGTGATGCTTTTAATGTCGATTTTGAATAGTGGTGGCGTATCATCACCAACGTTTTTTTAGAGGATTTATTTTGACACTATACATTTTCTAATGTCTTCTTCTTCCGTGAGATGTTTATTTTTAAGTGTGTTTCTATACTTGTGTTTTAAAAAGAAAAAAATAATTTTTTTAAAATAAAAATTTGTAATGATATCTTCACTTTTTCACATAGATAAAAAATGAAAAAAGGGTCAATATTATAAAGTTTATATTTTCTAGAATTTTATGTATTGCTAATTAATTTTTCATTGCACATCAAATAATTGTCGCTAAAAAACCAGTGTTTTGAACGATATGACAAAGAAATACAAATTTTCAATACAAATAGAATGAAAAAAATACACTTTTAGGGACTTTTTGTTAAAAAAAACATGTTAAATAAACTAATTTTTGGGAAAATCTTAAAATAAAAACTTAAGAAAATAACATTTTTATTGAATTTTGTGTCAAAAAATAATAGTAATCACATGTTTTTTGCAAAAAATAAAGGTTCTTCTCATAAAATATCAAAGTCTAAACATTTCAAGTAGAATTGATTAATAGATCTAAAAAATGAGCTTTGTTTGCAAGCATAACTTAAAGATCCTCAACAATATCAACTAATACATGTTCAACATTATCTAGAACATCATTGATGGCTTCTTCTGCAACATTTTCTACTTCATTTTGGTCATTGTCATCTTCTATTGGATCTTTCATTTCTGCAAATCTTCCAAAGTGTCCCTTTCCAATCATTCCATATAATGGTGGTTGAGGTTCCTTTGCTTTTTTTGCCACACGTGATTCATTAAAATCCCATTTCCTCAAACCAACATCTTGCTTCGCATCTGGAAGGAATTCAAGAGCGTTAATTCTTTGTTGAATAAATTTGCATTGCACTGGGTCTTTCTCAGTGGCAATGCAATTTCTTCCTTTTGGTAAGCAACATGCTAGTGTTGTACCTAATCATCAAGTACAAAAGAAATAAGTAAGAAAATTAGTATAAAGACATAAAAAGTAAAAAATAAATATTTAAATTTAAATTTGTATAATAAAACTTACCTGAACCTGAAAATAGATCCAAAACCCAATCTCCTTCATTTGATGACGTCGCCTAGCTTGCCTCCGGTCCCCGGCTGGGTGGAGGGCAATTCCAAGAATCGCCCTCTGCCCAGTCGAGGGCTGGAGGCAGGATGGGAAGCCCTCGAAAATGCCACCCAGGGGCGTTTCTCGGAATCTCCCTTAGCCTAGCTGGGGGTGATTCTCGAAATCGCCCTCCACCCAGCCAGGAGCGATTCTCGGAATTTCCCTCCACCCAGCCGAGGGCCGAAGGCAGGCCAAGCGGCACCATCGAGGGCTGTCCAACCTACCTCTGGTCCCTGACTGGGCGGAGGCAGGTTGGGCAGCCCTTGATGGTGCCACCCGGCTAGCCTCCGGCCCCCGGCTAGATGGAGAGAGATTCTCGGAATCACCCTCCACCCGGCCGAGGACTAGACGCCAGTGGGATGGCACCTTTGAGGGCTGCCCAGCCTACCTTTGGTCCCTGGCTGGGCGGAGGCAGGTTGGGCAGCCCTCGATGGTGCCACCCAGTTAGCCTCCGGTCCCCGGCTAGGCAGAGGGAGATTCTTGGAATCACCCTCCGCCCGACCGGGGACTAGACACTTGTCGGGTGGCACCGTCGAGGGTTGTCCAGCCTACCTCCGGTCCCTGGCTGGGCATCCCTCGATGGTGCCGCCTGGCCTGCCTCTGGTCCCTGGCTGGGTGAAGAGTGATTCTGAGAATCACCCCTGGCTGGGCGGAGGGCGATTCCGAGAATCGCCCCCAGTTGGGCGGAGGGTGATTCCAAGAATCGCCCTCTGCCCAGTCGGGGGCCAGAGGCCAGCCGGGCGGTGCCATCGAGGGCTGCCGAGCCTACCTCCGGTCCCCGACGGGCGGCAAATTAAATTTTTTTTTTTTTTTTCAAACACAAACTTTTTAAAAAATATAAATTTTTTTTAAACAAAAACTATTATAATAATAAAAAATGTACTGTTAAAAAAAGAAAAAAGAAAAAAAGAAAAGAAAAGAAAAAAAAAAAGACAAACTATGCAATTAAAATTTTAAAATATAAAAAAACAATAAAAACAAATTAAAAAATATGTTTAAAAAAATAAACAAACAAATATAAAAAAAAATATTTTTTAATTTTAATTTCTTTTTAAATTAAAACAATTATTATTTAAAATATAAAAAAACAGTAAAAGAAAAATTTAAAATATGTTTTAAAATATAAACAAACATATATAAGAAAATTTTAATTTTTAATTTTAATTTTCTTAAAACTAAAACAATTATAAGTATGAGGGGTTTATGCAGTTGAATCCCAAAAATGATATCTAATATAATGCACTGCGTAAACCCCTCATACTTAAAATACTAAGAGTAAAGGGATCTCTTCTTGAATGGTTCATGAGGCACAATAGTTGCTAAGGTTTTGCAAATGGGGTAGCAAGCTAAGTGGGGTTGATTGTGGGGAAAACTCCACAGTTAAGCGCGCTTGAGCCAGAGGAGTTCTGGGATGGGTGACCTCCCGGGAAGTCCTGGTTACCGGGTGCAAGCCCCGGAAGTGATGATTGACGCTATGTGATTCATTTCACTAGTTTCAATCCCACTTCTTCACCCCTATGAGCATCACCTGATGCAATGAGTGCTAAGTGGACTATTCAAAAATCATGAGAAATTAGTCAGTTACGACTACCTCTCATGGAAATGGTCATAGATGAACGACTAAATTAACGCAGTTGAATCCCAAAAATGATATCTAATATAATGCACTGCGTAAACCCCTCATACTTAAAATACTAAGAGTAAAGGGATCTCTTCTTGAATGGTTCATGAGGCACAATAGTTGCCAAGGTTTTGCAAATGGGGTAGCAAGCTAAGTGGGCTTGATTGTGGGGAAAACTCCACAGTTAAGCGCGCTTGAGCCAGAGGAGTTCTGGGACAGACCTCTCGGGAAGTCCTGGTTACCAGGTGCAAGCCCCGGAAGTGATGATTGACGCTATGTGATTCATTTCACTAGTCTCAATCCCACTTCTTCACCCCTGTGAGCATCACCAGATGCAATGAGTGCTAAGTGGACTATTCAAAAATCATGAGAAATTAGTTAGTTACGACTACCTCTCATGGAAATGGTCATAGATGAATGACTAAATTAAAACAATTGAATCCCAAAAATGATATCTAATAAAACAATTATAATTTAAAGTATAGAAAAACAATAAAAAAATTAAAAAATATGTTTTTATATATAAACAAACGAATATATGAATAATAAATTTTTCATTTACTTGTTCATTTTTAAAAATTGTTTAAGTCATATAATTTCTCCATAATTTCATGGTTCAAGTATCTTGAAAACTTAAGATTTAAAAACTTGAGATTGACAACTTGTCATTAAGGTTTTTATGCGCTACGAAATTTTATCTTTAATGTTATGGTTGAAAATAATTACAATTTTAGGGTTGTTTAGGGTCAATATATTTTATGTTTAACAACATGGATAAAAATTGTTCGAAATGATAAGCCCTCCAGACATGATTTTGTTTATATTTAACATCATCTATCAAAAAATTTAGAATTTTACGATTTTCAATGTCCTAATATGTTGTCTTTAATTCCATTGTTACAATGTGTCAAAAGTGTGACACAATGTTTTTTTTTTTGTTATTCCAACATCAACTCGTTTTGTGTTGAGGGTGTTTTTTCAATCATTTTTTCAAGAAACAATTTCGTTTTTAGCATAATTTTATAAAAAGGTGAAATTTAACCTTGAGAAAAAAACAAATGCATTCTAGAATACACACTTTTTGTTTTGGGGCGTTTTTTCATGTTTTTTGAGTCTTTTTGGGCTAGAGTTCCCATTTTGAGGTAATAGTTCCCATTTCATCAGTAACATTGTTTACAAGGTTAAAACCTACAATAATACAACCCGGTAGCCTACTAGTGGTTAAGTATGATTACATCAACTATTAACTAGAGTTACAATATATACTCTTCTAGATTCTATTACATCACAAACACGTGGCTAGCCCATTTTCCATGTATAATGTGGGTTGACGCAACATCCTCCTGAATTATAGGTGTCAAAACATGAAGGTCAACTTCCAAGTGGCATAACTTTTACACATGTACTTTGATTGACGTGCTTCTTGTGTCGTTGGAAAAATGTTTGTGTAGAATAGCCTAAAAATGTGTTGCACTAAAGAAGAAAAAAATTACACCAAAAAATGTCCTTTGATGCCTCAAAACGCTCCTGGAATGTTTCAAACCCCGTTTTTCCAAACTAGGTCCTGCCGGTAAAAATGGTCTCGTGAGTTGGTTTCTCCACTTTTTCCACTATGAATGCATCGAGATGGATGAAAAAAAAAAAATGATCCAATATGGATCAATCAATTACCAAATACCATGAATATTACAACCATAAAAATGTGAACACAAGATATAGGCCCCAAGCCAGGGAAAAACCCCTCCAAGGTGAAAACCCAAAAATAAATTATCTTCTTATAGAATCAATTCAAATGAGACTTACAGGACCCAAAACCAAGACTAATACTTCCACCAAGAACGAAGCCAACCAATCAAAAACTTCCTTCTTCAATGTAAGATAAGATCTTCAAGGGAAGTGAGGCAAAATCTTCTTCAAAACAAGGCTCTTCTAGCCTTTTGGCCTCTTACAAAAGGACTGTAATTTCTCTTGCAAGTTTCGAACCTAAGATATGCCTAAAAACCCTAGGCCTCTCGCTCATGTGAATTGTTGTAAGCAAAATTTCATAAATATGATCTTTCTAGGGCTTCTCCCTTCTTCGCTAGATTTTCCTCTGTCTTCCACGACCTTCACATCATTTTCCAATTGTAGATAAAATGCCAAATATGTGCGTTGGATGTTTGTCACAATAGGTCAATTTTCTCCTTTAAATAACCTTTCCAAGAGGGTCAAATAGCCCTCTATAGGCCGACATCTTCTAGTTGGCCGACTTGATCTTAGGAGTCTTCTAGACAGTTCTACATACAAAATTAATTTTATTTTCTTGATACAAATTCCTAAATGGGTCTTTACAATATGAAAATGACTATTTGACTTAGTAAACCCTAGGAGAATTAAATGAATGCTTGAGATAGTGACAAACAACTTGAGCACAAAACACATTCTTTACAAAATAATTTTCTTTTATTCTTTACATCATTTTTATTTCTTCTTTTGATAGATACATAAAAATTACATCATGACATGAGGCAAGGGATAATTATGAAGACTAAAACTAGTTACATTCTCGAACACTCTCTCTTATCTCATGAGGTTTTCATAATTATCCAATTGGTACAAGGGCATTACTCACTTTGAAAAGTTCTCATAAGAAGAATCGGATTGGTAAACCATCTTTAAGCATCAACATCATACCATCATGACTAGCATTGTCAACATAGCAAAACCTTGACTAACGAGCTCTATCTCTCCATAATATCAAAGCACAATTTTGGATGCTTTACGTTGAACACCACACTACCTCTCAAGGAACATACCCCATCCAAGTATTCACATGATATGTCCTTCTAGGACTATTCCTGTCTTGGATTTCCAATCCTTAAAGAATATCAGTCCTCTTCGACCACTCTTGCCTTGGATACCCTATCCAATTCTAAAAGAGAGTCAGTCCATGAGACCAATTCCCTATCTTAGATTCCAAATCCTCAAGGAGTACTAGTCTTATATTCTTATCCAATCCTGATGACCCCTTTCTCTCTCCATGGCCTTCACTAGACGTATGGTTGTTAGTCCTCACCTAGTGCATGACACATGAAGTAGAGAATTATATCCATCATCACTCCCTCTCATCCAAGGAGGATATAATTATTCCCCCACACAGAAAGGGAATATATCCACATCAGTTACGATGGTGAAATCTATGCAGTCCAAACGCAGTCACAAGAAAGGGTGTGTGTTGTTATAAATACATATCTCTAGTGACAAAGGTAAGGAAGTCGAGGATGCATATTTTTTGAGTAGATACCCAATTATACAAAAGTTTCAAGATGTATTTCCTACATATATTTCAGAGTTTCCACCTCACAGGGAGGTACAATTTTCTATTGAGTTGGTACGATGGGAAAATCCAACATCAAAATCACCTTACACGATGAGCACACCTGATTTGGTAGAATTAAATTTGCAGCTGAAAAAAATTCCTGACAAAGGATACATTAGGCCAAGTGTATCGTTATGGGGCACACTGGTATTGTTTTTGAAGAATATGGATGGCACTCTCAGATTATGAATTGACTACAAGAATTTGAACGAAGTGACCATCAAGAATAGGTATTCATTGTCGAGGATTGATGACTTGTTTGATAAGTTGAAGGGAGTAGCAATGTTCTCTAGGATTGAATTGAGATCATGATACCATCAGGTACACATCAAAGAAGAGGACATCTACAAGAATGAATTTAGGACAAGGTATGGGAATTATGAGTTTGTTGTAGTACCATTCAGTTTGACTAATACTCCAACTAAATTTATGTGTTTGATGAAAAGTGTGTTGTGCCCTTATTTGGAAACGTTTTTTGCTGTGATCATTGATGATATATTGGTATATTATAAAAATGAGGAAGATCATGTCAATCATTTGGAAGTAGCGTTGATATTTTTGAGATATCATTAGTTGTATGCTAAGCTCAAAAAATGCAGTTTCTTCTATACTAAGGTACATAACTTGGGACATGTTGTCTCCAAGGAGGGCATCAAAGTAGATCAAGAAAAGATAAGGGCCATCATGGAGTGGGAAGCTCCTAGAAATGTGGATGAGGTAAGGTATTTCATGGGCTTAGCAGGATTACAGGAGGTTCATGGGGAACTTCTCACATATTGCTTATCCCATTACACCATTGCAGAGGAAAGGTAAGAAGTTTCAATGGACAAAGGAGTGTGAGGCCAATTTTGAGTAGCTTAAGCAGTTGTTGACACATGCTCTAGTGTTAAAGATTACATATCTGGACAAGGAGTTTGTAGTATGTACTCATGCATGAAAGAGATTACTTGATGGAGCCCTTACACAGGAAGGAGAGGTGGTATGCTATGAGTCACGAAAATTGAATGAGCATGAAAAAAACTATCTGACGCATGATCTTGAGCTAGAAATGATCATATGTGCATTGAAGATGTGGAGGCACTATCTTATTAGCAAGAGGATTTCATTAATGATTTATCACATTGGGTTGAGATACTTGTTTGACCAGTCGAATCTGAACACCATGCAAGCTAGATGGTTGGCCATAATCAGTGAGTTTTTTTTCGAGATCAGTAGATCAAGGAAAGGAGAAACGGGTCACATATTCCCTTAGCAGGCAGGTACAAGTAAAACATAGCAACTATGAGCTCCTATGGGACATATCTACAAGATAGGATTTTGCAGGCAGGTCGACAGAATGACATGTATATGGAGATTATGCACAGGTTACAACAAAGTACATGTACAAGTATAGGTGTAGGTGTACAGGATGTGGACTATCGTCTCATGGTAGATGGATTGGTCAAGTTTAGAGAAAGGACAAATGTGTCGAACAACAATGATATGAAGAATGTGATATTGAGGGAGTTTCATGCGAAACCATATTTGAGCCACCTAGGATATCATAAGTTGTTGACTGCAGTGAATAAGTCCTATTATTGGACGAATTTGAAGAAAGATATGGCAAATATTGTGGCTATGAGTTTGGATTTTCAAATGGTTAAGGTAGAGTGTAATCATCTTGGTGGACTGCTACAGTCGATTGTGATTCCAAAGTGGAAATGGAAGGTCATTTCCATGGATTTCATCACAGGTTTTCCTAGGACAACTAGACAAGATGAATCCATCATGGTTTTTTTTGGATGGGTTCACAAAGGTTGCACACTTCATTCCATTGAAGACTACATACTCAATTGGTGATGTGGCATAGGTGTTCATCATATATGTGGTCAGATTGCATGGTGTTCCAAAGAATATTGTGTCATATAGGGATTCAAAGTTCAGTTCCAAGCTTTGGAAGGATTTGTTTGCAGGCTTGGGCACTAAGTTGGCCTTCAGAACAAATTATCATCCGCAGACAGATGGTCAACATGATCTTGGAGTACATGTTGAGGATGTATGTGATGCATCAGCAACGGAAGTGGGAAGAGTAACTTCCACTGGTAGAGTTCACCTACAACAATGGTTACCATGAATCATTAAGTATGAGTCCATTTGAGGCATTATATGGGATGAGTTGCAATACTCCCATCGGTTGGAGTGATTCAGTTAACAGGGTATTGATTGGACCAAACATGATGGCAAAGATGGAACAGGAAATGCAGGTAATCAAGAAGAATCTAAAGGCAGCACGGGATAGGAAAAAGAGCTATGTAGATCATAATAGGTTGTTTAAGGATTTTTAGGTTGGTAAATAAGTGTACTTGCGCATTAAGCCTAAGAAAAGCTCCTTATAGATTGGATCATGTGCCAAGTTGGCACATTGGTTTCGTGGACCATTCAAGATTATTGAGAGGATCGAACCAATAGCCTATAAACTTGTAATACCTTCCACAATGAACATCCATGATTTTTTCATATATCATTTCTTAATAATTATGTTAAATATGTTGATCATGTGATTGAATGGTCTGTATTACAGGTGGATCTAGATGGATAATTACAGTTGGAGCCTCAGTGTATATTACAGAAAATGGTGATCATGCTATAGAATTGAGCAATAAAGCAAGTTAAAGTGAAATGGAAGCACTTTGGGCCTGATGTGGCTAAATGGGAAATGGTGGATTAGATGTAGGCTATGTATCCTTCCTTGTTTATCGGTTGAGGCACAATAATATTGGTATGATGTTTGGTATATGTTTTAGAATATGTTTTGGTGTGATGTTTTGATATATATATATATATATATATATGTTATAAAGCTCCAATAAGAGGTATGGATGTCATGTCATTATAGTTTTCATTTTGTTATGGTGTGATGATGGTTTTCTTTCAGCAGGGTGATCATTGTAAATACTGCATCGAGCTATGTTATAAATATCCATGAGAAATATGTTTTCTTCCAGTAGTTTTGTTGAGGTATATGTGTGATTGAACACCGAGGACAGTTTCCCCCAAGGGGGAGGGTTTTGTAACAACCCTGGTGAAAATTCAATGTAATAAAAGTTAATAAAGTAAAAAACAATAACCACAGTTGATGGGACACTTATTCCAAGCTCAATGTTGCAAACAAATATTCTAGTGGGTGATCATTTGGTTTAATATAGCTAAGGAAATTGGAAAATCCAAAGGCAGAGGATTTGGAAAGGCAAGATGGAATTTTTGGCACACTAATTTATGAAAATAATCGAAATTAGGAGAAAAGGGAGGTGAAAGGTCACATGTTTCATGTGAGGATGAAAATGAAGGAAAATAATGGAAAATTAAGAAAATAGAGGCCTCATAAATAAAAATTCTTCTAAGGATCAGTTGGCACATTTTTGTCTGGTTAGTTTTGAAGCTCTCTCATTATTCTCTCTCTCTCTCACTCTTGGACACTTAGAGTTTTCTTGGAGCACTTTGGAATTAGATCAAGAAAGACAAAGAAGGAAAGAGGAAGGAAGGAGCAAGCAAGGAAGAGCAGGAATAAGCAACTACAACAAGATTATTCGTAGGTATTGATTTTCATGTGTGATTTCCTTGCTATATTTGGCATGCATGGTATTACATGTGGCTCTTTTATGTCATGGCATAGGATTTTCCAAGTGTGATAGTGTTTTCAGCCTAGCCTTTCCATTTCCAGATAGACTTGATGAGATGGGTTCTCATGTTTTGATTGAACTGGACTGTCAGAAGGATTCAAAGTTGAGTGAGGTGGATCTCTAAAAGGAAAAACACATGGCCGAGTGATCCCTAAACCAGATTGTGGATTACGGTAAATCCATTAGCTTATTAACCCCTGAACCAAACAGTGGGTTGCGTTAAATCCAGGATTTTGTGCCTCAGTAGGCCTAGAAATCCTTGTCAGTGAATGGCGGGATTACGATAAATCCAAGAGGTGGATTTCTCTTTGTTAGGCCTATTAGTCTCGGGATGGGATGTATGGTAAAGCCTAGAAAGTGGCTCTCGATGTAGGGCCTAGTGATCACTGGATCAAACTGTGGATTACAGAAAAGCCTCAAAGACTACAAGGCAGTAAAATTCCTCACGGTGTAAGTGGAGAACTCTGGTAGCATTCATGCTTGTTTGGTATTTTTGGTTGGTTATGAATCCCACATTCATGCTTGGAATATGGCACGGGGGTGATTGGTTAAAGAGAGACTTGACTCAAAAAATCTATGGTCGGGTGGAACGTGGTATTCCCATCCTCGGTTTGTTTTTACATTCATTAATGAGAAGTTCATTTCCTTATAATTTGATGTGTAAATGTATTGGTTTATATGTGGATCTTATGGCTGATGTATCCATGATATTTTTGTTGTTATTATGTTGGTTATGAGCATGTATTCTGACAATGATGTATGGATCTCGTCATGTTTTTATTTGTAAATAAATAAAAAATGTATGTATGGCCTAATAGATGATACTGCAGCTAATTGTAAAAATTCCTAGATCTGACAATCTAAGGAATCCTACTGCAACTATCTGAGTTACTTCTCCTATTATGTAAATTTCATTTACATAATTGATTCATATCTGAATTATTGAATTAAATATTGAAGCAGCCTACAATTAATTAAATATGATTCTGAAACAAGGAAACTGAGCAAGAAATCAATCACAATAGGAAACCTTTATTTAAGTCCCTGGAAAAAACAATGCGGGGAAACTGGTGCAACAAATATGAGGGGTTATATTATTATGCAGTAGCAATTTCTGAATACAACTTTGAGTACCTCAAGGGTTATTCAGTTATAGATAGAAATACTAGTAGAAATAATTGTGAGAATACCTCACTCAATCACTGGAAGATTCATCTGATCCGGACACTGAAGAAGCTTCCCCTAAAGTTCACTACGCAACCTTTGCGTAGGCCATACATCAACTCCTCTAAGAACTGTGCCACCCTAGCTATGGATCATTCTGACTCTTGGAATCACAGATCTCAGCCTCCCAGTCTCACACCTTGGCTTCTGACTTCTGTATTAGTTCCGATTGTAAAATCTCAGAGACCCTCTAAGCCGCTACGCAACCTCTGCATAGCCCTGTGTGGCTCTACGTAGGCTCTGCATCACCCTGAATGGCTCGACGTTGGCTCTATTGGAAGTCTCTCTACCTCTCTCTGCTGATGATTCTTCGGCTGAGAAATTTTTTCTTTGAATGTTATCTTTTCCCCTCACTACACTGAATCACTTAGATTTGATCTTCGTCCGCACTTGCTCCGTAAGAATATTTTGATCTCGAGATTAATTGTGTGTGTATTTTCTAGATGACCCTCATGTCTTCCTTTGTAGTATTCTCATTAAGAAATCAACAGCTAAGATTGTATTAGACTTGATATTTTTATTTTTCTATATCATTCACACTTTGTTTTATTAATTCCCTTTAATTATTTAATTTCCCTAAGTTAGACTTAGGGTCTCCATTAAAATAATTAATTATTTTAATAAAACATTATCTGAGTGGAATTTTCACAAACAATTTCTGGGTTCTTTGGAATACCAGTGTCTAAGCCTCTCCAAAAAAATTGGAGCTTAGAGAAATTTTGATGCTACTAAAAATCAACACTCCCTCTTAGCGAGGAAGGTACTCTAACAATATGCCTGATGCATACTGCTCTGACCTTGAAGCATCCTCTGCGCTGCTGATATCCATCAACCACTACGATGCTAATGCCATTGTACTGCTGCCCATGAGATTGCCATTTCCACTACTGCATCTGTACTACAAATCCATCTCAATTTTTGCATCTGTTATGCTGTTAACAATGCCACTAATAAGACTGCATCTACACTGACACTCAACTGCTGAGAGAAGCAGCTGAAATCACCCAAAGACTGAACAAGTGTTCAGTGGATGCACCTCGGTGTTGGAGACTCTGACTGTTGGTAACTACTATGTTGACCCTCTGATGCACTGTGCTGCTACTGATTTGCACTATGCATCACTACTTTGAACTGCGTTGCACTCCTATGCACTGTGCTGCTACCTACTGCAGTGTCTCGGCTCCCACTGAACACTTCTCAATCTTGCTACTAAAAATATGGGCTCCCGTAGCAAGGTATTGACACATGAGGTGGGATCCTCAAGGATATTTCCCAACTAAATTTCGGCGTTAAATATAGTTCTATATCACGCCAATTCTCTCCTCGAGAAGTGTGGGCACTTAAATTGAACTCATATTAACTGATCTTTGTGGCTGCAACCTTCGGATCATGCTTCTCTTCCTTGTCCTTTTTCTTCAAGGGACACTGTGATGAAAATTGGCCCATCTCATCACATCTGAAGCATTTCACCTTCGAGACATCTCTCTTCTATCTTTTTTTCCCTTGCTGCCCCTTCGATGCGAGGGCTTCATTCTCCTCCTCCTTAGAACTCTTGGATCTACTTCAGTTGATACCGTCAAGCTTACACTTGACTAGATCTCTCCTTAGCTATTGCTCCTGAAGCACTGACCACATATTCTCCCAACTAGGAAGCTTAACCCTACCCAAAATTCTTTGGACAAAAACTTACCACTCCTCTGTGACTGCATTAAGGGCTAGCCTCACCATAGTTGCCGAATATGGGGTGGATCCAACATCTGCCAACTGATCTCTGATCTCTTGAAGCCTCGTAAGGAATGGAGCAATGTGCTTCCCCTTATGCATCTGGACCAACTAGAACTTCTGCTCCAAGTACATCTTCCACTGTTCAGGATTTCCTTCGTACAACATGGATAAGGCCTCCCACATCTCCTTGGCAGTGTTCTTTCCAGCTACATGAGAGACTATGTGACGCTTAACACCATCAAGGATCATCCTCTTGGCCTTTTCCATATCGGACCGATACTTCTTGAGTTGATCCGGATCTAAAGGTACAACAACCAAATTCACCACAAATGTCTTGATATCATATTCATCTAGAAGTAATTGAATCATTTCCATCTATATTACATATTTGGATGAACCCTCCAACCGGTCCTGATCTCTAAAACCGTGAGCTTCCATCTAAGCTGAAAATTGTCAAACCGATTACTCTTTCTCCACCTCTACACATCCCAGGAAGGCTTATGCACTCCTTTTGGAGCTCGTAGATATACTTCCTAGATTTGCTGCTCAAATCCTTGAAAAATTTTGAATTCCTCATCTAGGAACTCACTAAGGAAAAATTCCTCACTATGTTCTCTTCTCTTTCTTCTAATGTTTTTTTCCCGGAAAATACTTGCAGAAAAAATGCACCCCTCTGGATCTGAGTGAAGGCTCTATGCTACTCCCTCTGCCTCGAAAAATTCTTGAATCATAAGTCCTACCTCTTTTTCGACTCACTCATAGAGAGACAACCTCGAAAAATCAACCCTTCAGGCTAGAACTGTGCAATCCCCTAAGGGATTCGATTTGTTGTTACTGCAGCAATTTAGCCTTCTCTTCAGAGTCAGATCTACTCTTCTTGTTTCACATCAAATTCTCTGATACCATGTGAAAATTCCTAGATCTGATAATCTAAGGAATCTCATTTCAACTATATGAGTTACTTCTCCTATTATGTAAATTTCATTTACATAATTAGTTCAGATCTAAATTATTAAAGTAACTACTGAAGCAACCTACACTTAATTAATGATGATTTTGAAACAAGGAAACTAAGAAAGAAATCAATCACACAGAGGACAACTTTATTTTGGACTAAGTCCCCGGAAAAACCCAATGCGGGAAAACTAGTGCAACAGATCTGATGGTTTGTATTATTAAGCAGTATCAATTTCTAAATACATCTCTAAAAACTTGAATGACTATTAAGTTATAGAGAGAAATACTAGTAGAAATAATCATGAAAATACCTCACTGAATCACCAAAAAATCTGGTTGATCCAGACACTGGAGAAGTTGCCCTTGGAGGTCACTACGTAGGCCAAGCATCAACTCCTTTAAACATTGCATCACCCTAGCGGTAGATCGATCTAACTCCCAGAATCACAGATCTTAGCTTCTCACTCACACCTCGGCTTCCGACTTCTGGATCAGTTCCGATAGTTAAATCTTGGAAACCCTATAAGCTATTACACAACCTTTGTGTAGTTGTGTGTGACTCTACGTAGCCTCTGCATCACCCTAGTTGGCTCTGCGTTGGCTCTGTTGGACGTCTATCTGCCTCTCTTTGCTGATGATTCTTCGGCTGAGAAAATCTCTCTCTCTAGATGCTATCTCTACCCTTCACTGAATTGAATCACTTAGATCTAATATTTGTCCAAGCACTTGCTCCGTCAGAATATTTTTATCTCAAGATTCACTCCATGTGTCTTTTCCAAATGACCATCAAGTCTTCCTTTATAGTCTTCTCGGTGAGAAATTAATGACCGATATTATATATCTAATCAATGGCTAAGATTATATTAGAATTGATCTTTTTTTTTCTAGATCATTCACACTATGTTTTATTAGTTCCATTTAATTATTAATTTCCCTAAGTCAGACATAGGGTCTCCAATAAAATAATTAATTGTTTTAATAAAACATGATCTGTGTGAAATTTTCACAAACAGTTTCTGGGTTCTTTGGAATACCTGTGTCTAAGCCTCTCCAAAAAATTTGGAGCTTAGAGCACTTCTGTTGCTATCAAAAATCAACACTAATGATATAAGGAAACAATGCTTTTTAGTGATTCTCATGTAAGTATGAGACCCCTATGCTCAGATCTATTATTTAAACCTGTAGATTACATATTTGCGACATGTTTGACGAAATGTTTGTCGTGGCTAGCAGTGGTCTAGTCAAGTCCTTATTCCAATATTTTCTTTTGCACATGTATGATCTTGTCATTGAATTATGGGTATTGACCTGGGCTCTGGGCCTGAAAAAGTGGCTCAAAACCCAAGGATTTTGGCAAAGGTTTGTGGGAAAAAGTCCCTGGACGTGTGCTTGCATATGTTGTGGGAGCATCCAGAGCCTCCCAGATGCACCCATGCCTATATTGTGGGAGCATATGAGGGTTTTAAGTTCTAAAACCTTAGTGGGACCCAGGGTATGGATAACTTAGTGGTTGGGTTGGCTTATGTGAGTCATGTTGCTGATGTGGAAGGTCTATGTGACGTGTTTCCATCGATTCTAGTTCCTTAAGGTCACATAGGAGGTTGAATCTAATCATAGTAACTCTTCGTCACATGTTTACCCCAATTGGCTGATTACTTGGGTAGATGTGGGATGACAATTTTAGAGAGTGGTATCAGAGCATGGTTCACCCCTTGGACTAGATGGGAAGTGTGTTTTTTTCATGCATTCATGTATGTTGGATGTGTGTTAATAATCCTTGTGGTCTATGTGTGGTTGCATAGTGTCGGTCATGGTTATAGTGATGCCGACATGTGGAAGAGGATGTTTTTATTGGAAAGTGTGTCATCATGAATGTATGCTTGGTTACCTATTGTTACTTGTTGTCACATATTGTCACAGGTATTGTATGTTTATGCTTGGTTACATATGTTTATGCGTGTGTAATCTTTGTGTTTACATGTGTGTATTGTCTATGTTTACACTTGTGTATTGTCTATTTTTATGATTATGCATTGTCCATGTAGATTGGTATGGTTTATTTTTTCATGCACGAGGTCATAGTATGTGTAGTGATATGGTCATGCAATGATGACTGGACTCTAGCTAGAATGATGTTATGTGTTGGTGCATTTGGTTTTTATATGTCTATATGTTGTTATGATTATGTTTGTACATGTATTACATGGATTTGGATGATCTTGTAGATGAGGAATCCTCCTTGAATTATACTAAGGTACATTGCTTTCTATGATTTGGTTTAGCTAACATATTATGCCTTGCAAGAAAGAGATCAAAATGAATAGCAAGATGGTAGACTACAAAGTCTCCCCCTATGAATCATATGAGAAAAATGGTGGCCACTCTTCTGATTTGGAAGACACATTGAGAAGCTTTAAGGAAGAAATAAGGATTTGTAAGGCAGACAATGACAGAATCATGCAGGCACAAGAGAAACAAGAAGATGTTAATGCAATACTTCTTCAGATCTTGTCAGAATTTCAGCGAAAAGGGCCACTTCAGATCATCCATGGGAAGTAAGACAAAAATAATGGGGCATATGGCAGTAGATATCCTAGTAGACACAGGTCGGATAGAGATGACACAGTGAGAGATGGCAGGTTTTTTGACACTTCGGATAGGAGGGGTGATGAATAGAGGTACTATTCCAGTTATGTTTCGGATAAACATTATGATCGTCGTCATTATCATCCTTATAGGAGGAGTGACAGGGGATACTTTCCAGATGAATTTAAGAAAGCGAAGCCACCTACTTTTGATGGATACTTGAAGAAACTAGAAGATGCAGAGGCTTGGATACTATGGATGAAAAAATTCTTTGATTTGCATGAGTACACAGATAATATGAAGGTTAGAATTTATATCTTCAACTTGAAAGGTAAAGTAGACACTTGGTGGGAAGATGTGAAGCGGGTCAGAGACATTAGGATGAAGGACTTGAGTTGGCATGAGTTCAAGAGGATTTTTATGAAGAAGTGCTTGTTAGAAAGGTACTACGATAGTAAGGCTAAAGAATTTTATGAGCTAAAGATGGGGTCAATGACAGATGAAGAGTACATGACTAAGTTCCTGGAGCTATTGAGGTATGTATCATTTATTAAATATGAGAAGGCTAAAGTTCAGTGATTTTTCAATGGTTTTCCATTATAATTTAGAGATCAGATTGAGTATGATGAGCCTCAGTCACTTGAGGAATTCATTGGGAAATTAAAGCATTCCTATAAACATTCAAAGCATAAGAATGAATCTCAACAAGGATGGAAAGGAAAAAAAAAAGGTAAAGGTAAAGGTAAATGGAAGTTGAAAAGATCAAGGCCTTAGAATGTAGAGGAGAAGGAAAATGTGGCACCCAAAAAAAAAATTAATGCAGCTATATAGGGACATAATTCACGGCAGTAGCTTAAAGGTAATGGTACTGGAAAGTTGGAGTGTTGGACATGCGGTGAGGAACACCTTAAGAGACATTATCCCCATAATTAAGGTGGTAGGCCTCAGATATATAGTGAAAATGAGGCACAAACTATTAGGGATGTTGGGAATAACATTCCTCGTATTTATGTAGACGTGGAAAAGGAAGACAAAGCACCAAGAATATATCATTGAGATGGACAGTAAGCTTTGTGATCAAGTTATTTCTATTTTGATTGACCCTGGATCTAATTATAGTTTTGTTAGTCCTAACTTGGTGGATAAGTGTGATTTGAGAAAATAAATGCATATAGAATCTTACTTAGTGCAGTTTGCTAGAGGTAAAAAGAAAAGAGTTCATCATTGGGTAAGAGCTTGTGCATTTGAGTTGAATGTCATGTCTATAGCAACGCACTTGAACATATTTCCATTGGGATCATATAGCATGCTATTTTGTATGGGATGGATATACCTTCACAGGACCAAGGTGGATTGTTATGAAAAAGCCATTTAGTGCTTGGATGACAATGGGGAACCAAGAGTACTATAGGGAAATAATAAAGCCACATCAGCTAGGATGGTGACATCTATGCAGGCCAAGCACAGTCCCAGTAAAGGGCGTGATGTTTGCAATACATATATCTAGTGACAAAGGTAAGGAAGTTTAGGATGTAGATGTTTAGAGAAAGTACCTAATTCTACATCAGTTTCGGGATGTATTTCCTGTGGATATTTCATAGTTTCCACCTCACAGGGAGGTAGACGTTTCTATTGAGTTGGTACCAGGGGAAGCCCCAGCATCAAAATAACCTTATAGGATGAACACACCTGAGTTGGTAGAATTAAATTTGCAGTTCAAAGAGATGCTTGACAAAGGATACATTAGGCCAACTGTATCTCCATGGGGCGCACCATTATTGTTTGTGAAGAAGAAGGTTGGCACTCTCAGATTGTGTATTGACTACAAGAAGTTGAACAAAGTGACCATCAAGAACACGTATATGTTTCCAAGGATTGATGACTTGTTTTATTAGTTGAAGGGATCAACAATGTTCTCGAAGATCAACTTGAGATCAGGATACCATCACGTACACATCAAATAAGAGGACATATACAAGACCGCATTCAGGACCGGGTATGGGCATTACGAGTTTGTTGTAGTTCCATTTATTTTAAATAATGCTCCAGCTACATTTATGTGTTTGATGAAAAATGTGTTGCATACTTATTTGGAAAAGTTTTTCATTGTGTTCATTGATGACATATTGGTATATTATAAAAATGAGGAAGAGCATGTTGAGCATTTGGCAGCAGTGTTGAGATTGTTAAGAGAGCATCAGTTGTATGCTAAGCCTAGAAAATGCAGTTTCTTCCAAAGTAAGGTACATTACTTGGGACATGTTGTCTCCAAGGAGGGAATTGCAGTAGATCTAGAAAATATAAGGGCCATCATGGATTGGGCAGCTCATGGAATGTGGATGAGGTAAGGTCTTTCTTGGGGTTAGCAGATTATTACAGGAGGTTCATCAGAAACTTCTCATAGATTGCTTATCCCATTACATCATTGTAGAGGAAAGGTAAGAAGTTTGAATGGACAGAGGAGTGTGAGGCCAATTTTGAGCAACTTAAGAATTTGTTGACACATGCTCTAGTGTCAAATATTGCAGACCCAAATAAGGAGTTTCTAGTACGTACAGATGCATTCAAGAGAGGACTTGGTGGAGTCCTTATGCAGGAAGGACAGGTGGTATGATATGAGTCACGAAAAATAAATGAGCATGAATAGAACTATCTGACGCATGATCTTCAACTAGTTGTAATCATCCATGCATTGAATATGTGGAGGCACTATCTTCTTAGAAGGAGGTTTGTACTGATGATTTATCACATTGGGTTGAGATACTTGTTTACAAACAAAATCTAAACGCTGGGAAAACTAGATGGTTGGCTGTTATCAGTGAGTTTGAATTCAAGATCAGTTACATCAAGGAAAGGAGAAGAGGCTCGCGGATTCCCTTAGTAGGCGGGTACAGGTAAATCACATAGAAGCTATGAGCTCCTATGGGACATATCTATAGGATAGGATATTGTAGGGAGGTCGGAAAGATGACATGTATATGGGGATTGTGCATAGGTTTTGGCAGAGTACAGGTACAGGTACAGGTGTAGGTGTATAGGATTTGGACTACCATCTCACAGCATATGGATCGATTAACTTTAGACACAGGATATATGTGTCAGACAACAATGAGCTCAAGAAGTTGATCTTGAGGGAGTTTCATGCAAAACGATATTCGGGTCACCCAGGATATCATATAAGACAATGACTATAGTGAAGAGCCTCTATTATTGGTTGAATTTGAAGAAGGATGTGGCAGAGTTTGTGGCTAGGTGTTTGGATTGTCAAATGGTTATGGTAGAGTGTAGGCATCCAGGTGGACTACTACAACCAATTTCAATTCTAGTGTTGAAATGGGAGGTCATTTCCATGAATTTCATCACAATTTTACCTAGGACAACTAGACAAAATGAATCCACCATGGTTTTTGTGGATAGGTTGACAAAGGTTGCACACTTCATTCTAGTGAATACTACATACTCAACTAGCAATGTGGCATAGGTTTTCATCAGAGATATGATCATATTGCATGGTGTTCCAAATAAGATTGTGTCAGACATGGATGCAGAGTTCAACTCCAAGTTTTGGAAGGAGTTGTTTGCAGGTTTGGGCCCTGAGTTGGCCTTCAACACAACTTATCATCTGCACACAGATGAACAGATAGAGAGGGTCAATAGGATCTTGGAGGACATGTTGAGGATATATGTGATGCATTAGTAGCGGAAGTGGGAAGAGTATATTCCACTGGTAGAGTTCGCCTAAAAAAATGAGTACCAAGAATCATTTAGGATGAGTCCATTTGAAGAATTATATGTGCGAAGTTGAAATACTCCCATCAGTTGGATTGATCCAGTTAAGAGGGTATTGTTTGGACCAGACATGTTGGTAGAGATGGAACAAGAAATGGAGGTAATCAAGAAGAATATAAAGGCAACACAAGATTGGAAGAAGAGCTATGAAGATCGAAACAAGTTGTTTAAGGAGTTTAATGTTGGGGAATAGGTGTACCTACGCATCAAGCCTAAGAAGAGCTCCTTGCGGATTGGATCATGTGCCAAGTTGGCACCTTGGTTTTTTGGACCTTTCAAGATTATTGAGAGGATTAGGCCAGTAGCCAATTGACTTGCACTTCCTTCCATAGTGAGATTCCATGATTTTTTTCATATATCATTGCTTAAGAAGTATGTTAAATATGTTTATCATGTGATTGATTGGTCTGTATTGCAAGTGGAGCCAGATGGATAATTCCAGTCGAAGCCTCAGTTTATATTGCATAAAAGGGTGCTCATGCTCTGGAATGAGAAATAAAGCAAGTTAAAGTGCATTGGAAGCACTTTGGTCCCAATGAAGCTACATGGGAGATGGTGGATCATATGCGGGCTATTTATCCTTCCATGTTTGTCGATCGAGGAAAAGAAGTCTTGGTATGATGTTTGGGCATATGTTTTGGTGTGATGTTTTGATATATGTACATATGTATATTGATGTAAATACCATCATGAGCTATGTTATAAAGCTCCAATAAGTGGTATGGGTGTCATGTCATTATAGTTGTCATGTTGTTATCTTGACATGGTGCTTTGATTTCAGTAGGGTAATCATTTTAAATAATCCATCGACCTATGTTATAAATCTCCATGAGTAGTATGTTTTCTTCCAGCAGTTTTTCTAAGGTATATGTGTGATTGAACACCGATGACGATGTCCCCCAAGGGGGTGGGTTTTGTAACAACCCTGGTGAAAATTCCATGTAATAAAAGTTAATAAAGTCAAAAACAATAACCGCAATTGATGGGACACTTATTCCAAGTTGAATGTTGGGAAAATACATCCTAGTGGGTGATCATTTGGTTTAATATGGCTAAGGAAATTGGAAAAGGCAGAGGCAAATGATTTGGAAAGGAAAAATAGAATTTTTGGCACATTTATTTATGAAAATAATGGAAATTAGGAGAAAAGGGAGGTGAAAGGTCATAGGTTTCATGTGAGGAGGAAAATGAAGAAAATAGAGGCCTCATTAATAAAAACGCTTCTAAGGATCAGTTGGTACATTTTTGTCAGTTCAGTTTTGGAACTCTCTCATTATTCTCTCTCTCTCTCTCACTCTTGGAAACTTAGAGTTTTCTTGGAGCACTTTGGCATTGGATCAAGAAAGAAAAAGAAGGCAAGAGGAAGGAAGGAGCAAGCAAGGAATAGCAAGACCAAGCAACTATAACATGATTCTTTGCAGGTATTGATTTGCATGTGTGATTTCCTTTCTAGATTTGGCATGCATGGTATTGCATGTGGTTTCTTTATGTCATGGAATGGGTTTTTCTAGGTCTGATAGTGTTTTCAGCCTATCCTGTCCATTTCTGGATAGCCTTGATGAGATGGGTTCTCATATTTTGGTTGAACTCGACTGTCGGATGGATTCGAAGTTGAGTGAGGTGAATCTCTCAAAATGAAAAACACATGGCCTAGTGATCCCTGAACTAGATTTTGGATTACAGTAAAGCCATTGGCATAGTGACCCCTAAACCAGAATGTGGGTTGTGGTAAAGCCAAGATTGTATGCCTCAGTGGGGCTAGGAATCCTTGATGGTGAATGGGGGGATATACAATAAAGCAAAGAGGTGGATTTCTCTCCGTTGGGCCTAGTAGTCCCAGGATGGGATGTATGGTGAATCCTGAAGAGTGGGTCTGGGTGTGGGGCCTAGTGATCCCCAGATCTGGTTGTGGATTGCGGTAAAGTCTAAGAGACTAGGAGGCAGTAAAATTCCTCACAATGTAGGTGGAGAACTCTGGTAGCATCCATGCTTGTTTGGTTATTTTTTTTTGGCTATGAGTCCCACATTCATGCTTGGAATATGGTATGAGGGTGATTGGCTGAAGGGAGACTTGGCTCAACCGATCTATGGTCAGGTGGAATGTGGTAGTCCCATCCTCGGTTGGTTTTTACATTCATTAATGAGAAGCTAATTTCCTTGGAATTTAATGTGTAAATGTATTGGTTTATATGTGGGTCCTATGGCTGATGTATCCATGATATTTATGTTTTTATTATGTTGGTTATGAGCATGTATTCTGACAGTGATATGTATGGCTCTCCTTATGTTTTTATTTGTAAATGGATAAAAAATGTATCTATGACCTAATAGATGATATTGTGACTAATGATGTAAGGGAACAATGCTTCTTAGCGATTCTCATATAAGTATGATACCCCTATGCTTAGATATTTTATTTAAACTTGCAGATTACATGTTTGCAACATGTTTGATGAAATGTCTATCATGGCTAGTAGGGGTCTAGTCAATTCCTTACTCTAGTATTTTCTTTTGCACCATTATTTAGCTATTATATTTCATGTCTAATCTTGTCATTGAATTATGGGTAGTGACCTAGGCTCTGGGCCTGAAAAATTGGCTCAAAACCTAGGGACGCTAGCACATGTATGTGGGAAAAATTCCATGGACGCATGCTTGCATATGTTATGGGAGAGTCTGAGGGTTTGAAGGCCTAAAACCTTAGTGGTACCCAGGTTCAGGATTCCTGAGTGGTTAGGTTGGCTTCTGGGAGTCCTATTGCTGATGTGGAAGGTCTATGTGATGTGTTTCTGTCGTATTCCACTTCCCTAAGGTCACCTAGGAGGCTGAATTTGATCATAGTAACTCTTCATCACATGTTTACCTTGGTTGGCCGGTTACTTGGGTAGATGTGAGGTGAGGGTGTTACAGATCACAGGTATGAAGAAAAAAATGAAATAATGACTTACTTCAATGACATTCAGTATAGCCATAATGAAATTCTGTCGCAGTTGGACAACCTCCGGCACCACCATCACCGCACAAACAACCACCTTCGCAGTCTGGAAGCGAGGGTGGAGAATATCGATTTCCATATCCACGATCGAGTTGGTTTCTTTGCATCTCCCCCTATACTCCCCTCTCAACCACCGGCCCCCCTCCCCCCCTTGATATGGTGTTGTCAATTATGGTTTTTTTTTGTTTACTTCAGTTATGCTAAGGCTAGAAATCCTCTTGGAAATAATGTATGTAAGTTGTCTTTTATGGTATTTTCTAGTCTCCAATCTCAAAAAGTTCGGTTGGAATGAGAGAGCGAGGGACTGTCGAGAGGAACTTTGTAAGTTGTGCTTTGTTGAAAATCTAATGAAAGAAATTTTGAACGACAAAAAAAAAAATTGTATTATTTCTTTTAAATTCATAATGTTGTTTTGTTGGATTTTTTGTTTTAATTATCCAATTAGGTATTATTTATTTGCTTTTTATTTTTTATGTTAATTAAAAAAAATCTTAAATTATGTTTTTTTGAATTTTTTTTTATCCTTTATAAGTTATTGTTGTTTTTTTTACATTTTTATGTTTGGTTTTGGTTTTTTTTTTTTTTTTTTTTTTTTTTTTTTTTTTTTTTGTATATTTGATTTTTTTTATCATTTTTATTTTATTTTTTGTTTAAAGTTGTATCTTTTATAAGTTAATTTCATTTTGTTTTGTTTTTTTACATTCTTTTTGTTTGATTTTTTGTATATTTAATATTTTTTGGTCTTTTTTTTTGTTTTTTGGTTTAAACTTTTATAGGTTAATTTTGTACTTTTTTACATTTTTAAGCTGTATTCTAAAAAACCCACAGAATAACCCAGAAATCCCGGTAAAATTATAAAAAATTCTAGAAAATATTTTTGAAAATTTGGGTTATAGTTGTTAAACTTCAGTATTTTGGGTGCCCCAAGGGTTTTTGATGGTCCATTTCCACATCAAAAATGAAAATTAAACACTCCAACTACTTGATTTTTTGAATTTTTTTACGGGATTCCGGCAAAAAACTACCGTCCGGGCTATTATGTTGCGTCTGTAGACAACTCCCATTTTTAATGTTTGATTTTTTTTGTCTTTTTTTTTTGAACTTTTTTATGTCTTAATATATTTTTTGTTTACTTATTATTACTATTATAATTATTGTTTTTTTTCAATCTTTTATTTTTTGTTTTGTTTTGGATTTTTCATTTTCATTTATTTATTTATTAGTTTGTTTTATTTTATCCTTTTCTGGAGGGTCCTTGTTGATCCTCAACTAGCAACCTGATCCCATATGTGTCAATTTGATAGTTGATTTTAAAGTTTTCATCATAATGGATCGACTATGCCCCCACAATGTGTCAATTTCATGTTTGGTTTTTTAAGTTTTCATCATAATGGGTCGAGTTCGCCTATACTGTGTGTCAATTTGATGGTTGATTTTTAATTTTTTGTTGCAATGTGTCAAGCTCTCTTAGGCTAAGATTTTAAAATAGTTATAATTTTAGCATTTAAAAAAAATGATTCTTGGTATAATGAATTTTTCATTCACGTGTTCATTTTAAAATTTTTTTTAGTCACAAAATTTTTCCATAATGCCATGGTTGAAATATGTTGAAAACTTAAGGTTTTTTTGTAGTCATGATCTTTGGTTTTAATTCCGCGGTTGTAAATTTATCAAAATTTTAAGGTTTTTGTGAGGCATAGTATTTTATCTTTAATGCTATGGTTGAAAAAATTTATAAGTATTTTTTCTTTAATGCCATGGCTAATTTTTTTTGGAATTTTAAGGTTTTCTAGAGACGTGATATTTTATTTTAATGCTAGGCCTGAAAATCATTGGAATTTTAAGGCTTTTCGAAGATGATATTTTTTTTGTAAGATTGGCAGGATTACTTCTTCAACATGTCTAATATATCACCTAGATCATGCCAGGGAATTAAACCGGTGACTTCACATAAAGGCGTGTGTTAACAAAGCACTTGATCACCATCTATCCAAGTCACCATGGACGAGATTATATTTTATCTTTAACACCATTGCTAAAAAATGTTGAAAATTTACCTAATTTTTTTTTTTATTCCATCATCAACACTTTTCATTTTCAAGATCTTTTTTTTCACAAAAAAATTGTTTTCACTACCATTTTATAAAAAGTCGAAATTTCATGTTTTTTTGGGATTTATTTTTCCTAGATTTCTCTTTTAGATGTTACAATTACTATTTGATAGGTTACTTTATTCAATGTCATCACGGTCCTTCTTCTACTAGATGAAGAAATCTTCCCATGATTCCATTCAAAGAGGATATATGAGATTCTTCCTATCCATGACATAATGTCATCAAGTTGTTGAATGAATCCTTCTACCTTTATCCTTCCTAGATGACTAATTCAATGCAACAAATCCTATTTACAATGAATTCTTCCAAATATGCATGTTGTTATATATCAATTCTTTTACCTATGCATCTACATTTCCTACTCTTTTTTGCAAAGATTTCATCATGATGGAGCTACTTTATAGAAGAGATCCCCAAGATCTTCTTCCTTTGGTTTATTTTCAGGTTCTTTATTATCTTTAGCTTCCTTTCTCTTATTACCTCTCTTATGTTGAGAGTTATTAGGACAATTCCTCTTGTGTCCATACTTGATGCATTCAAAAAGAAAACATTGTATCCTGGACATGTTTATCTTCCTTTGATGATGCTCAAACTTTTACATTCCTAGACTTCTTCACTTTAGTAGAAAAGGATTGCGACTGTCCATTTGGATCAATGTCATCCTTTGATTTCAATCTAATCTCTTCAAAAATATATTGAGACCACTATTCATCAAATTTTGGAGTTTCCTTCCTCAAGTATATGTTGGTCATAATCAAGTTCCATTGAGGAGGCAAAGCATTAAGGATGTAGGTTGTTAGTTTGACATCTGAAACGGTTTCATCAAGTGTATGAAATTGATCCCTCAAATGAGATATCCTTATCAAGTATGAAGTAATGTCTTCATCAATTGATACCCTCATTTTTTACAAATGAATTCTCAACGATATATTCTATCCTGGGGTACTCATTGCACAAAACTTTGTCAATTTTTCATATATATCTTTATCTTTGTTCAATTCTACCACAAATGGAATGAGGTGATCCTTAATTGATGCAATAAGTATCCTTTGTGCTATTAGTTCATCCTTGAATTATTTCCTCCAATCTTTGGTATTACTCTTATATGAATCTACAACTTCTCCTTTGACATAATCCATCGCATCCTTCCTTATGAGGATGAGATCTATCCTCTTCTTCCATGCTTGGAAGTTAGATGTCCCATCAAGCTTATTGATTTATTTTGCAGAACAAACTCATTATACTATAAGATAGAGATCAATATAATACTCACTTGAAATTGGCGGTGTATTCAAGGTTCCTTCTAGGGTGGTTTTTCTTCAACGATGGTTCCAAGACATTTTGACGCTTCCTTCAACTGAGATTCAAAAGAATATTTATATATTTCAAGCTTGCATACTATGTTTCTCCCTATTTACTTCAGATTAGGGTATTTTTATTATTATAATAGTCCCTTAAACTTAGTTTCTGTTGTTTTTCCAAGCTTTAAACAATCCTTGAATAAGATACAAAAATCCTTCCCTTAATAAAAGGTCTGATACCTATTTCATATCTTTCAATATAGGTCTTTTTGAATATTATACTGAAATGTTGGCCATCTAGTTAGGGCTTTTGGCAGTTACTGAGATGCTGTTAGGTCCCTATATCACTAGTATAGCCCCTTATTATTGTTAGTGTAAACACCTTATTGTTATTGTTGTACCCTTGTAACCCCCATTTTGTTATTATTGTGCCCTTAAATTATTATTGTTAGGTCGGCTAGGATTACATTGTGGCCCACTAGGATTACATTATGGCCCCATGGACTCCTATATATAGATAGGAGGTTTTGTAAATTGTAACATCCAAGAATTGTCTATGCCATTCATGTAATGTATTGGAGGTTTCCCCCTGGTTTTGGCTTATTTCTACAAAGACAATCTTTCTTCTCTTTTTGGAGTTGGTTACACAACATTTGGTGACTGAGCTTTGATTCTAGGGTTTCTCCGCTCCAAACAGTCATCGTGGGAATTTTCAAATTTTTTTCTAAGGAAGTTTCGTAAGCTGAAATTTTAGGTGAAGTTGAAATCCCAGGAAGATTTTCTAAAAATTTCAGAGCTTGGTTCGCAATATTTTCGGAGATATCATCTGTGGAAGTTAGGTCCTTTTTCAAGCTCCTAAACAAGTCATTGTGGAATTTTCGCTATAAATTTGTTTCTACGAAGGTTCAGAATATAAAATTCGTATGGTGCGAAGCTGAAATCCCGAGGAAATTTTTCAAAAAATTTCAGAGCTTGGTTCGCAATATTTTTGGAGATATGATCTGTGGAAGGTAGTGCTTTTTCAGGCTCCTGAATTTCATCTCAAAGAGGTGATCGTGGGAAAAGTTCAATAACTCTCTCTCTGGAGATTGGATTGGAGTGCTGTCAAAAGTGGTCATAAGTACACGGCCTGTAGTTTCTTGGATATCAATTTCAGAGACAAAGAACAAAAAAGTGACACGTGGCAAGTCGTACAAGTTCGCTCTACTGAACCAGTCCAAAATTAGGTCATTGTGGGAGATTGGACACAAATTTGTCTTGGAGAATCCAAATCAGGTCAGACCTATGGAATTTGAAAGAAGCTTCAGAGGGCTACTACAGGGCTGAATTTGAGATATCGAAAATTTTCAATTACAGAGATAATTCAATTTCAATATCGAGCTCCTAAAAGCTAGTAAAAGGTGTGTATTTTTTTTTCCGAATTACATATGTCTTGTTTGAAGAATCAAGTTGAATTGATTCCAAGGGCAACTTGTAGAATAGATATCAATATTGGATTTTAAAATGGCCCCTAAAAAGAATTCAACACCCATTAAGCCTTCAGAAGGCTCTACTATGACTCATGAAGATGAAGAATTGCAACATGATCTATCAAAATTACAAGAGCAAATGCAACAATTTTCACTCTCGCAAAGAGCAACAAAAAATGAAATGGAAGTTTTGAAGAAAGGCATGGAAGTGAATATGGACGGTTTGAAGAAAGGCGTGGAAGCTAAGATGGATGGCGTGGAAGCTAAGATGGATGACATGAAAGACAACATGGAAAACATGAAGAGTGATCTAAAAGCATACATGGAAGGCTTGATGACAAGCTTAAAACCAGAAATGATTCCCAATGGCGGAAATATAGGAGAAGAACCTCATGATGAGAACAAAATAAATGTTAATCATGATTTCATAAACTCGAATGTTGGTGGGAAGAACCACCATATTCCAAAAATGGATATGAGGAAGTTTGATGGAAAGGATCCTGTAACATGGATACTACAGATGGAGCAATATTTTGATCTCCATAACTTGCAAAACACACAAAAGGTACGCATTGCAACTTTACATTTAGAACAAAATACATTTGTATGGTATCGATGGCTTTGTTCCCGTAAAAAAATTGTCACTTGGTCAATTTTTACGGAGGAAATGATAGCACATTATGAGGATACAAAGAGTAACACCTTCTTTACCCAATTGATAAATCTCAAACAAAAGGGTTTAGTGGGGCAGCACATTGAGGACTTCCAAAAATTGAATATAAGGGTAACTGATCTTACAGAGGAACACAGGATTGATCTCTTCCTAGGCACTTTAAAGGATAACATCCAACATGAAGTTCGCGTTTTGGAACCCGATTCATTGGAGAAGGCATTCAAGTTGGCAAGAAAAGTTGAATGTAAAATTATGGCGACAAGGAAGCCTACCACTCAATTCTATAAAGAAGGAAGTGTTGCTACGCCTAGATTTCCACAACCTACAAGGTTGACACCACAACAATTGGAAGAAAAAAGAGCAAAAGGGCTTTGCTACAGTTGTGATAGCAAATGCACTAAAGGTCATAAGTGTGCTGAAAAGAAATTATTTTACATAGATTGTGAAGAAGAAGAAGAAAATGAAAAAGAAGAGGATATACACCAGGAACCAGCCATAGAAGAGGAAGAAATGAATCCAATCATATCGTGTAATGCACTGGCCGGAATTACCACTCCTCAAACTCTCAAGATAGTAGGACAGATCAAGAAGAAAAGGGTAATAGTGTTGATTGATTCAGGTAGCACCCATAATTTTATTCATTGTAAGGTAGCCAAGGAATTAAATTGTTTCCTATACCCAGCACCAGAATGTCAAGTGATGGTTGCAAATGGAGGAACTATAAATTTCTCTGGAAAATGCCATAATATCAAGCTAACCATGGGGGAATATGTATTGACTAGTCCAATGCTTGCCATTCCTATGGGAGGTGTTGACGTTGTACTAGGAGTAAAATGGTTACAATCTTTGGGGACGGTAGCTTTTAATTTTCAAGAACTTTTCTTGAAATTTTTTTCAGAAGGAAAGGAAGTCGAATTACGGGGTATTGCGGGGAAGCCATGAAGGATAATAAGCTCTAATGTCATGACAAAGCTTCTAAAGAAAGAACAGCGAGGCGTAATTGCACAATTATGCTCACTAGAAGTTCCAACATCAAAATCATCTATTTCTGCAGATCTCCAACAAGTCTTGGACAATCATTCCAAGGTGTTCGAAACTCCCAAAGGACTCCCACCTATTCGTGATCATGATCATGCTATTCATTTGATTCCAGGAAGTGTTCCTCCAAACATCAGGCCTTATAGATATCCTTACTTCCAAAAGAGCGAAATTGAACGTATGATTGCAGAAATGTTAGAGGCGGGTATAATTCAACCCAGTCAAAGTTCTTTCTCTACTCCTGTAGTATTGGTACACAAGAAGGATGGACCATGGCGAATGTGTCCGGATTATAGGGAGCTTAATAAGCTCACCATTAAAGATAAATTTCCCATTCCTGTGATTAAGGAATTATTGGATGAATTACATGGAGCAATTTATTTTATCAAGTTGGATCTTCGTTCAGGATATCATCAAATTAGAATGAAGACTAAAGATATTTTGAAAACAACATTTCTAACTCATGAGGGTCATTATGAATTTTTGGTCATGCCTTTTGGCCTTACCAATGCACCTTCTACATTTCAAGGGTTGATGAATTCCATTTTCAAACCCTTCCTTAGAAATTTGTGCTAGTATTTTTTGATGACATACTAATCTACAACAGGTCTTGGAAGGATCATGTTGAACATGTTGACAGGGTGCTCAAACTATTGCAGGAGAAACAATTATATGCAAAAACATCCAAATGTTTCTTTGGAGTACAAGAGGTGGAATATCCGGGTCATATTGTATCTCACGAGGGTGTTAAGGTAGACCCTAACAAAATTAAAGCCATTAAGGAATGGAAAGTACCCACAACCATAAAGCAATTGCGAGGATTTCTCGAGTTAACATGGTATTTTGTTAAGAATTATGGGAGAATAGCAACACCTCTAACAACATTATTGAATAAAAATGCATTTTCATGGACTCCTGAAGCAACTAAGGCCTTTGAACATCTTAAAGAGGCAATGTGCCTAGCACCGGTCTTAGCTACGCCAGACTTCACAAAAACTTTTATTGTGGAATGTGATGCCTCAGGAAATGGAATTGGTGCAGTTTTAATGCAGGAAGGAAGACCCATTGCTTTTGAAAGTCGTCCAATCAAAGGAAAGTATTTACAGAAACTTATTTATGAGAAGGAAATGTTAGCAATACTACATGCACTAAAGAAATGGCGAACTTACCTAATGGGAAGACACTTCAAGGTAAAAACTGATCATGATAGTCTTAAACACTTTTTGGAACAAAGACTATCGTCAGAAGAACAGCAAAAATGGGTCACAAAGATGTTGGGTTATGACTTGAAATAATCTACAAAAAAGGAAAGCTGAATGTTGTTGCAGATGCACTCTCAAGAAAGAATGAAGAGGTGGAAGCATTGCTTTGTGCCATTTCTATTATCCAACCAGATTGGATAACTGAAGCAAGAGATGAATGGAAGAAGGACAAAGATGTATGGACACTCATTCAAAAGTTGCAATAAGATCCTAGTACATCTGATACATTTAGTTGGAAAAATGATTCCTTATGGTACAAAGATCGCTTATATCTTTGTAAGAATTCCCAACTAAAACAAAAGATTCTTCTGGAATTGCACACTTCTCCTTTAGGAGGACACTCAGGATTTTTAAAAAACTTACCACAGGGTGAAGAAAGAATTTTTTTGGGATGGCCTTAAATCTGATATTCGAAAGTTTGTGGCGGAATGTTTGGTTTGCCAGCAGAATAAAGTGGAAACAATTAAGACCCCAGGACTTCTACAACCTTTATCCATTCCCAGTCAACGTTGGGAGGAGATTTCAATGGATTTTATCACAGGTTTACCTAAGTCCGAAGGAAAGAGTGTCATCATGGTGGTAGTTGATAGACTTACCAAGTATGTACACTTTTGTGCATTATCTCATCCATTTAAAGCAAGTACAGTTGCTACTACATTTATGGATAGAATTCAAAAACTACATGGAAGCCCAAGGGTTATTGTGAGCGACAGAGATCCCATTTTTACTGGAAATTTTTGGACGGAGTTATTTTTTTGTTTGGGTACTCAATTAGCTCATAGCTCATCTTATCATCCTCAATCTGATGGTCAAACTGAGATCGTAAATAAATGTTTGGAAGGATATCTTCGTTGTTTTGTATCGGATAAACAAACACAATGGGTCAAGTGGTTACCTCTTGCTGAATGGTGGTATAACACTTCCTTCCATACTGCAGCAAAAATGACCCCATTTATGGCACTTTATGGATATCATCCACCATCCATCACATCATCTTTAAGAGAAAATTCTAAGGTTCAAGCGGTGGAAGATCACATCGAGCATCAGCAAGAAGTTCTCCAACTCTTAAAGGATAACCTGAATTTGGCACAAAATCGAATGAAACAACAGGCAGATCAACATCGCAGCGAGAGAAGTTTTGATGTAGGAGATTGGGTATTTTACGGCTACAACCATATAAACAAATGTCCCTCAAGCAAGCTAAGAAGGATAATAAATTATCGCCAAAGTACTATGGTCCTTACAAGGTGTTGCAAAAGATTGGTACTATGGCATACAAGTTGGAGCTTCCTGCTTCTTCGCGAGTACATCCAGTTTTCCATGTTTCATGCTTAAAGAAGGTTATAGGTGAAAATCTTCCAGTTCAAACAGTATTGCCAGAACTTGATGGGGAAGGGAAGATCATATTGGAACCTGAAGCAGTCATAGAAAAAAGAAGTCGACAACTACGGAATCGATCAATTTCAGAGTATCTCATCAAGTGGAAGAACTTACCCACTGAAGATTCTACATGGGAGGATGAGAATTTTATACAGAAGCACCCGGAGCTACTCAAGTGTTGAGGACAACACTTTTTTTTGAAGGAGAGGGGCACGTTAGGTCCCTATATCACTAGTATAGCCCCTTATTATTGTTAGTGTAAACCCCTTATTGTTATTGTTGTACCCTTGTAACCCCCATTTTGTTATTATTGTGCCCTTAAATTATTATTGTTAGGTCAGCTAGGATTACATTATGGCCCACTAGGATTACATTATGGCCCCATGGACTCCTATATATAGAAAGGAGGTTTTGTGAATTGTATCATCCAAGAATTGTTCATTCATGTAATGTATTGGAGGTTGCCCCCTCGAAGTGGCTTATTTCTAAGGCGTTGATATCTCTTTTCTTCTCTTTTTGGAGTTGGTTACACAACAGATGCCTTTAGAATAGGCCTAAAATGCTTCTCTTTATTATGGTATTGATTCTTCTACAAGGAGTTTTCCTTTGCTGGCCTATAAGGCTGATTCTAGGCCTCTAAAACTTTGATTTGGTCTCTTCAAGATATTACTACAAATCTCAAGCTTCTTATAATGATGCACAAAGCCCTCAACCTAGAATGGGCCTCTTACTATGCCTCTCGTATCTCCTAAAAATGTGTTATTTTTCTCCTCCAAGCACTTAAGATCTATCATAATTCTAGCACAAGTCTACAGCCTAGTTCCGGGAGATTGTGTTACTAAATTTGCATAGTAATAACCTAGAAAAACCTATTTCTCTACTCGACACTTCTTCTAGATGGATAAAACCTCTAGATAATCAAAATTAGTATTATTCTCTTAGATTCTATATACACTAAGGTCACTACTTGGAGCTATATGAACCCCTCAATTTAGTGATCTTCTAGTTGCCTATGATCTTGACCTTAGCTCCTATTCCATGTTCAAAAATCTATTAAGGTAGCATTAGGGTGATTTCTCTTAACTTGAAAATTATTTGTGATATTATAATTATTTCTTCTTCTTGACTGTTAATTTCTTATCATCAAATCAATTTATAAAAACCATGAATATTACAACCACAAAAAGATGAACACAAGATATAAGCTCCAAGCCAGGGAAAAACCCCTCCAAAGGGAAAAACCAAAAAGAACTTATATTCTTATAGAATCAATTCAAATGATACTTCCAGTACCCAAAACCAAGAGCAAAATCAAAGAATCAAAAGCGTTATTATATATATAATAGCAACATTGTTGATGGACCCAAGTATCGAAAGAATTTTTTTCAATATGCATCAGTCCGTGTGTAGCATATTGATAGCCTCTCAGTGGGGAATCGAGTTTTGGTGTTTATCTCGACAAACAAGGTTCACTTTAGCATTAGGTTGGTTCATTGTAGAGGCGTTTTTCCTTAAAATTTCACCAAGAACTAAGCCAACCAACCAAACACTTCCTTCTTCATTGCAAGACCAGATCTTCAAGGGAAGCGAGGAAAAATCTTCCTCAAAACAAGTCTCTTTTATCCTTTCACCCTCTTAAGAAAGGATTGTAATTTCTCCTGCAAGTTTCGGACCTGGTACATGCCTAGAAACCCTAAGCCTCTCGCACATGTGATTTGTAGCAAGAAAAATTTCAGAAATTTGAACTTTTCAGGGCTTCTCCCTTCTTCACTAGAGTTTCCTCTTCCTTACACAACCTTCACATCCTTTTCTAATTGCAGATCGAATGCCACAGATGTGTGTCACAATAGGTCAAAGTTTCTCCTTTAAATAACCTTTCCAAGAGGGTCAAATAACCCTCTCTAGGTCAACATCTTATATCTATCTGACTTGGTATTGGGAGTCTTATATACACTTCTACATACAAAATTATTTTTATTTTCTTGATACAAATACCCGAATGGGTATTTTATAATATGAAAATGAATCACGTAAACCCTAATATCATTAAATGAATTCTAGACCTAGTGACAAATAACTTGAGCATGAAACCTGTGTTTTACAAAAATAATTTTCTTTTTTTCTTTACATCATTTTTATTTCTTATTTTGATAAATACATAAAAACTACATCATGAAATGATTCAAGTGACAATTATGAAGACCAAAACCGCTTACATTCTCTAACAAAATTTAGAGTTAAAAATTCTTGAAGGAAAAAAGAAAGAAGAACAATCCTCCTTCACGAGGAAAAAGAATGGAGACTTGAAAGTAAAGCCCTTTGGCTTCAAAATGGAGATGAAAATACAAAATAATTCCACAGTAATTAAAAATTAGAGTAAATCCATGAACACTATCTATGAAATCACTAAATAGGCTAGTATAAAGGCCACTTCATTTGAAGACATTTCCAATGAATATTGTGCTTACTTTGGCAGAATTTTCCATCAAAGTGGCAGAGCTATAATAGAGAATATCCTTTAGGTCGTAAATAAATTCCATAGTTTTATTGATAGCAAAGGGAATGAAGCCTTTGTTGCAGAAGTGTTTTTTGCCTCAAAATATAGTAGGTCATATGAGCTTCCTCACAAGGCAAAAGCGAAATAAAGACACAACTAAGTGTGTCTCAGTTGTGCAGTGAGACAAAAATGTAACTCGAAGATCTATCAGTTAAGTGATCAATCAGCCTAAAACCCAGACATGCATGGAATTCAAATTTCTCAACTGGAGTGGAGGAGACAAAGGCTAGTGTAATATTAAGTGTATACTAGTTGAGTGTACAATTGTTGCATGTAGTCAGGAGATCAATTCCTTGGGAATTTCACAAGGAAATAGGGACTTCCATATTGTTTAGGAGCTCGAATTAGCTCAAAATTTCACAAGGAAATAGGATGTTGGAGGAGGTTGAAATTGACTAAGTGTTTTCGAGAGGTTCTCATTCAATAGAGATAATATTTTTTATTTTGTAGGTGGTGCTTGGAGTTGGAGCATACAATTGTAATAGTTTCTTTATTCAACTGATTAATGAAAAGAGGTTTGAGGGGTTTTTCCTAGTTGGATTCCCCTATAAATCACTATGTACTTGTGGTTTTTCTTATTTCATGTTTATGCATGTTGTTGTAAATTGTGATTTATATTCTGCAAATTAGTAAAGTAGAATTGTGTCTCCTGATTTCAGTTCGAATTATTGAGAAGGAAATTTCTATCAAATTTATACAAAGAGATTTGTTTTTTGGGTACTTGTTATGCAAGGAACTGAAGCACTAAGAGGGGAGATATTCGAGGGACTATTGAAGTCGTGAAGGGGATCCCTTGTAGTGTGTGAAGCTAGCTAAGGAATCACCCATAGATATGTGCACACTTTAGAATTAGTGGGATTCAAAGGGAAAATGTTGGATTTATGTTGATGAAGAAGAGTGGCCTTCATTATTTCACCTTGTAATTACTAAGAAAGTGAACTTACCTCATGGCTTCATGGAATAGACTAGTTGTGGTCAGCTGTTACACTAAAATTTGTCACCATGACATTTAGCTGTTCATATGGGTCTATCAACACCTATATCATGCTCCCTTAGAAGTGAAAAACCCTAATGTTCCTAAACCAAGTCTTGGAATTGGAGAAAAGCTCATTAAACCCCTAAAAAAGTCTAACTCTGCACTTTTCCTAGCCCTTGCCTATGGATCCACAGATATTTGCTCTATAGCCCGTGACACATCCCGCATGTTTTTCATATTAAACCCGTGGACCCCTGTAAACAGTCAAATAAAGGAAAAATTAAATTCTAGAAGTCCACCTAGTCAAATATTCTCCCAACCGGAAGCTTCTAGAAGTGCGTTCAGTTCGAGCTGTATCCTATACTCATGAGCTCTATCCCTTTACTCATGGAGTTTATCCCTTGGTATATGGTCAAATCCCTTCATGAGAGGAATCCATCCCCCTCTTCATGGAACTGAAACTACCTCCATTTCCCTATAAATTGAGCTCATGTTTCAGTCACAAGGGTAGATTGTAGCTTGCAGAAGGTAATTGCTGAAGAAATTCCCAAGAGAGCATACTCTCTATACTAGCCATTTTTGATATGAGAATGATCACACACTCATTTCAATAACTTTATGCTATTTCAGAGAGAAGAAGGCTTGTCAATCTGAAGGAGGAACGATTGTTCAGGACCGCGGAAGAACCTATATAACATCAAGGCGAAAGGTTGTAAGGTTACTTCTTATTATACAATATAATACAAATGGATTCTATTTTCCAATTAAATTGTTCATGTATCTGTTGAGTAATTTAATTCTTGGATTCCTTGATCACTGAGATAGATTAGTGTTTTCTCAATTATTATATCTTGCAAGTGCTTTTAATCCTTTTATCTGTCTTTGATTGCAAGTTTCACTTGTTGAAGTGACCTCTTTTAGAGCGACTGGATAGAATATTTCAGCAAGCGTTGGACTTCAGGTAGGGGCATGTCCTCATACTTTGTTATTTAATAATTTTGAATCAGAAATGATCTAGAGAAAATGGTTTGCATTTGGATGTTTGTTTCTAGATATCCTTAGGATACTAGGGAGATCATTCTTGTCCGTAAGAAGGATTTATCTGCATAACACCAACTACAAAGGATAGAGTAGACAATTGAGTCTATAGTTCACTTAAAAATGGCTCACCTTTAATGAATTGTAGGAAACCAGTTTCAAATAAGTACTTTCGAAAATTGCATTTGTAATGTAAATTTAATGAATGGAATGATATTTATGGTTATGCAATGCTCATATGATTGCATGCTGAGTTGAATGTGTTTATGGATGTATAATTATGGCTATGTGATTTATACATTGCTAATCATATGAATGGGATGTTATTTCCTTGATATATTTGATCCTATGGGTTTGTGTCTGCTATATTTGTATATGATATTGTAATGTATGTTTGATTACTAATGATTTTATGTGTTTTTGTAATAGGCCTTGAATTTGATCTCTTATGTTGATATTGTAATGGGCTTAAAGCCCTATCTATATGAGTTGAGAATGAGTGAGATGTTTCACTCAAATGAGTAAATTTTGAACAAGTTGCCTCATTTTGACTCTTGAAATATACGTGGTTAATGGCTTTGATTTCATGAGTTTGAGATGTCCTTTTAGGCTAATGAGGGTTTGGACTCCTTAAATTAATCTGGGCAAGTAGTGGTATTTTTTAATTTGGATTTCATTAATCAAGAACGCAACAAGTTTACCATTAGGAGGCCTACAAACCATGCAAGTTATTAAGTTGGTGCCCAACGTTTAGCCCTATCCCCTAGTCATATACGTTATTCAAAGCCATGATCAAGGCATGGCACAAAATAAATGGTATAAGGTTAGATATCAGATATCCATTTATTTGGATTTCCAAGAATTTGGGATTTTTATTTGTGTTGATCATGGAGAGGTTACCTAGATGTTGAATATCTAGATATGTTGATATTTTGGTATCTGGGGTTTCATTTAAGTGCCAAACCTCACAAATATTTAAATGTTAAATTGATTAGACGACTATAACCTTAAGGTAACATAACCCTATATGCAAGAGTATCCAAAATGGTGGAGCCACTTGGCATATCCAAGATTCAAAATTTTCCAAGGAATGAAGGCTTAACCAAAAATAAGTACCAGGGTCTAAATGGAAGCTAGATAGGAAACATATGTGACATCTATTGTAGTTATTGATGTAATGGTATGGGTAGTTGTATGTGATGTGGTATGTTGAATATATGTTAACATAGCTTTTCAATGTGATTTGTTGATGTGGCATGTAGATGTCATGAATTCTAAAGTGGTAGGCGAAGGTGGTAACCATCGTGGCATTTGTAAATTCAACATCCAATCTTTTATGTGTAGTCCTTTTTTTTTTATAAATATGAGTAGCGAATGTTATAGATATCCGTGGATCTATATATCTAGATGTGCACACATTAATTGGAGCGCCCTTTCCAGGATCTAGATGTCAGGTGATCCAAACATTCAGAAGCCCAAAATATCCAAAATTTTCTCATGGGGAATGTTTTATAAAACCTGGATATAGATGTTACTTGGTAGTTGATGTATCCAACTTGTAGATATGGAGTTATATAGTGGTGATAAGTGGTAATAGGACTACCACATTTTAGTTGAATGGTTTGTTGAAATGGATAAAACAAAATATCTTTTGAAGGCCATAACTTTGTTCCCAAACTGTAGAATGAGATGAAATTTATATGATCATAAAACATCTCTCAATGAGTAGAATATTATGGTGGACTCAGAAGGAGGTTTGAGATGGTTAAAGAGGAAAAAATTTTATACCCCGGGTTGTAAAGGTGACCAAGGAGGTTGGACATGCATACCTTATACCCTTAGTGAGCTACAAAGGGAACTAGGTATGTTACATAGTGGTATTAGTGTTGTGGTAGCACTAGGCCTAAAAGGCTATAGATACACCACATAAATGAATTTGGATCAAGATAAAGCTTGTTGGTTATGCATGTGAGTTTTTTGGGTTATGTTTCTTGGAATGGAGAAATTATGTAAAAGAAAGGAAAGTTATGCTTTGGAATTTTTTCCTTGAGGAAGTCTATTTAAATGAGTGTGATTATTGCAAAAGGTGTTAATAATGAAATCCTCAACGAAGAATAAAAGGATGAATAATGAAATTAATGGAATTTCATATATGTTAAACACATATAAAAATGTATATGTGGGAATTTTGGATGCCATAGTTTAAGGAAATACCATAGTGCATTGTTGGAGTGAATGGTATGCCAATAGCCATACCTAAAGGTCTTTAACAAATATTTCATCCTTGGTTGGTGTTGAGGCCTCAGAATCCGTGGCAACAACAAAGGGGGATAACCACCCGGTCCGGACCTTAAAGCAACTCCTTTTCTGTTTGGGTTAGTGGCTCCGACTGGAGGTGTTGGGACCAATTTCCCAGTTTTGGTGTTTGTGTGATGATTTGTGAGATTTCTACCAAAACATTTTAAAAATAATGAATTACTACAAACTAAACAAATTCACTTCTAAATGCAAGACTTTAAAATAAACTTAATCTAACCTAGGTAAAGTATCTCAAATGCGATTTAGGAAGATAACTATCTAATTTGTTTTGAAATCATTGCAGATTAAATAGAATTATAACTATGTAGAATAATTCCTTTTAAAAAGATTAATTAATAAAAAAGAATATGAAAGACATATCGCATTTATGTAATGACCATATATAAAATAACTAATTTCTGCCTATATACTGTATGATTAATGAAACAGATACTTCAGACATAAATAATTAATTCTACATATGATTCATGAAAGCTGTGTTCATCATTAATATTCAAAACAGTAATAACATACATGATATTAATACCAATTGTTTGTCGTCTTGTTTATTAGATCAATGATAAAAGGTCATATTCAATTCTTCAATCAAAAAGCCAAGCCAAAGTGAATCAACATTGATCAACAAGATGATTTATATAACTGAATAAGGCCGTGTTCCTTTCTTTCATCAAGACACTTACAAACCTGCTTACAACTTAAGCCTTCTTTGCAAATGTTCTCAATAAAATTCAGGACCCTTCTCTAAATGCATGAGAAGGGTTTAAATACTAAAATTAACTACTTAACTAAATTAAATACTTTACAAAAATATAGAGGAGGTTTCAAACAACCTCTCTCTATAAAACTTATCTTGAGCTATAATCTAGGAAATTAAACAAACTGACAATCTTGATTTTAAGGATCCTTCTTCTTCTGCTGAATGTGGTCACGTAACTTGCAAATATCTAGCATAGTCTTGAGCTGAGGTGGTTGAGATATTCGTGAGCGAATCTGATCCTTGAATATAGCATTTGAAATTTTTGATTGTGACCTTTGGGCTTATTCTATGATTAACTGAAGCGTTTGTTGTTGATGATGTAGTTTGATCAGAAAATTCAAAAAAATTTCTTGATCAAACTTGTCAATTTTCTTGATCATCTCTTCTTGCTTATCTTCTTGTTGAATCCATATTGACTCTACTTCTTTGATCATTGAAAACATATCAGACGTGTTTTCTTCCAAAAGTCCTATTTTGAATAATTGATCACACAAATGTTGTATAATTTCATTTGATTTACTGGATGTTTTAGCTGCTGCTTTTTCTGCTCTGGAAATTTGTGTCTTCCACTCTATAAAAAATAATTCCTTATGAAATTTATCTACTTGAGGTAGATTAGCCTTCTTTCCACATCTAAATCTTTCCATTGAATATATTCTTCAATTTGACTCTGAAGTTTTTCACATTCAAGCTTTTGGATAATGATTTGTTGAATCATTATTTTATTTGAATCACAATAAGAATCAATCATGGTTGCTTGATAACAAAATACCTTTTGTTGTTTCTTTAACATGGTATTTATATCAACTGCTTCTTTAACAAATATATCTGACTGTGATTGCTTTTGTAATTCTGCTAAAGTCTTCTCCACGTGTACCTGTTTTTCTTCAAGCTGTGAATGATGTTCTAGCTTAAGCCTCTCAATATCTTTAAGGAACTGCTCTGAATTCATTATGATCTGTTCTATAGTCTTAACCTTCTCTTGTATCATGTAATCCTTTTTCCTTAACAAAGTTTTAACTTGATTTGCTTTGTCTACAGTGGCTGTAGCATAAGCTCCTGCATACTGAGATAACTTAGTTAAATGTTCAGTAGGATCTTCAAGTGAATCCTTCGAGAGAATGTCAACTGATTTATCTGTAGATTTAAGAGTTTCATCAACTCTTTTCCTCTTATTTATTTTCACTACAACTTTATGGCTAGGAATATATAAGATATCTAATGAAGGAATGTCTTCTATTTGCAAAATTATTTGATCTACTGAAAAAGCTGGAATGATTTCTTTGTTTTGAGTTGCTGGAACTATTTGCAAAGGATTAACAGTCTGAACTATCTTTTGAGAAGGCTCAGGTGTTTGGAAATCTGCTGCTTGATCAGTGATAGTATTTTATTTGGGGGTGTTTATTGCTTGGGAAATTCTTCCCATTCATTTGAAAGGTCTTTTCCTTCAGATGACTTGGACTAATCTGTTGTGTTTTGATCCTTTTGAACTTCTCCTGAATTTAATTCAGTGCCATTTTTCTTTGGATTTTCATGCAACTCTAATTCATGAATAACCTGATCAATTTCCAAATTCATTTTTATGACTTCAGACTCATCCTCAGATTTGTCGGATTGTTGTTGAGATTGATTGGATTCATTTTAAGAATTATCTTTCATTTCTTCATTAATTCTAACACTTGGAGTATTCTTTTCATCTTCCATGATAAATAAATTTAAAGGGACATTTTGCAGTGTCTCATTTCTGTATTCTTGAAAGGCTTGAATATCTTCTTGACTTGATTCATTTGAAACCCTTTTAATAACATCTGAAAAAACTTCAACTCCTTGAAAGAAGTCATCAAATAGATCTTCTTCCTTGACAAAAGGATTTCCACGACTAAGCACGCGTGGGGGGGTAAGAAGGGGGGCGATAGCCCCCCCTGTCGGGGTCCGGGGCAGCGCCCCAGTGAAATTTTTTGGTCCTTAATTTCTAGTGGGTAGCCCGCATCCATGGTTTTGTGCATGGTTTTGCACATGGTTTTGGGGTACGATGGTTTTCGGCCCCTGGTATTTTTGTAGATCCGGTCAAGGGAACTACAGTTATGTTCTAATCCAGGGTTTATGGATTGAGGTTTATGTATGCTTTGGCATGTATATATATGTGTTGTAACACTAAAAGGAATATAATGAAAAATCAAGCTGGTTGTCCCAATTTGGGATCCAGGGGAAAATCTCTGTGTTTATCTGTTTTATGTTTTATGATATCGCTATTGTTTATTTTCTGTTATAAGATTCGTGTGTAGATAATTTCTGTTCAGGGTTAAAATCTACAGTCTTAAGTCTTGCCATATAATTTTTAATTTCATCATCAGGATCATATAGTCTCCCAGGCATAAATGCAAGATTTTAAATCTGCACATTAGACACTTCTTTGTATGTGTGACCAATGTTGGCCAGAGCGAAAGAACCACACTGTACAAGAAAAGAAGGCCAAATTTCCTTTTTTTCATCTTTCAACTATTTAGTAACACCATTAACAAGCTGATAAGCGATCTCTCTCCTGAAAAAACTGTCTGGAATGTAGTATGACAAAACATGTGGAAGAGTAGAGCTTCCAAATACTCGTACATATGTAAATTTCTCTTCAGCAAACCATCGAGTTGTAGGAACAATATCCCTACTGACTTCTTTGGAAACCCTAGGGATATTTTCATTAAAAATCATCTGATACATTGGCATCATAACTCCATAACAAACTTTATAAAAATGCAGGGGGTATTTGGAATCCCAAAGTTCTTCGTGATAAATATGGATTGGGGTAGGTTCTTTGGAAGTCCATTTCCAACCCATAGTTGGAAATGTAGAATGAAAACAAATGGCATCCATAACATAGGCAAACATAAAAAGGGTGATTTTTCTTGAGACAAAGCATTTTTCTTATTCCTATACTCAGTAATGTGTTTAACTAAGTAATTGGATAATAGATCTTCCCAATTCAAATGGATGAGTTGACGATTGCGTCAATCAAGGGAACCCAGTCTCTAGCAAACCTAGTACTGCCTGGTCTACCGAATAACCTACATAACATACTAGCAACATAGCAAAAAGGTTGTGGGATTTTTGCAATGGGGTACGTGCCAGACTTGTCTTGCTTTAGTTTTCCTTCATTGTCCTTCCATTCTTGAATGACTTTGATCAGATCTGGGTGCTTAGCTTTAAAACTTTGCACATATACATTGTCATACCTCTATTGTGGAGATGGTAAATGGTACATAGTTGCCAAGTATTCAGTTTTAAAAGAGCCCATGACTTCTCCTCTGGAATTCTTAAACATTCTGTCTTCAATATTAAAATTCTCGATTGCTCATTCGATCATATCTGTGTAAGGCATGAGCTTTGGCCTTGCTGTTATATTATGAATGAATGAACATGCAACGTCAAACAAAGTTGCGTTGGAAGTGGAATAAGTGCCTATTGCAGAAATCTTCATTATCACCTTTGGCCCTTCATCTTCAAATAGTTTATACATAGCTTCCCATGATGTGATGCCATAATCTTTGTGACAAACAGTATTAGAAAACAGCGAAGGCATTTCTGTATCTTCTGTATACGATGCTTGAGACACTTCTTTGCCTTTCTTACTCATTTCAGACTCTTTCAATTCAATAACTTCTTTCCTGAAAGTGAAACAAAATATATCATATAATAGAAACTGTGAAGAGATGTTTTACACAAAAACTATCAATTCGATCAGTCATCTCCTCATAATTCCTTCATGATTTCAAAATTAAATGCTAGGCATGGCTTAGCGTGGCTTCGCATGCAATACTTATCCTTTGATTAAATCCGTTAAGATCAGAATTCAAATCGAAATGACATAAGTCACTTTTCACACGCTGGAAACAACAAATGCGCAAAGCGTAATCATATCTTATAATTTTTCGTGATTGTTTCTTATCAATTGTGAAATGCGATCTGTGCAAATCGTAGATCGCAATTTTTAAGAAATACATTGAAGTTTAAATCATAATCCACGTGCGGTGCGATTTGCGAAAGCTAAAAAGTGGACGTGATTCGAAAGAGATTATATATTCGAGTTCAATCGCCCTGTTGGGTCTGCGGCGATCACAACTTTTATTGTTTTTTTCTAATCTTTAACTAAATCTAGTGTGATGTGAAAAAATAGAGTAAGACTTTTAAGAGGGCGTGTTTCGCAATTTGCAAGATTTATATATTCTTCTTTGAAAGTGATATGTGATAAGAGATGCGCTTTGAGATAAATTTATTTCCTAAGTGTTTTAAAGGGTCCCTATTTACAAAAATAAATGGGGGGTAGTTGTAGCACAACAGTTGGATGGTGTGGTTGTAAGGAAAAAATCCCTTGAGGACGGGAAGTCATACAAATAGTAAAAGGCTAAATGATTGAAGTTGGTTATGCTAGTGATGAGAAATATTCCTTGCATTTTGTGTGTAAAATGGAAAGTCTTACATTACAAGGCCTTAGTTTTGGTTCGGAATGGTGTCGTAGATAGCAAGGCATTATGCCTTGAAGTGAATTGATGAGGTAGATAATTTTAGAAAGGAATTTGCATGATTGATGGCTAAAATAAATGAGGATAAATGCACGGATTGGTTGAGTTAATAAGCAATCATAATGTTTACTTCATTTTTTTAGGGAAGATTTAACACTACATGGTTGCCTCAATGGGAAGCTATGTGGAACATGGTGCTTAGAGAAGCAAGGGTGTAAGAGATAACTCTCTTGAAAAAATAGACCCCTGTTGTTGAAGAGTATGGTTTGAGGATTGTTAAGTGGATGAGCAGGAAGATAATTCATGCATATTATATTGGCATTGCAATATAAGTTAAAAGGATCATGTGTAAGGTGATGCACATGGATCTATGTGTATGTTCATATGAAGGTTTGTAGGGCATACCCAAATGTACTTTTTAGTGCCTTGTATTATGCATAGCACGAATGCATGAGAATGGTATGAATTCTAATGTGAGTATGAAATAGGAGGAAGGCTTGTTGATAGTAAGTTCAAGTTGTGGAATATTGAAATTATTTGAAGAATTATGCTTAACGAATATGGTGATATCCTTAGATAAATTTGGTAAAAGTACTCAATTTGGAAGTGAGTGAGGTTTACACACACACACATAGCCATCGAAGAGGAAAGGCTAATAGTAAGTATGTTTATGTGAGTTTCCATTGGAGCAATGACAAGGCTTCTAAGATCCATTGAAATTTAAAACAAAACCCATCATAGGGTTTTGAAACTTGATGTTAAATAATGGAAGGAAAATAGGTACATTTTAGTGATGTCCTATATGTGAGAGGAACTTGAGACAATGGTATTTATATAATGTATTATGAGACAACTTGTATGAACAAGAGTACAATGAGGAAGGTTTCACTGCACTGTTAAGAGATATTTTGGGGTGTTAATCCTATTAAGAAATAAAATATATTTTAATAATAATTTCTACATATGTTGAGTATGCTAAGTTCTAGATGAACTTGTGAAGTGCTCTTGTTGAGTGAATGTAGAGTTGCATAAGAGGGAAAATTGGATAAGAATTCGGCTATGTGGACTTAACTATGCTAATGTAGATAGCAAGATTGTGAGGTCCAAAAAATATAAAATATTGAGAGAGGGGAGTTCCCTTGAAATTATTTTAGTATTAATTGTTATGAATTCCCTTAAATTCAAAAAATAATGAATTGTGATGTAGCTTGAGCTTAGAAATGCTTGACTGAACGTTGATATATAAATGCCTAATTGAAATAATTAAAGAACAAAACTATTAAGTGCATGTAACTAAAATGAATTAGCTTTTGATTAAAGTGTTGTAACACATGTTTTGATTATTTCACTAACAACTGATGTAATAAAATTGTGCATCAAGAAAAGATGTGGATTGCTCTCAAGAATTGAACATTAATGACCACTCATTGGAAATGGGATTTGAGGCAATGGAAGTGTCTTCATCCATTGAAAAGAGTCTTCAGGAAAATGACAAGAGGATGGTGTTGATGGATAATTTATTATGCTTCTCATGAAAACACCTTGAATATCGTTGGGCTAAGTGAGATAGATAGGAATTTTAGAGTAGGTTTATATCCCTTTTATTTCTACAACCAAATCTTAAGAAATGAATCCTTGAAATATAAAATCTCTTTTCAAAGTATAATTTTTTGATAAATTTTTACTCATGTTACCCAACAAATAATATAAGAATGTAGCATAAATTTATAAATGAGAAACTTTCAAAAAACTATGAAAATACTATAAAAAGAATAATGATCTGAATTTAAAATCAAAATGTTCCAATAAGACAAAAATATGAGAAAACAATAAGCAAATATGTTTTATTAAAAACAAATATGAATTAAAAAATAGATTTCCCTTATAGATCCCTATGAGGATCAAGACCAAATAGTATCCTTAGAAGCCAAATATGTAATAAGAATCATACAAAGGAAACTAGGTGCTAAAAGAAAGAAGAAAATAACAAAAAATATTTTAAACCAATTCAAGGGACATAAGAGCATCATCCAACTCTACAAAAACTGCACCAATTAGCATTGAACTATATTAGAACTTCTAAAAAATGCAAATAAATTTCAAAGTAAATAAATAACCTTGAAAACAACCACAAATTAATGCTACTTAATCTTCCTTTGCCACCTTTCAAGATACTCCTGTTATCAATAAGACATTTTAGTCCTCTAGAGACTTAGAATGTAAATGAATTAAGAATCATAAACTCACTTTCAAAACTTGGGCATACCTTCACATATATTTGATCCTCCTTCATTTGTGACTTTTGTCCTTGTTATTATTTAATAAAGTAGTTGGGTAGTTCAATTAACTTTAGTTATTATTTGTCTTATGTTTCATGAGAGAGTAAAAATGTTTTAGGGAAAAGGTCACAAATGTATTAATGGTAATTAGCTAAAAGTAGGTTTTGGGTCCCACTAGACTCTCTAGTAACTTTAACAAATATAAATTTTATCCTTGTAACTTCCATAATAAATGTAATCAACATATATATGGTAGAAAACTAAATCAATAAATGCATCATCATCATAACACGTGTACCTCCCATAGTCAATATATGTGTGTGTGTGTGTGTGTGTGAGTGATATTACTATAAAATAAATATCATATGATATTGTAGCCAAAAATTATGTCTCAGGACTTTAGAAAATAAGCAGCATTATAAAACATGAAGCTATAGAATCTCAGGGTGTATGTCCCTTTTTCCTTCTTCCCTTGTTTTGAATGAATCCACTTTAGATTGTGAAGAAGTGGACTTAGATGAGTCAGTGTTCTATACATGAATGGGCTTCTTTCGTTTATCCTCATGAATCATAGTGGAAAATTACGCATATTTTATCGGGGCAAGATGGAGGAAAAGAATACCTGAAGGAATCACATGATCAGAGACAGATGGATTAGATGCATTTTTGGGAATAACAAGCCAGTAAAGAATTTCGAAAGGAGGCTACACATGGTTAATATCCCATTCATCATGCATAGGCCATGGGGGGATTCATAATGTCCATAATGCTAGAATGGGGTCGAAATGGTTCATCAGGATGAGAAAAAGGTGTTGGTAAGAAAAACTACCCTTGTGAGCCAATGTAGTTAGTCTATATGGGTTGATTGCATTCCTGAAAGTTAGCACCAAGGTGAATTTAAAATATTATTCTTCTATTCCTTCCTTTTTTCCAAACTACATTAGGTTTTCTTCCTCTACCCCTCATATTTCCTCTACTACCCATGTTAAAAAATATCATCTATACCATTCATAAATTCAATTAATAACTTAAACTGATATATAACATGCAATAAGAAAAACACATTTAGTAAAATATTTTTGAATATGCTTAACAAGACCCAAACCATAGCATAAAAGACCAAGCATGAAATACATAAATGAAAAGAGGGAATTATTTATGAAACAAGGAAAAAAAATCACGCATACTTGATTTGCATCCAAGATACATCACCCATATATATCACAATATTCTTTTTTTTCTTCAATCAAAATCAGTATTTCAACCCAAAATCTCTTCAAGATTTCATTGGAAATATTCATATCTAGTTCATTTCATGCCAAAATTTTCATAGAAATCTTGAATAAGTATCAACACGTACAAAAATATATATAGGAAAATAAAATGGGAAGTGTGTGGGATTACAACAACTTTCTACCACTATATATAAAGAGTTTTAATTTGACATGGTATTTAATTTCTCGATGCAATTTATTCGTAGTAACGGAGAATATTAAAAAATTATCATTTGTTTTTAAATGGAATAGCACATGTAAAGTGATAGTATGAATAAGTGAAGAAATAAACAGTAGGCCATGAACCACTCTTGAAATTCTAAGGCTTCAATCTTGAAACAATTCTGAGGTTGTAATATCATTTTGAAATATAGTTCAAAGTTTTTATAAAATTAAACACAGTAAGCCAATTCAAGAATTATCACCATGCCTACCTGTTTTAATTTGTATCATAATAAAACTACATCCATATGATATATGCCAATTTATTTATATAATCAATCCAATAAACATGTACAAACGGGGCAATTTTTTTTGAATAATAAGTTAGGACGAAGATATCATTTCTATGCTTTAAATTCTCTAACAAGGTAATACTTTATTCCCAAATAAATTTTCATGGATATAATTCATAACAATAACATTCTACACAAATTAAGGGTTCATACTCTAGGCCATCATCCACTCATTAGTTTTCATAAAAATATAGTGGAAAACACCATTATAATCATTTGGAAAAAAATTACACGAATCCTAGAGCTTGATTGTTATGCATGTATGTCTTTCCTTTAAGGAATGAAATAACTTGAACTTGGAATCTTACTACATACCCATTGTATAAATCATTGAATTAGGAGACTATTTGGTTTCCAACTCACACCTAGAACATGGCAAACTTAGTCTACTTGTTTAAATTGTATAAGCTAGCATGAAATATCTGATAAAATTTCCAGAAGTGTCCTCAGACACATTTTCTATTAATCGGAAAAAAAATAAAAAAATCTTACATGAGGGAGAGACATAGCATATATATAACCTCTCTAGCCTTATCTCAACATGCCATGTGTCCTTGAAAAAAATCTCAAGGATAATCTTCGTGACAAGGTTGTGACAAGGCCTATCTATCACCTAGGAAATACAATAAATCTAGAATTCACTTTATTATTCTAGAAGTAATACATTCTATAATAAATTTACTTATCTAGAAAAACTAAATATCTAATTATCTAAATAAACTTTACAATTATGTGGTTTACAATCCCCCCTTTAATCTTGAAGTTTATGTTTACAAATGCCAAGTTATTCTCTAAACTTGGTGAACTTTATTTTTCCTAGTGGTTTAGTGAAAATATCTAAAATTTGATCTTCAAATGGACAATATTATAGCTCAATGATGTTGTTGTTTATGAGAGTCTTGATAAAGTGATACTTTGTGTCCACATCCTTGGTTTTGTTATGAAAATTGGATTCTTGTCCATTTTTATCAATGAATAATGTAGTTGGTGATTGTTGAACAACACCAATATCCTGCAAGATTTAACATTTGGTGGAAAAAGGCTACAAGTTTCCATGTGTCATTTTCAATTACTAAGTCATATTCTTCCATTATTTAGTGTTGTCATTCCTTATGCTTAACTACTTTTGAAAATGATGTTGGTTCAAATGAGTTATGAGTGACCAAGGAAAAAATAAATTTAGTGGTACTCCTTGTTCCAGTTTTGTTTTGCTCCTCTTCATGAACACATTTTAATAATTGAGTGAACCATTTTGGTCTGCTAGTTTTTCCTTGTGGAGAAGTTATTGTAGTAGTTCTATATTTTGTAAAAGGATATTCAATTGAAGAAGAATGACCAATATCATGAATATTCATGTTGGAGGCTAAGTCTTTCTCAATCCAAATTGATTTTCTATGAGGAAATGATTTTTTTTGCTTGCTTTTCCAAGTGTTTGAGGTGATTATTAAGTTCTTGCACAATTTGAATTTATGTTTCATCAAAGAAAACATCCCCACTAATAATAAACTTCCCATTAGACAACAATCTATATCCTTTATTTTCATCGGGATAACCAAGAAGAATGCATTTCCTGTTGTGATTTTCTAGCTTAGCCCTTTTGCCAAAAAGTCGAAGATTTTTTACTGAAGGTATAGTACCATACCAATATTCATATGGGGTGATACCATCTCAATTTTAAGTGGGGGATCAATTTCTTAGATAAACTATTGTATGAACTTCTTATGCCCAATACTTTGTTGATAACCTGTAATATCCCCGGATTGGGACTGTCAGCAATACATATCTGAAAAATGAATTTTTCAGAAATGTATGCTACAACAATTAAGATCAGCCCTTGGATCCCTTATATATGAAAATATAAGACCTAAATCCAAGAGGAGATCAGAAACAAATCAAACTAGGTGAGGTAAACAAACCTCCCACACCTAGTATGGCTTGAAAAATTCCCAAGGAAGGGACTGCATCAATATGCTAGAATACTGCTTCAGAAATAATGTAATTTGGCTAAGAAATAGCAGGATGCTAGCATGGAGGCTCAAAATTCATCTATATATCAGCAAATCAGATCCATCATGAGGCCCATACAACATATAACAGGAAAGAGAAGACAATGGTGGAAGAAATACCTCAAGAAGAGGTGCTGCAACACATGTAATGACTGCAAAAGGCTTGAAAACGTTATTTTATTGAGCATACAATAGTAGTAGATTAAAAATTAGATCCGAGACAAGATAATGCATGAACAGTCAGATCTATGACAGATCCATACACTATAATGTCTCTACTTTGCATCCCCCTTGGGGTTTTTAGAAATACATGAAGCATAAGGAGTAGATCTGAGATTCTATGCAGAAAATCTGCAGATCTATTCAAAATTTCTGAAGCATATATAGGAGTATTCAGATCAGATCTGAATATTACATGGATAAGAACAAAAATCCATGGATCATCATAGTGAAGGGCAGATCCCCAACACTAGAGATCACTCCTCAATAGTTGCCAAAACACCTTGCAACTCTCCTCTTTGCAGATAACGCAGTCCTAGAAGATCAAATGCGCTGTAGACTTGAAGAGAAGATTGGCCTGATGCTAAGATGTAGATATGAAGCTCCAATCAGCTAATACACTCTTGCCAATGGAATAGAAGACTCTCCCATTGAAAAGGGGCACTAGAATGGCCTAGATCTGAGCAGATCTAGCCTCCACTTGTTGCATCTTACAAGGACAACCAAACCCTTAATAGGATCTACGTTGTAGTTGGAAGATGAAGCTTGGAAAAATGCTTGATAGTGGACAAGATGTACAAGACTCCTCCAAGAGCTACTCAATGGAAGAGGTGGGATTCCCGATCAGGAACACCCAGTGCTAAACAACGCTATTCTCAGCTAAACAACAAGAGAATGATATATGTATAAACAAACAATATATTCATAAAATATCATACCATGAAAAACCTTCTCTTTTTGTCCCCTCTTCCTTTTATAATATGAAATTCTTGCAAAACCGTAAACCATCTCAATGATTTAGCTCCTTTCACATGTGTAGCCTCCAACTAGAACTGCGTTGTGCATATAGGAGGTTCATTGCAGCAGGACAACGCTGTGGATTTGGTCCCGTTGACCCCGTCAAATGTCTCAATCCCTTTCACACATAAGGGTGTTTTATTAAGGCAACCCAGATTTAGCCTTGTTCACATGGGGCATTGATTTATTTTGTTGTTTTAGAAGTTTTATTGATCCTCCTTTACAATTGTATTCATGCAAAAAGAAAAATGGAACAAAATTGTATATTCCCATTAGCTTGGGCTAATTGGGAATATTACATAACCCTTTTTAGTGCATCATAGATATGGCCATTCTTTATGTGACTCCATTATGTTGTGGAGTATAAGAATTAGTGAATAGTATTATTATTCTATTCCTTTTGCAATGATCATTGAATTCAATTGAAGTGAATTCACCTCTATTATCCATTCTAAAAGTATCGATCTTCTCTTTGGTGGCATTTTCAACTAAGAATTGAAATTCTATGAATTTATCAAAGGATTTTGATTTCTTCTTGAGAAAGTACACCTAATTCATTTTGGAAAATCATATATTAAAAGAATAAAGTATTTATATCCACCAAGAGAGGTTTCAATGGGACCACATATGTCACTATGGATGACTTGTAAACATATGTTTGATCACCATGTACTTGTGGGGAAAGGATGCCTTTTTTGTTTTCCAATGATACAATATTCACACTTAGAATTCTCATTTTTGAAATGGGGAAGTACTTTAACCATGTCATTAACTTTAAGTTTACTAAGGCTATACAAGTTCAAGTGACCAAATCTATAATGCCATAATCTAATAGAATTGGATGATAAATCCACTGTTGTTGCCAATTATCCTTTAGGAGGAATCATTGTTCCCTGTAACCTTATAAGTTTTCCATATTAATATCCTTTTATTATTGTCATGAATTTTGTTTCACTTAATTTATTCTAATCCATCCATATTTGGTAATTATTTGATGGCCTCCATGTCTTATGAGTACTAGGGAAAGGATATTTTTCTTAAATGTGGGAACATACCATACATTTGAGATAAAACTTTTCCAATTCCTTGAAGAGAAAAGTGTACTAGTCCTTTTCCTTGAGGGGTGTGAGTTTTATTATTAGCCAAAAAAAACTGATTTAAATCCATATCTTGATATGTCCAAAAGTAATATTTTCTAGAGAACATATGTTGAGTTACTCATGTATCAAGCATCCAATCATCTTCAAAATCTTTTCTTGGCAATTTATTTTTAACCAATGCATATATAGATTCATTTATTTGAGTAGTTGTGAACACATAATCTTTTCTTCAACTTTTGAATATTGTGATAATGTGGAAGGATTAGACTTAGAATATTGATGGAAATTTTGTTTATTCTTAAGCAGATTCTCATTTCTTGTTCTACAGTCATTTGCCACATGGCCAATGTGAAGACATCTTACATTTAGGTTTATTTTTTTATTCACCTTGTTGAGGTCTTCTATAGTATTGTTGATTTTGATAAGTTCTTCCTATTCCTTGGCTTTTACCATGACCGTGTCCATAATCTTGACTTCTTCCTCTTCCTCTGTAAGTATCACTGGGCCAACCTCTTCCTCCTATATTTTCATTAAAATTTCTTCTTCCTCTTGCATTGTAGGAGCTTCTTCCTATGTTACTTTCACTATAAGTACCCCTTCCTCATGAATTTTCATTAAATGAGCTACTTTCTTTTGAGCTTTCTCGTTTCTGTGAATTGGTAAAGGGAAGATCTTCACCTATGTTCTTCTTTTTACCAAAGGTTATTTCATTTTGAATCAATAAATCACTAAGGGAATAAAAATTCTAATTTGACATCTTGCCAACAACTTGTAATGTTTGTAAAAAATGATTTTATGATAGTTGAAAACCATTCATTAAGATGTTGGTCATCAAACTTTCTTCAACATCTTTGAAACCATATTTTAGAAACTCTTGTCGAATATTCTTCAAGCAAGAGATGGTAATGTATAACATCCCCCTCTTTAACCATTGTTTGATTAAGAAATTTATTATCAAGCTTAACTCTTTTGTTTTTGGATTGAGTATCAAACATATTTTTAAAAATACTCCATGAAGTCCATGTATTAGATACAGTTTCAATATGAATATCTAGCTCATTTGTGATAAAATATCTCAACAATGCAAGTGTTTTTTCATCTCGTGCTTCCCATTTTGTTAGCTCTCTAGCATCAATGGGCTTAGTTTGGGTTTTATCTCCATTAAAAATAAATTTGCACAAGTTATTAAATACTAGGGTGTTTTTCATATGACGACACCAAGTCATGGAGTTATTGGGTCCTTCCAATTTTTTTGATTGAGCAAATAAATTGACTAGCTTTGACATGATTAATAATAAATAAAATTTCCATGATCAATAAGATGAAGGGAATAATGCACAAGAGACACTGCACACGCATTACAAATGAGTGCTATAGGGGCTTGGCCTTGAGCCTCTAGGGGATTAGCCTCTAGCCTCTTATAAGCTTGATGAAAAAAAATTCGTTGATAAAGTATTTCACTTGACTCTTATCAATAGTTTTAATTATAAATTACAAATAAAAATTTGATCAAACTTTCAAAATTTGACTCAATAATCATCAAAGTAATGCTCCCCTCTTTTAAAATAACAATGCCCTTCAAAGAATTCAATATTTGATGCCATTAAGATTTCATAAGCCCTTGAGGTATGAATACCTTTAAAAAAAAAACAAATTATTATACCAAATTTCTTTTATAACCTATCACTCCAATATTTATATTTTCGACATCTTCACCATGATACGTTCATCTCCATTTCCATTATATATATATATATATATATATATTTATATATATATTTATATATATTAAAGCATGAATTTAAAAAACCTTTTTTATTTTGTTTTATTTGGTGAATGTAATTTTTTGTTATCCTTGTTTCATCATCAGCTTACAAACTTTGGAAGAGGAGATACTTGCCTTAATTTTTTTTTGTTTTTAACCAATCTCGCGTCGAGCCTCCACCAATTTTGCTCATCGACTCCTTTGCCAGCATGACCTCATCCAAAGATATTCAATCCAAATAATTTTTGATATATAGGTGGGATCTACGAAGCTCGCGGAGAAGCCCTGGCTGAAGAACTTGAATGAAAAACTTGGATTTGATTTTTTTTTCAAATAGAAAAAATGCTTTAGGAACATGAAAATTCAGTTATTATCATAAATTAAGAAAGAAATAAGAAATTAAAATATTTTTAACGTCAACGAGACTAAAAATAACCTATGGTACAGATTGTTTCTCCATCTGGATCTTGTATTCGACCCTTTTCCCATGCAGTTTTACAATAAACGCTCCTAGCTTCTCGACCAACTCTTCGTTGAATATATTATCCCAAGAGCTAGCTGCCAAAATACCTGCATAATTTTCCCTGCTATCTTTGAAGGCCTCACATTCTATAATGAAATGTTTTTCTGTTTCCACTTTTCTAGAAGAGCAAAAAATGCATACTCTTACCTCCCACATTTCTTTTGGCCTTTTCCAGTGCCTTGTTTCACAACGTAGTTGATTAGAATTAGTTCTTAATTGAACAATAATAATTTTAGATCTCCAAGAAATATTGGCCCCTATGTATGCTTTTTGCCAATGATTATGGGTGGGGTTAAACTCTTCAATGTAGTACTTCTTCTTTCTCCCTAGCCCTTTCTCCCAAGTAAGTTTGTGGAACTTATCCATAACAAAAAAAATTATCTCTGTATTGTTTATAGGACACATGTGCAAGCAAATACCCCATTTACTAAACAATTTTTTTATTTTTCCGCATCCAAGTCTTCTTTATTTTGCACAATCTATCATTAAACACAACCTTAGGCCATCTACCCTCTTCCATTTGATCATTTTTTGAAAATAACTTATGACTCACACCATATCAATTTCTTCAATAGGAGTAACCCCTATTTCACTTAACAAGATAGCATAAAGTGATTTAATTTTGAATTTGTTTGTAATCAAATGCTTCTGAATTTTCTCAATTTGTTTCCACTACATCTTGTTTATGTTGTTGGCCCAAATTTCACAACCGTAAAGAATCACCGGAATCACTAGAAGCCCAAAAAGAGTTAGAGTGGATTTCCAGTCCCATATCTCTGCCTCTCTACACCTGTTTTTAAGAGCATAAAATTATTTCCAACCCCCCAAATTTATTTCCTTTCTACAACCAACCCAAATTATATTTTCGTTGAAGTCAATTCCGAGGGATTTGTAGTCTACAAATTCTTCAGAATGTTGCCTTCAAAGGAAAACTTATGTTGGATATGCTCTATTTTGTTAGAGAAAACCACTACTTTCATTTTTCTAATATTTACTTGCATCCCCACCCTTCTACAAAAATTTTCAAGGGAACGTAAGTGCTCTTGCAAACAAAGAGTCGATTTAGAAACCAGTACAAGGTCATTTGCGTACAAAATAAGCCTTATAACGAACTTTCCCAAATGGACACTATCATCCCCTTGTGAATTTAGCCACTCTTCAAGCTTGTCAATATATAAACCAAAAAGGGTAGGAGACAATGGGAAACCTTTCTTGACCCCGATATTACTTCTAAAACTTTCAGAAATTCTTGGTGAATTTCTAATTTTAACTTTCACCTCATACAACGTATGCACTGCTGCTCTCAAATGCCTTGGAACCCAAGTTCCTCCATTATGCGCCAAAGCTTATCTGTAGGAACCGTGTCAAATGATTTTCTGAAATCAACAAAAAACAAAAAAATTCTTCTTTTTTTCCCAAAAAATTTCAATGATGTGCCTTAAATTTATACAATGATCAATTGTGGAATGTTTAGGTCTAAAATTTACTTGCCCTTTAGCACGTTTATCTCTTTCTTCTGCCCACTTGGTGATTTTATTTTCTAACATGCTTCCAAATAAATTTTCAAACAAGGGGTTTATCATTATGGTTCTATAATTGGAGGGATTATTGACGTCACCACTCTTGAAAAGAGGTATTTCCATACTAGTTGTCCAATCTGTGGGGAACCCCTGTTGTATGATGTTATTGAATTTTTTGTGATGTGAAGAGAAAGAATTTTTAAGCCCCACTTTAGATACTTTTTTTGGAGTTCAACTAAGTCTTTTTCTTTTCCAGCACCCAAATTCTTGATACCCATCTCTACCTCTTGCACCGTGAAGAGTTTTGTGTCTATGTTGACCAAGGGAGGAGGGTCAACCTTGGGATTTATAGATTTACAGATTTCATTTTAATATTATACTAAGAGTTTTTTATAATAACATAATGAACAAAAAAGTGTTAAAAACATCATCTCAAATTGTGCTGAAAATGTAGACAAAAGATCAGAAGATTTGGGAGCCCTTGTAAGCAAGAAATCATAACTTTATACGTGTTGGCCCTTGTTTTTTATCTCTTTTTGTTTATGAAATACATATTATTTTCCATACTATCCATATATACAACATCATATCCACCTTATTTTTACCAATAAATGCAGATACATGTATTTAAATTAAGTTTTTCAATTCTTAGAAGTTTTTGTAAAAATTGAATTTTAAGTGCGTTTTTGGACAACATCAGAAATTCCCGTAATGGCCTCATGGTTTGCATATTTGTAGGACACTTGGACTCGAGCACGATATATTTCTAGAAGGATTGGGAAATAAGATTAAGTGTACACCTGTTGGTACAATCAAACCAAACTTTAATAGGCCCGGTCAAACAAGACCTGTTTTTATGGAGGATCCTTAGAAACTAGGTCAAAATTCTTATTTTGTGGGATTTTATAGATTTTGATGGATCTAATGGATGAATTCGACTTGATTGGATAAGATAAGGATAGTCATGAATATAGGATATATTTTATATGATTTTGTTAGATACTTTATCTATTTAAGCCTCAAACTTTGAAGGCATTGATATGTAGAATTTGTATGACTTAACATTATTATTTCTGAGAATTTGGAGACATAATTGAAGATCTGTTCTATTCCATTTTCTGCTGTTATATGTTGATTTATTAACACCTTTAGTGTGCGAGGCAAGGATGGAGGCCCCCCCACACCGAGCTAAGTGCACTTCCTATTTTATTGGTAGTTGCAATTTCTGAATTAGTTTGCTTATGCTTAACTTATTTATGCTGATTATTTATGAGTGTTGATGAATCTACTGATCATTCTTATTTTTCATATGACAGAACAAACAAATGTTTAAGTTAAACATTCTTTCTATCTAGTTAAGATCTTAAGTTAGAATTCATCTTTTCATGCTTTTACATGCTTTTATGAATTCTTGTTTCTAACAATAGCATTACTGATAAATGAATCTATGATGAAGGAAAACCAGGACCTCTTTAGTGAAGAGCCTCTTCAATCATTGCTTCATGTATCTTAATCTATTGCTCAATTAGTAGTTTTGATTTCTAATTCATGAAGTAATCTTGTTAGAGAAGGACAAACAAATCTATTAAGTTAAGAGATTCTTCTGCTTCTGATTTCTCACTTGAAATTAGAAATTGTTTAAGTTATATTTATATTTGTAATATGCATTTCCTTAATCATTGATAAACCATATTCTAAATTGATCATAACTAAAATCCATATACTTTGGGGATGCTTCTAAGTTCCACTAGCCTAGATTGATAATAAATACTTGTGTTAGTTTACACAGTAATTTGACCCAACATTTTGGCACCGTTTCCAGGGAAGCATATTTCAAAACGGTCAAATAGGAAGATAAAAAAATATATAAAGTCATCAAAAACAACAAAACAAAGTTTTTATTTCAAGTAATGTTTTCTTATGCCTAGAGATAGAGATCATAAAGGTAGATTTGTGAAACAAAACTCCCAACAGCTCATTCAACCACAAAACTAACAACACCAGTTGCTGGAAGACCTACTATAGAAGAGTTAGCGGAAAAACAGAGATCAGGACAAATATTAACTTTAGTTGAAAGAAAAATCTTGTTAGCCTTGGAGGTAAAAAGAAAAAAATCACCTAAAGAACCTCCTTCCTTAGGGAAACAAAAAGATACAAGAAAACCAATTGTTGAACAACTAGAGAAACCTGTCCTTGAACAAATAAAAGTAGTGGAAGAAATACAGAATCAACCTCATATTGAAACACTACATATCTCTGAACAAGAAATGGCTGAAGAAGGAGAAGGATCAACTAGGCTAAACATGACTCCTGAACAAAGGCTTGAAAACGAAATACAACAAAGGGAATGGAGAATAAAATGAGAGGAAGAAAGAATAATTGAGGAAGAAAGAAAGGCAGAGGAACACAGAAGAGAAGAAGCACTTAGAAGGATAGAGGAAGAAGCAAGAAGAGAAAATAAAAATAGAAGAACACAAGAAAATGAGCAAGAAACTAACAATGATCAGGAAACTACTTTTGGCTTTCCAATCTTAGATGCAAGAGAAATATTAGGAGAAGAAATAAAAATGAAAAACATTCCACCTTCTGTATTGCCTAACTTCTATGGAATGTCAAAAAAATATCGTGATGCATCCATGTTCGAGTTTGATATCTTGTGTAGAACTTATGGATATATGGATGACACACACAAGCTTTGACGTTTTCCTGCTACTCTGAAAGCAGTAGCCTTGAAATGGTTTATGGGATTAGGAGAACATACAATAGCTTCTTGGGAGGATATTAAGAAATTTTTTCTTAATAGGTATCAATATTATTGTACGGCTAGAGACTCAAAAGAAGACATTTTTAGAATGACACAACAAGAAGACAAGAGTTTGGAAAAATTTTAGAAATATTTCTTTACAATTTGCAGAAATCCAAACATCATTCTTTAAGCCCTGATACCATCTGTACCATATTTCTTAAGGGTATCAGAGATGAATATTTAGACATCCTTAATGTGATGGTAAAAGGAGACATCTCCAATTTACCATTTGAAGAAATTATTGAACTTTGTCATAAATACTCTAGGAGAAGAGCAAAGAGTGGAAAGAGAGATATTTCATCAAAAGCTTCCAAATCTGCAACAAGTGTAGTAACAAGAGTAGAGATAGGAATTCTACTAGAAAATTTCAAAACAGATATCTTGAGCACTTTGGGAACACAAGTAGATGTCTTGAAAGCTAAGAAAAAGAAAGAAGAACAAGATGAAATCCTAGAAATTTTCTGTCCAAAGTGTAGGCAAAAACATCCACTCATGGAATGTCATTTGCAAGGTATACAAGTGTGTGGACTATGCATAGAAAATCATGCAACAAAAAAATGTCCCAAATTAAAATAATTGCAAGGAGTAGATTATCTCTACTATATGGCACCAAGGAGACCTTGGAAACCAAGGATGCCTCAACAATTCCCTCAACAAAACCCCTAGAATTTTCAATATCCTCAAAATACATGGAATACACCAATGCCATGGCAGAATTGGCCACCACAACAATATCAAAACCAAACTGCACAAGGTTGGAGGGGATATGGTTATGGATACCAACCACCTCAACATATGTATCCTCAATAATATCAATATCAACAACCATACCCTCCACAACCATTTCCGCAATACCCACAATTCCAGCAACATCAACCAATTCCATTTCCACCTCAAAATCAACCAATGCTAACTCAACCTCAGCAAGTTCAGCTGCCTACTAACCAACCACCTCCTAGAACAACACAATTTCCAGCTTAGCCAGTAACTAATCCAAGTAACAAGGTGGATAGATCAACATATCATGTGGAGGAGGCAACATATTATCCTACTTATTCAATTCTTCCCATACAACATGTCCACGTAAGTTCTGGGAAGGTGTTACAGAAATATTCTCCTCCAATAATTGAAGAAAAAATTGAACAAGGAGAACAAAGTCAACAAACTCAACCAGAACATCAAATTCAGAAAGGTAAGTCAATTATGACATAGACTCCACCATATCTAGAGAGATTGATACAACAGAATATCCCAATATCTCTACCTAAATTTAATATTTTGGATGAATTAAAGAACACATATGTCAAAATTCCTTTGTTGCAGGAAATTAAAGACATTCTGATATATGCAAAAACAATAAAGGAATTATGCATTAAGAAATATGGCAGAAGAAAAAAGGATCCACCTACAATCTGGGTAATTAGAATTTTAACTAGTCTCATGTCTACAAACACAACCATTAAAAAACATGTTGATCTAGGAATTCCTATGGTTACCATTTCGATTAACAAATTTTCAGTGCTAAATACTTTAATAGACTTGGGAGCAGTTATCAATGTTATGACTACAGAGACTATGAAACATTTGAATCTGAACAACATTAGACCTAGTACTATAGTTCAAGAACTTGCAGATAGATCTAAAGTTATACCAGAAGGTATATTGGAAGATATCATTGTCTCACTGGATTCATGGGAGTATCCTGTAGACTTCTTGATTTTGTAGCCAAAAACAAATTTAGGATGGCATCCCTTAATTTTAGGCAGACCATGGTTATCCACTGCAGATGCTTATATTGGATGCAGGTTAGGAAGTATGATTATTTCACATGGAGATGAAAGAAAACATGATACATTATATCATCCTGCTCAATCTCCTTCTTTATTATCATGGCTTGATGGAGAGGAACCACAAGAGCTTCAATATGTTCTTAGTCTTAATCAAGTTTATAATTTTAGAGAGGAGGAAGAAAATGAGGACTTATTAGATATTTTCATCTCAGAACCAAATATTTTAGAGCAGCTTAGAGTAACTCAATATGAAGCTGCTAATTATCTTTTAAATGAATGTTTTTAGAAAAATTGTACTATACAATCATTGCAAAATACATTGAAAATCATTTTTCCTATTAATTCAATTACCAATTAAAACAGAAAAATCATTGAGATCAGTCCTGAGAGACATTTTAGTATTGGTAATAATTTACAATCATCATAAGAGGAAAAGCTAATAACATTGTTACAAAAATATTCAAAAGATTTTGCCTGGGATTATACAAACATGCAGGGAATTCATCCAAAAACATGTATCCATCACATTTACACTGATGATCAAATTAAACATGTAAGGCAACCACAAAGAAGGATGAACCCCATGATGAAGGAAATAGTGAAAAAAGAATTACATAAACTATTACAAGTCGGATTTATTGATCCTATTTCAGATAGTCAATATGTTTCACCCTTAGTTGTAGTACCTAAGAAAAATGGGAAATGGAGAATTTTGGTGGATTATAGAGAACTCAATAAAGCTACATTAAAATATCATTTTCCTTTACCATTTATTGATCAAGTGTTAGATTCATTAGTTGGAAAGAAATTATTTTCATTCCTTGATGGATTTAGCAGATACAATCAGATAAATATAGCATTAGAATATCAAGATAATACAACATTCACATGCCCATGGGGAACATATGAATACAATGTATTACCCTTTGGTTTATGTAATGCACCTGCTACCTTTCAGAGAGCAGTCCTTGCAATCTTTGCTGATTTGATCCATGAGTGTGTAGAAGTTTACATGGATGATTTCATTGTGTATGGTGGAACATATGATGATTGTTTACACAATCTTGAAAAAGTGTTAAAAATATGCATAGAGACAAATCTATCACTTAGTAATGAAAAATGTTTTATGATGTTCACTGAGGGGATAGTGTTTGGACACCATATTTCTTCTTCGTGAATTAAGGTGGACCCAACAAAAATTCAAGTCATTGTGAATTTAATGACACCCACAACACAAAAAGAAGTTAGAAGTTTATTGGGTTATGCAAGCTACTATAGGAGATTTATTGAAAACTTCAGTAAAATAACTTTGCGAAAGATGTGAAATTCCAATGGACAAATAATTGTCAAAATGCATTTGAAAAACTAATAGAAAAATTGTCAATTGCACCCATTCTTCGAGGACCTAATTGGTCTTTTCCATTTCACATTTCAACTGATTCATCTTACACTGCTATTGGAGCATCACTTGGACAAAAAGAGAATCAATTTAATTATGCCATATATTTCATAAGCAAAAATTTAACATTGATAGAATTGAACTATACTGTTACAGAAAAAGAAATGTTAGATGTATTACATGGAGTTAATAAATTTTGACATTAATAACAGGTTATCAAGTTTACATCCACACAGATCATTCAACCATAAAATATAAAATGAACAAATCAATAATAAATGGTAGAATAACTAGATGGATTTTATTAATGCAAGAATTTAACATTATTGTCCAAGATAGACCAGACAAAGATAATCAAGTTGCAGACTTTCTATCAAGACTACATTCACTTGTTGATCCAAATCCAGTATCAGATAATTTTCAAGATGAACATCTATTTGCTATAAATGTCAAAATATGTGGTTTGCAGATATAGCTAACTATTTATCATCTAGCATCCTACCATCTCATTACAAAAATAAATAGAAAAGAAGAATAATTAGAGAAAGTGATAGATATATTTGGGTCAATGGAGATCTATTCTATACTGGTGCTGATCTAATGATTATAAAATATGTTAGAGAAGGACAAACAAATCTCTTAAGTTAAGAGATTCTTCTGCTTCTCATTGCTCACTTGAAATTAGAAATTGTTTAAGTTAGATTTATATTTTTAATATGAATTTCCTTAATCATTGATAAACCATCTTCTAAATTGATCATAACTGAAACCCATATACTTTGGGGATACTTCTAAGTTCCACTAGCCCGAATTGATAATAAATACTTACGTTTGTTTACACAGTAAATTGACCCAAAATTTTATTATTGAACTTTTGAAAGCATGTCATGACGAACCATGTGGTGGTCATTTTGAAAATAAGCGGACAACATACAAAATGTTGAAACTTGGCTACTACTAGCCAAACATCTTCAAAGACTCCAAGGTCTATGTGAAGATATGTGACAACTGCCAAAGAATTGGTAGACCAATGGCATCAGATGAAATTCCATTAAAGCCAGAAGTACTGATTGAACCATTTGAACAATGGGCTTTAGATTTCGTGGGACTAATCAACCCTCCATCCTATGGAAAGAAGTACATCTTCATATGTATAGATTATGTGATTAAGTGGGTGGAGGCAAAGGCAGTAGCACGAGCAACAAAAGATATTGTTTTGACTTTTATGTTTGAAAAGATATTTGTAAGGTATGGAGTTCTGACACAAATAGTAACTGACCAAGGTACACATTTCACATCAAAACTTGTTCGAGATATTACGAAGAAATACAAGATCAAACACAGAAAATCAACTCCGTATCATCCTCAAGAAAATGGACTAGTCGAATCAATAAACAAAGTCCTAGAGAACATTATGACAAAGACAATACAAATGAACAGAAATGATTGGTTAGAAAAATTGAGAGATGCACTATGGGCATATAGGATAACATGGTAAAACACAATTAGGTTCAGTCCATATCATTTAGTGTATGGAAAATAAGTCCTATTACCCATATAATTTCAAATACATACATTTAAGCTAGCATCAAAATTGGGGATGGAATTATTTGAGGCACAACAACAAAGAATTATGGAATTAAATCAACTGGGTGAGAAACAACAGTAAGCAGTAGAACACACATCTCTTGTGTGAGAACAAAGATTCAAATGGCATGATCGATTCATAAATAATAAAGTGTTTTAGAAAGGATATTGGGCAGTCTTGTTCAACTCCAAGTTCAATGATTTCAAAGAAAAGTTTACGACTCATTGGCTCGGGCCATATGAGATTGAAGAAATCTTTGACAATGGAGCTGTGAAGATAAAAACAATTGACTAAGCATCTTATTCATTTATCGTTAATGGAAATAGGCTTAAAGTTTAAAATAAGCCTATAAATAATGAGGATTTTATGAGAAAAATTTCCATAGATTCATATCTGGAACTAATGGGATAGCATAACAATATGCCTTCCATAATTCCAGAAGAAGATATATATATATATATATATAAGAGCTTGGTTGTGAAAATCTAGAAAACAGGCACAATACAAACTCGAATTCATTTCGGAAAACCAAATTGTTTAGGCAATATGAATTCTCTTTTTGTTTTCATTTTGCTTCACTATGAGTTTTGCAGATATACCCTCCGAGACATGTCAGACTTGAGGACAAGTCTTATCATGAGCTTGGGGGAAGGTGTGTAATAAAAATATGAAAATAGTTTCAGCAACTGAATTGAAGACGGAATATGAATTACAATTACAAAGGGACCTGGTACATCATTCAACATATACAGAAGGGACATGAATTATTATTGAGAAAATTATCCAGAAAGGAACCTGTATCATTACGACAGAAGAAATTTTCAAACATTATTGAAAATTACACCAGAAGGGACCTAAAAATACAAAATGTCAGAAGGGACTTGACCTACATCAATATTGAAGATCATGACAGAAGGGACCTGAAATGTCAAAGTTTAACCTACAGAAGAGACCTGAACAACATCATTCTAAATCAAATCAGATGCAAAGAAGAAATAAAGTATCTACATAGTCTGAAAGATCCATTGTTATAATAAACATAATGTTGACCATCATGAACATTAAATGATTTGAGGGAATACAAGTATAGTAAGTAAAAAAATTGCTCTTAAATTTCATTTTTTTGTGAAAATATTCTAGAATTGTAAATATAATTTAGTACTGGCTATGAATTTTTATCACCTACATAATTCATCATATACATTTCATCACCTATTTTCTTAGCCCTACTTTATCCATATCCACACCACTATCCTAATCACTCAATAAACATTCCATAATCTATCCATACCATACCCCGCCCTAATTTTATAAACAAAAGAATCATAAACAAAAGGCTTAACATTAATCTTTGTTGGACCTACAATAAACAAACAACAAGGTTACTTTCATTGTAAATATTTGATTTTAAAACATGACCATTTCATTTGTCATTTTTAAACTTAAATAAAAAAAAAAAACCTAAAGCCTAAATCATATGATAGCACAACTATTAGAGTTTCAAAACAAAAGCACAATCGTGATTATGAGCTACGGTAATGGAGCTAAAGGAGGAATCATAATGAAAACTAACCTAAAGTATGATGCTATGACAAACAATGTATGGCAATGATGCATATATGGATGGACGGGAATATGATGAGACAGTGATATGTATATGATGGAGGAACATAAATATGATGCGTTTCAATGGAGAATGGAAGCGGACACAATGATAAATTTAGAAATTTGCTGAATAATGAAGATTTATCCACCGAGATTATCCTGATCACATACTAATTCGAATTCATATGCAACACATAATCTCTTCTACAATCCATCATCAATTTGCGGAAATAGAAACAGTCTCATGCGCACATGAACACAATATGTAATGGGGAAAGCTTATAGCTGAAAACCCCTCAGCTATTTTGTATATTATAATAGAAGAGAAACATGTAACAATCTCAGTACAATACTCCTCACAAGTACTCAGTACTGTCTCATAAAGTTACACACAAACTAGCTCAGTTTTGAACAAGTCACAGGTTCAAAACTCATCCAATAATTGCCTGCCTCTATTGCGCAATCAAGGCTGGTCTAATGAGAGATCCAAGGTTCGAATCTCCTTGGCTTGACAGCGCAATCCTCATGGGAAATTTCCTCCAAGTGTGGTGCAAATATCATGCACAACTAATGTCACAACTGATAGCTATCTCAACCCTTTCATCTACCTCTTTCACTGGTCTCCACTGAACTATCCATGCACTGTAGTGAACTGATGTGTTCTTGAGTTGAATAATGAGTTAATAATTAGTGAATTAAATAATATTTAATTCACTCCACTCATTACTAGTTGATTAGCTATTTAAACTAATCACAACTAGTTCAACTAAGTTAAACCGAACACAACTCCACCAACTGTCTCATCAACTCCACCAAACTCTGCCACTGAAGTCCTAACTGAAGTCAACCATGCATGAGCTCATCAAACCCCAAGGAATAGCGTAATTCCTTCTGTCAGATGCATGGGCCACATCCGTAGCTCCAACTGAAGTGTTGTAAGAGAATAAACTGAAGTTTAGAGTCCAAATATTATTAAGGGCTAATAATATTTGACTGACCTATTTTTAGACAGGCAGTCTAAAAATAGACTTCGACCTGTATGTCTAAAAATAGAGATCCATCTATTTTTACCAACTCGACCAATCATCCAAGAATAACATACTGCAACTCCTAGACCATGCTCCATATGTCTAAAAATAGACATAGTCTAAAAATAGACTTTGCGCCAAAAATAGCCTGCGGGCCCACTTAGTGAAGGCGACTTCATTTCACTAAGCTCCATCATCTTGTTGCATTTTCAACACTCCCTCTCAACAAGATATGGATTATATGCAACCCCTATCCTGCCTCTGTGGAATTCGAACTTGCTCCTGGTGAGCGCCTTCGTCAAGATGTCAGCATCCTGATCCTCCGTGGGAACATATGAAAGTAACATGATTCTCCGCTAAACACAATCTCTGATATGATGGTACCTGATGTCGATGTGTTTGGATCTATCATGAAATAATGGATTAGCTGAGAGTTTAATGCAACTCTGGTTATCACAATAAATCACTGTAGGCTCCAAATGCAACACGAACAATCCAACGAGGATCTTCCTCATCCAAATAGCCTCGCATGCAGCCAAGCTTGCTGCCATGTACTCGGCCTCTGCTGAACTGAGTGCCACGGATCTCTGCTTCCTGCTGTACCAGGAAACTGTTGTCGACCCAATGCTGAAAACTCCTCCAGATGTGCTCTTACGGTCCGTTGGACTCCCTGCCCAATCTGCATCAGTGAAGCCAGAAAGCTTCGCTCCATCCTCCACATGCATGCCATAGACCATCCCCGTGTGTACTTAAGATAATAGATACTCTGGATGCACGCCTCGGAGAAAAGCTTGGTAGGTAACCATGGCTTGCGGCAATGGTTAACAACATGGCCTCTCCAGGTCGTCGTGACCCGGACCCATAGCGACCCCACCAACTGTCGATAGACAGTGGCATCCACTACCTCTGTTGAAGTAGCATCCTCCTTCCTCCAACCACCAGGAAGAGGAGTGTCAACAGGCTTGCAGCCATGCATGTTGAACCTCTCCAGTATCTCCCGGGCATACTTACCCTGAGAAACAAACAGTCCTCCACTGTGCTGCCAAATCTCCAATCCCAGGAAATAATGAAGGAGGCCCAAGTCCTTCATCTCAAACTCTCTAGCAAGGTCCTCCTTGCATGAAAGTATCAATAGCTCATCACCCGTCAAAATCAGATCATCTACATACAGTACAATGATCAGCAGCTTCCCCTCCACCACAACCTGGTACAGGTTAGGATCCGCCTCACTCTTGGAGAATCCAAGCCCGGTGATATAACTGTCTATCCGTGTGTACCAAGCACGAGGTGCTTGCTTCAGCCCGTACAGTGCTCTCTTGAGTCGGAAAACATGCGACTCACTGTTGAAGATCTCGAAACCTTCAGGCTGCTCTATGTACACCTCCTCCTCAATGACTCCGTTGAGGAACGCAGTCTTCACATCCATCTGATGGATGTGCCATCCCATCTGCGCTGAGAAAGCTAGGATCGTCTGTATGGAAGAGTACCTTGCGACAGGTGTAAAGGTCTCCTCATAATCGATCCCCTTGATCTGTGAGAAGCCACGGGCGACAAATCTTGCCTTGTACTTCTCCACACTCCCATCAGCCGCCTGCTTCACTTTGTAGATCCATCGCGAACCCACCACTGATTTCCCCTCCGGTCTTGGGACAATCTCCCATGCACTGTTTCTGACGATCAAATCATATTCTTCGATCATGGCATCTACCCTTGCGGGTTCCTCCACAGCTTCCTCAAAAGAGGATGGCTCCGTCACGACACATTTACTCATAAGAGCCATGTATCCAGTGTACCGATTCGGTGACTGTCTCTGTCTGCGCTGTGCTGTAGGTGGTCCTACAACCTTCTCTGCATCTCGAGCCAGTCGCTCAGCTTCTGTAGTGCGCTTGCGCCCTCTGATGGTTGGCGCTGCATGGGTGGTTTCTTCCACCTCTTGAACTTCCTCTTGTGGCTGATCCACATCCAGAAGCTCCTCCTTAGGAACTAATAGCTCCTCATCTACATGCAAGTGTGGCTCCCTCTCAAGCGAACACTGCATGGCTTTCTCCTCCCGAAACTTGATATCCCGTCGCACAACAGTCTTGCGACTGTCTGGCACATACACCCGATAGTTGTGAGGTGTATCAGTGTACCCCACAAATATTCCAACCTCTGCGGTTGGATCCAGCTTCTTTCTGGCATCCTTTGTCACATGCATAGGCAATTGAGCCAAAAATTCTCGGATGAGAAATATAGGGCCTCTTGCCAGAATAACGCCTCCCTGCGGTGTACTCATGCCAAGAACCTTGTGAGGACAATGGTTCTGCACATACACTGCTGTATTGCATGCCTCAGCCCACAAGTGAAGGGGTAGGCCCTGATCATGCAACATCGCCCGTGCAGCACCCACGATCGTTCTGTTCTTCCGCTCAGCCACCTCGTTCTGCCGTGGGTTATGGGGTGCGATGAGCTCTCTCCGAATCCCTTCTGCGCTGCAAAATTATTTGAATTCAGTAGATATGAATTCACCACCATTTTCGCTCCTAAGAGCCTTCACATGCTTCCCCGATTCCTTCTCAACCAGTGCCTTGAATTCACAAAACTTTGAAAATGTCTCGCTCTTCTTCTGCATGAAGAAGATCCAGCACTTCCGAGAGAAATCATCAACAAAGATCACATAGTACTTGTGCTTTGCTGTCGAAGCTACAGAGAAAGGACCACACACGTTTGTGTGAACTCTCTCAAGGATCGTCGTGGCGCGACTATCCTTCTCGTGAAAGGTGGCTTTCACATACTTCCCCAAGGTACACCCCTTGCACTGATCTGACTGCGCAAGAGTGCCCTTAGGAAGCCCAGTAGAAATCTGCTGCAGGATCTTCAAAGATCCATGGTGAAGTTGGCCCAATCTCCTGTGCCATAGTTCGCCCTCATCATCCCGGCTCACCACTTCTCTTGCCTTGCATGCCATTGCTGCGCAGCCATCTACCTGCAACTGATAAAGGTTCTTGACTCGAACCCCTATCTTCCGGGTCTCACCAGTAGTCTTACTGCGCATGAAGGCTTTTCCTTCGCTGAAGACCACATCATACCCCTTGTCTTCCAACATCGCCACAGAGATCAGGTTCTTCATCAATCCTGGAACATGCAATACTTCCTTCAATACGAAGGTTTTACCAGACTCCCTCTCAAAGGAAATGGTATCGATACCGGCCGCACTATATCTACCATCATCACCCATCTCGATGTGCACTCCAAGATCTTTTTCCTCCAGATCTGAAAACAGATCTTGATCTCCGGTCATGTGAAATGACGCACCACTGTCCAAGAACCATACTGATCCCATCACACTTGAAACCAAGCATGCAATCAGTGAAAAATCCAGTTCGAATTGAGAAGCCAATGCCTCTCCCACTGCAGATCCGGCAGCCTTCTTATTTTTCTTCTTCTGCGGACAATTTGTGGCATAGTCTCCGTGCTGGTGACAGTGAAAACGCTTCACCTTGGACATGTCTTGCTTCTTTCCTTTCGCACCAGACTGAGAAGCTTTCTTGCTCTTCCCCTTCTTTGCTTTGGTATCCAAAGCGCAATTTTCTTCATCAGATACCTTTGATGAAGATCCGTCCCTGGTAGTCCTCCTTATCTCCTCTTGCATGAGATCCGCCCAAAGGCGCTCCCATCCCGGCAACTTCTCCCGACCATTGACACTATCTTGATATTAATGCCAAGCCTTCGAAAGACCAAGGAGAGCCAGGTCCACCATATTCTCTTCTTCGACAGTCACCCCCACACTTCCCAGCTCATCTCTGCATTGAGTGAACTTCGTGAGGTACTTGGCGATACTGTCACCTTTCTCCATCTTAATGTTTTTGAGCTTATCCTTGAGCACCAGCTTCCTTTGGTCGCTCTTACTCTAGAATAGATCTTTGAACGCTTTCCACATCAAATATGAAGAAGCTTTTCCATGCAGGCTGGATACAATGTGATCCTTCACGCCCTCCAACATAATCCTTTGACATTTCGCCATTCTTTTGCCAAGCCTCGACTTCAACAGGATCAGTGGGCTTTTGGACATCCGTATCTACGAACTCCTTCAGTCCATTATCTTCTAATACTGCCTCCATGCGATCTTTCCATGCAACATAATTCGAACTACCTTCAAGAGCATATTTGAGTCGCAAACCGTTGAAAGACATTTTCAACTCCGGCACCAAGAAAACAACCTGCTGCAAATTTCGAATTCCAAACTCAAAAACTCAACTGCTTCTGGATCTGTGAGAAAAAATTATTTCTAGCACAGAGATCGACTGTAAGGGCATTTACTGGATAGATCACCTTTCAGAGAAAGGATGGATCCAGAGGCTACCTGGCCCGTTACAAACTCTGTCTACCGAAATAATATTGTAATCACTGCAATAGATCCTGATGATTGATTCCCTCTGATACCATGTAGAAATTCGCTGAATAATGAAGATTTATCCACCGAGATTATCCTGATCACATACTAATTCGAATTCATATGCAGCACATAATCTCTTCTACAATCAATCATCAATTTGCGGAAATAGAAACAGTCGCATGCGCACATAAACACAATATGTAATGGGGAAAGCTTATAGCTGAAAACCCCTCAGCTATTTTGTATATTATATGGAGAGAACATGTAACAGTACATAGCACAATACTCCTCACAAGTACTCAGTACTATCTCATAAAGTTACACACAAACTAGCTCAGTTTTGAACAAGTCACGGGTTCAAAACTCATCCACTAATTACCTGCATCTATTGCGCAATCAAGGCTGGTCTAATGAGAGATCCAAGGTTCGAATCTCCTTGGCTTGACAACGCAATCCTCATGGGAAATTTCCTCCAAGTGTGGTGCAAATCTCATGCACAACTAATGTCACAACTGATAGCTATCTCAACCCTTTCATCTACCTCTTTCACTGGTCTCCACTGAACTGTCCATGCACTGCAGTGAACTGATGTGTTCTTGAGTTGAATAATGAGTTAATAATTAGTGAATTAAATAATATTTAATTCACTCCACTCATTACTAGTGTATTAGCCAGTTAAACTAAACACAACTAGTTCAACTAAGTTAAACCGAACACAACTCCACCAACTGTCTCATCAACTCCACCAAACTATGCCACTGAAGTCCTAACTGAAGTCAACCATGCATGAGCTCACCAAACCCCAAGGAATAGCGTAATTCCTTCTGTCAGATGCATGAGCCACATCCGTAGCTCCAACTGAAGTGCTCCAAGAGAATAAACTGAAGTTTAGAGTCTAAATATTATTAAGGGTTAATAATATTTGACTAACCTATTTTTAGACAGGCAGTCTAAAAATAGACTTCGACCTATATGTCTAAAAATAGAGGTCCATCTATTTTTAACAACTCGACCAATCATCCAAGAATAACATATTGCAACTCCTGGACCATGCTCCATATGTATAAAAATAGACTTTGCGCCAAAAATAGCCTGCGGGCCCACTTAGTGAAGGCGGCTTCATTTCACTAAGATCCATCATCTTGTTGCATTTTCAACAATAAATACAAAGCATGAGAGAAAAAATTGAAAAGGGCTATGTAATAATTGAAGTCGAGGATGAGATGTACACCATGGAGTCAGCATGCCAAATCAGTCAGGAAAGGTAAGCCACGGATGCACTAGTCAAAGCGATTGATGAATGGTCAAAACAAATTCAAAATGAAAAATTACAACATTGTGTAAACTGTTGGGAGAACCTCCGCCATGTCTAAAAACTCAAGAAACTTAAACATATTGTGTTTTTCACCATCATCACCTTTCAAAGGCTTAGTGAGAGAAGGAAGGTGTGTAATCAAAACACGCATTCGTTTTGAAACTCTGTGAGAAACAAATAAACAAGAGAAGACAAGGGAGAGTTGTGAGGAGAATAGAAGAAATATAACACAACAAAGAAGGCAAGAGATATAGCAGTGAGAAGAACAGAGGGATAAGAATCATTGACGAAAGTTTCAAGCCAACATATCTGGCAGATGTGTCAAGCAACCACGCTGTCAAGAGGAAAAAATCCCATGAATAATTAGGTAAGAAGCAAACTCAGATTTTCTTGTTTAAAACAACGATGATTCACATGAGTAAATCTCGGGGTTGTTAAAAAAATTGAGAGTTATAAAAGGAGTTCTTATACTACGGTTTTAAAACTTGTCATTGCCTTACGTTTTGTAGTTGCCACCACTCATAAATGCTCTGCCATCAATCAACACTAAATATTATGTTGATTAAATGAGTAAATGATGAAGATATTGAGTGAAGATTTTGATAAAGACTGGTGCTACTTGAAACACAGAGACTCTAATTAAACTAAAAGGAAAATCACGAGGATCATTGCAAAGACAGGTAAACTTGAAAACGTCTTCTATTTTGTGCACATTCTTCTATTTCAAATTGAATGTAAATAAAGAATGGAGAAATTTGGTTTGAAATGCACAATGAATTTTTTTTAATTGTGTTGTGTAGTAAATTAATTTCATTTGCACACTCAGTAAAATAATTTGAATCAGGTTTTGTGGATAATTATTGGTTTAAATGACACAGTCAACATGTTTTTGCATTTTTGCACAGTAGAGGGTAGAGTTTGGTGAATATTGAAGAAATCAGTGAACTCATTTTATGATATTTTGAGCTATTTTTACAAATTATCTTGCATAAACAGTGAGCTTGGATTAGATAAATAATGCTCTGCCTTAGAAAATGAATTTTATATGGAATCAAAGGGTTAAAAGACACAGTTGTATAAAAAAATTTCAATTTTTTTTTACACAGTCAAACAAGAAGAAAATTTACAAAAAAAAGGCAGAGGATTTTTTATTTTATTTTTAAGAGAGAGGGGATCAAATAGAGAGTAGGATAATAGAAACGTGATTTTTATGTTTTTATAAACCTCTCTATATAAAATCTTGTTTCTATTTGAAGCAATAAGCTCACTTCTTCCAAAGAAAACAAAGGATTGGTTTCAATTACTTGGCAAAGGCAGCAAACAGAGGTAAGCCTCACTACTGTGATAACATCTAGTACTTGAATTTTTGTTTTAAAAAATGGAGTTAATGATAGTAGATGGGTACATCAAATGGTTTTTAGAAAATATTACATCAAGAACAGAGCCCAAATATTTTCAGATTGAACATTGCAGTAGGGAAACAATTGAGAAACTTTATCAATCAGGCTTAATAGGCTTCCTTCAAAAATTCAAAGGGCACAATGAGGATATCACAAGGGAGTTTATAAACAATTGCAAACAAGATGAAACTATGGTGGGTAGTTTACATATTCCTTTAACTCTAAAATATATTTATGAAGCTTTAGAGTTGCCATTATCAGGTGAACTATACCACAAAGGATTGCATTTCAAAGACAAGGGTTGGACCTTCTTCTTGAATAAGAACAAAAAGGGTTCTTTTGATATGATCCGGATTTATGCAGGAATGCAACAGAATAAACATATAACCATAAATACAGAGATGCAGCGGAAATAACACTTCATTTCATTAATATCAAAGAACTGAAATTTGCTTACAGACAGAATGTAAATAAAACTAGCTAGGGCGCTGGTAGCTATCTCTGAGAAGAGATGTGGCGGCTACAGGCCTCTGAACTGAGTTAAAATGAGGGTCGAGGGCCTATTTATCATTTAGAAACAATGGGAAATCCTAAACAGCCAAAACCCTAACCCTAGGAGATGAAGCGCCAAAACTATGGGCCCCGTTTGGGTAAATTGGTGTTTCAACTTCCCAGGGGCATAACTTTGGCATACGATCTCCGTTTGACGCATACCATACCTCGTTAGAAAGATCTATCCGAGGACTACAAATTTGGAACGGGCAACATCGGTCCATGGACCCATGTTGCCCTCCGTTTTCCCAAAAAACGTCATTTAGGGCCTCAAAATGGCTCCGGAAATTTAGGACCCGAAAAACTGCTAAAAATAGTAAACTGTGCCGAAACTGAAAAACTGAAATAGACAATGGTGGAGCCCCAAGTGGAATAGGTGGGTGACCACCAATATCCACCTGGATCATTCCTCCCCCCTTAGGAAGCAATGGTCCCCATTGCGTTAAATTCCTCCATGAGATGAGGAAATTTCTGTTGAACTTGGTCCCTGGTGAACCACTTTCCTTGGTGCAGGAGTTGGCCAGCTTTGACAACCCGATATAGTTGGATCTTCTGCTGGCGAGTGTTCTTGATTTGCATGTCCATGATACAATCTATGGTGGCCTATTCCATGTAGTCTGGATCTAACTCTGTTGGTGTGAGTTGTTCTGCAATGTCCGAGGTGTCCAGTAGAGGTGGGAAGTAAGGACGAAGGCGATCCACATTGAAGACTGGGTGCAGACCAAGGAATGGTGGAATACTGAGCTCGAATGCATTGTTCCCTACGGCCTTGGTGATGGTGTACGGACCGTATCGGAGCGGGCGAAGCTTGCGGTGGGGTCCAGTGAGGCGCTCCTTCTGCAAATGTAGCCATACTTTGTCACCCACCTGGAAGTTGTGTGGCACCCGGTGTTGATCATGGCGTTGCTTGTACTTGGCATTGGCTCTGTCCAATATATCATGAACATGTTGGCGGATGTGTTGAATGCGCTCGATGAAGCTACTTGCTTTGTCAACTTCAGACTGGACATGAGCTGAATTGGCCTGAGCAGCTGCAAATGGCATGGCTACGTCAATGGGACATAGTGGCTGGAATCCCAAGCCCACCTGAAAGGGGCTATGGCCGATTGAACTGTGGAGAGCCTGATTATAACTATGTTGTACATAGGGGAGGCTCTCGTCCCATGTGCGTGGATGCTTTGAATTGTACATGCACAGAATGTGTACAATCATTCTGTTGACGACCTCTGTCTGGCCATCTGTTTGGGGATGGAAAGCTGTGGACTTGGTGAGCTTGGTATCCAACATCGACGAGAGGCTGGACCAAAATGTGCTGAGGAACCTGCTATCCCGATCTGATATGATAGACTGTGGGATCCCAAAGTGCACCCACACTCGTTCAAAGAAGAGTTTAGCAGTGGCTTCTGCTGTGATATTCTTCTTGCAGGCCACCATAATGGCCATCTTCGAGAATCTGTCGACGACCACAAAAACACAGTCATTTCCCTACTTAGTAGAAGGCAGGCCCGACATGTAATCCATGGAGATGGATTCCCAAGGTCGATTAGGGGTAGGTAGAGGAGTATATAGGCCTTGCTTCTTGATGGTCGGTTTGGCAATGGCACAAGCAGTGCAGGATCTGATGTGCTTCTCGACATCCTTTCGAAGGTTTGGCCAATAGAAATACTTCTGCAGGATTGCTACTGTTTTCTCAACCCCGAAATGCCCAGCGACTCGACTGTAGTGTGCTTCCAATATCATCTTGGCACGCTCACTTGAAGGAGCACAAAGGTGTCCCATGTGACATAAAAGTGCATCTTGGAGGTGAAAATTTGGAACTTGCGTACCTCCCAAGAGTGCTTTGTAAGTTTGGCCGAATTCTGGGTCACTCTCATAGAGAAGCGGCCAATCAGAAGTCTTGTGCCCACAAGAGTTGAGCACAGTGGTGAGCGCCACGATCGGTGGTCGGCTGAGGCAGTCTGAAACATGATTGGCGCTACCCTTCTTATACTTGATATTCAAATGAAACTATTGCAGATATGTGGACCACTTCTGATGGCGATCATTCTGCAACTTCCCTTGTGTCTGTATGAACTGTAGGGGCCTGTGGTCTGTGTGGATGAATGTTTCCTTCCCCAAAATGTAATGCTCCGATTGTCGACAAGCTTGCACAATGGAGTACATTTCTTTGTCATATGTGGGGTACTTGCGGCCTGGCTTGAGACAATGTCTCAGCACAGCTGAAATACCCTTGAATCATCTTTTCGGTAGTAGGCACCCCAATAGCCATCTCGAGAGGCATACTGTCTCGATCTCAAATGGCTGTTGCAAGTACGATAATGTGTGAGCAACGGGGCGAGCAGGGCGGTTTTCAATTCTGTGAGTCTGTGAACGCCTTCTGTTGAGGTTCCGACCAATTTTTTTTTTCTCTCGCTCCTCCCTTGGTGACTTGACTCAAGGGCCAAGTGATATGAGAGAATCTCAACACGAACCTCCGATAGAAATTAGCAAGACCCAGAAAGCTGCGAAGCTCTGTTATAGTGGTTGGGGCTGGCCAATCCTGAATGACTTGGATCTTGGCTGGATCCACATGCACCCCCCTTTCATCAATAATGTATCCCAGATATTGAACTGGGTCATGCCAAAAGTGCACTTCTCCAAATTGGCACACAACTTGTGTTGCCGCAGTGTTTGGAGGACTTGTCGGATGTGGTGAAGGTGCTCTTCCCAAGTCTGGCTGAAGATCAGAATGTCATCCAAGTACACCACTACAAATGAGTTGGTGAATGGTCACAAGATGTCATCCAACATCCTCATGAAGGTGGCGGGAGCATTCGTCAACCCGAAAGGCATGACCAGCCATTCGAAAAGGCCTTCCTTGGCTTTGAAGGCAGTCTTCCACACATCGGAGGGTTCAATTGGTGCCTGGTGATACCCGGTCTTGGGTCGAATCTGTACAGATATATTTTACCTTTGAGTTGGGTCAGAAGGTCATCGTCACTGATAGGATTGGGTACCTATTACGGACGGTGATCTTGTTCGCGCCATTTAGTCAATACAGTCTCCACGTCCCATCCTTCTTCGCTGCCATGGTCTGAACTCCACAGGGCGATGAACTTGGTCTAATGTGACATTTCTGCAACAGCTCCTGAATCTGCCTCTTGATTTCATCATTCTCCAGAACAGAGCGCCGATAGATCGGTCCATTAGGTAGCGGCGCACCTGGGGTCAGATCAATCGGGTGCTTGACCTGACAGTGCAGAGGAACCCCTGTGGGTGAGGTGAATATGTCCCAGTACTCCTCCACAACCTTATCCATTTGTTGTTGTTGAGCAGAGGAGCCCTGTCTGGAGGTCGTGGCCACGGTCTTCTTCTTGCCCTGGGGGCGGATCATCAGGAAAACGAATTTCCTGGTTTGGGAAATGAGCTTACTACATTGTTTTGCAGTAACCAAAGAGATAGCGGCAGGAGGTGGTACCTCTGGTATCCTGTACAACTTATTTCCCAAAGTAACAATAACAGCACGAGGTTGAGACTCATACACAGCATGACGCTTCCAGAAGTATGGTTGTCCTAATAATACATCAGAAACATCAATAGGAGAAACATCACATAATACCTCATCCGTGAAGGGCTTGATGCTATAGGGAAGGCGACATTGCTGGCTGACGCGGAGATCTCGTCCTTGGTGAAGCTGCAGAATGATGTATTGGATGTGGGTGTTGTAGTCAGCAAGCCCAACCGCTACGTACACGATCCGGACAATGCGTGCACTTAACAGAATAAACATATAACCATAAATGCGGAGTCAGGCGGAAATAACACTCCATTTCATTAATATCAAAAGAGCGAAATTTGCTTAAGACGGAATGGAAATAAAACACGTTAGAACGGCGGTAGCTATCTGCGAGGAAGGAATGGCATGGCGGCTACGGAGCCTACGGGCGGGTGCAATGGGGTCAGAGGGCATTTTGTCATTTAGAAACAATAGAAATCATGACCAAAACCCTAACCCTAGGAGATGAAGCACCAAAACTATGGGCCCCGTTTGGGTAAATTGGTGTTTCAACTTCCCAGGGGCGTAAATTTGGCATATGATCTATGTTTGACGCGTACCATACCTCGTTAGAAAGATCTATCCGAAGAATACAAATTTGGAACGAGAAACATCGATCCATGGACCCATGTTGCTCTCCGTTTTCCCAAAAAACGTCGTTTAGGGCCTCAAAATGGCTCCGGAAGTTCAGGACTCGAAAAGCTGCTAAAAATAGTAAACTGTGCCGAAACTGAAAAACTGAAAGAGACAATGGTGGAGCCCCAAGTGGAATAGGCGGGTGGCCACCAATATCCACCTGGATCATTCCTCCCCCCTTCGGAAGCAATGGTCCCCATTGCATTGAATTCCTCCATGAGATGAGGAAACTTCTGTTGAACTTGGTCCCTGGTGAACCACTTGCCTTGGTGCAGGAGTTGGCTAGCTTTGACAACCCAATATAGTTGGATCTTCTATCGGAGAGTGTTCTTGGTTTTCATGTCCATGATACAGTCTGTGGTGGCCTATTCCATGCAGTCTGGGTTTAACTCTTGTGGTGTGAGTTCTTCTGTAATGTCAGAGGTGTCCAATAGAGGTGGGAAGTAGGGACGAAGGCGGTCTACATTGAATACTGGGTGCAGACCAAGTAGTGCAGTCTGCGACTTGAAGACGTGGCTAACACGACCTTGCGCGTGATGGTGTCGGCCCGTATCGGAATAGGTGAAGCTTGCGGTGGGGTCCAGTGAGGCGCTCCTTATGCAAATGTAGCCATACTTTGTCGCCCACATGGAAGTTGTGTGGCATCTGGTGTTGATCATGGCATTTCTTGTACTTGGCATTAGCTCTGTCCAGTATATCATGAACCTATTGTCAGATGCATTGAATGCGCTCAATGAAGCTACTTTCTTTGTCAACTTCAGACTAGACATGAGTTGAATCATCCTGAGCAGCTACAAATGGTATGGCTACATCAATAGGACATGGTGGCTAGAATCTCAAGCCCACAGAAGGAGAACTGTGGCGATTGAGCTGACGGAGAACCGATTGTAACTATCGCGCGCAGGAGGCTCTCGTCCCATGTACGTGGATGCTTTGAATTGTACATACGCAGAATGTGTACAAGCATTCTGTTGACGACCTCTGTCTGGCCATCTGTTTGGGGATGGAAAGCTGTGGACTTGGTGAGCTTGGTATCCAACATTGACCAGAGGCTGGACCAAAATGTGCTGAGGAACCTGCTATCCCGATCTGATATGATAGACTGCGGGATCCCAAAGTGCACCCACACTCGTTCAAAGAAGAGTTTAGCAGTGGCTTCTGCTGTGATATTCTTCTTGCAGGCCGCCATAATGGCCATCTTCGAGAATCTGTCGACGACCACAAAAACACAGTCATTTCCCTGCTTAGTAGAAGGCAGGCCCGACATGTAATCCATGGAGATGGATTCCCAAGGTCGACTAGGGGTAGGTAGAGAAGTATATAGGCCTTGCTTCTTGATGGTCGGTTTGGCAATGGCACAAGCAGTGCAGGATCTGATGTGCTTCTCGACATCCTTTCGAAGGTTCGGCCAATAGAAATACTTCTGCAGGATTGCTACTGTTTTCTCAACCCCGAAATGCCCAACGACTCGACTGTAGTGTGCTTCCCATATCATCTTGGCATGCTCGCTTGAAGGAACACAAAGGTGTCCCATGTGACATAAAAGTGCATCTTGGAGGTGAAAATTTGGAACTTGCGTACCTCCCAAGAGTGCCTTGTAAGTTTGGCCGAATTCTGGGTCACTCTCATAAAGAAGCAACCAATCAGAAGTCTTGTGCCCACAAGAGTTGAGCACAGTGGTGAGCGCCACGATCGGTGGTCGACTGAGGCAGTCTGCAACATGATTGGCACTACCCTTCTTATACTTGATATTCAAATGAAACTGTTGCAGATATGTGGACCACTTCTGATGGCGATCATTCTGCAACTTCCCTTGTGTCTGTATGAACTGCAGGGGCCTGTGGTCTGTGTGGATGATTGTTTCCTTCCCCAAAATGTAATGCTTCCATTGTCTACAAGCTTGCACAATGGAGTACATTTCTTTGTCATATGTGGGGTACTTGCGAACTGTGTCAGACAATGTCTCACTGTGAAATGCCACTAGATGTCCCTATTGAGTAAGAACTGCCCCAATAGCATAGTCAGAGGCATCTGTCTCGATCTCAAATGGCTATTGCAAGTCTGGTAAAGTGAGCACTGGGGCAGAACAGAGGCAATTTTTCAATTCTGTGAACGCCTTCTGTTGAGGTTCCGACCAAAAAAAATTTGCTCTCGCTCCTCCCTTGGTGACTTGACTCAAGGGCCAAGTGATATGAGAGAATCCCAACACGAACCTCCGGTAGAAATTAGCAAGACCCAGAAAGCTGCAAAGCTCTGTTATAGTGGTTGGGGCTGGCCAATCCCGAATTACTTGGATCTTGGCTGGATCCACATGCACCCCCCTTTCATCAATAATGTATCCCAGATATTGAACCTGGGTCATGCCAAAAGTGCACTTCTCCAAATTGGCACACAACTTGTGTTGCCGCAGTGTTTAGAGGACTTGTCGGATGTGGTGAAGGTGCTCTTCCCAAGTCTGGCTGAAGATCAGAATGTCATCCAAGTACACCACTACAAATGAGTTGGTGAATGGTCGCAAGATGTCATCCATCATCCTCATGAAGGTGGCGGGAGCATTCGTCAACTCGAAAGGCATGACCAGCCATTCGAAAAGGCCTTCCTTGGCTTTGAAGGCAGTCTTCCACACATCGGAGGGTTCAATCGGTACCTGGTGATACCCAGACTTCAGGTCGATCTTGCTGAAATATTTTGCACCTTTGAGTTGGTCCGGAAGGTCATCAATCCGTGGGATTGGGTACCTATTCCGGACAGTGATCTTGTTCAGCGCCCGATAGTCAATACAGAGTCTCCACGTCCCATCCTTCTTCTGTACCAACACGATCGGGCTCCCACAGGGCGATGAACTTGGTCTGATGTGACCTTTCTGCAACAGCTCCTGAATCTGCCTCTTGATTTCATCATTCTCAAGAACAGAGCGCCGATAGATCGGTCCATTAGGTAGCGGCGCACCGGGGGTCAGATCAATCGGGTGCTTGACCTGACAGTGCAGAGGAACCCCTGTGGGTGAGGTGAATATGTCCCCGTACTCCTCCACAACCTTATCCATTTGTTGTTGTTGTGCGGAGGAGCCCTGTCTGGAGGTCGTGGCCACAGTCTTCTTCTTGCCCTGGGGGCGGATCATCAGGAAAACGAATTTCCTGGTTTGGGAAATGAGCTTACTGCATTGTTTTGCAGTAACCAAAGAGATAGCGGTAGGAGGTGGTACCTCTGGTATCCTATACAACTTATTTCCCAAAGTAACAATAACAGCATGAGGTCGAGACTCATACACAGCATGACGCTTCCACAAGTATGGTTGTCCTAATAATACATCAGAAACATCAATAGGAGCAACATCACATAATACCTCATCCGTGAAGGGCTTGATGCTATATGGAAGGCGACACTGCTGGCTGACGCGGAGATCTCGTCCTTGGTGAAGCCACCCGATGGTGTATGGATGTGGGTGAGCTGTGGTCGGCAAGCCCAACCGCTTCACGGCGTCTGCTGAAATGAGGTTCTTTTGGCTCCCATTATCGACAATGAACTGTACCGGGGAGCCCTTTACCCACATCTGGGAGTGGAAGAGACGTTCCTCCTCCTCTGGATCTTCCGGTTCCTCCTTTTGGATCTTAGTAGTGGAAACAGTGGCATTGGGCTCCGCATCAATAATTTGTTTCCCTTTTTCATTCACCTTTTCAGGTTCTGATTCAGAGTCAGAGCATGCATCTGACTCAGAAGCCCTCATCTCAGCCACTAGCGACTGCTTGGCCCGACACTCACTTGTGTTGTGAGTGGAGCTCTTATGGAACTCACACCACTTTCCCGTGTCCTTCTTTGGCTTTGTGGTGCTGTTCTTTTCTTGTGGCTTTGATGAGTTGTCTTTAGCCGCCATGCCTTGGCTCTGTCCTTTGTTCTGCGGTTTGGAAGCACCTTTCCCTTGCTTTTGATTCGCAGATCCAAAGTCTCGCTTCTTCTGTTTGAATTTCTGCTCAATCTTGGCAGCATACCGGTATGCCGTACCAAGCGAGGAGATGTCGATGAACTCCATTTCCTCCTGAATGTATCTGTGCAGACAGCTGCGATACTTTAGCACCAAATGTTTCTCTGAATCTTTGATACCCAACTTTGTGCGCAGGGTATGGAACAGATTCGTCAGCTCGTGCACATCTTGATCCCTTTGTTGTCGCAGCGTGGTCCATTGTATGTACTTGTCCTCATAGCTCCCCATGGGATAGTACTATTCCTTGACGGCGTCTCGGAAAGAATTCCAAGTTGGTACGGCCGAGAACAGAGAGGGTTCTGTCTGGTCCTTGTTCTCACAGTAGGTTTCCCACTAGTCCTTAACATGGGGGGTAGCTTTGAGGAGTGCAAAAATAATCTTCTCCCGTTCTGAAAAGTCATGAACCGAGAAATATCCTTCTAACAGATTCAACCATCTATCTACGGCATCTGCGTCTATTTGACCCTCAAATATGGGAATGTCAAAATTTACTTGTACCTTAAAAGGAGTCGCGCCTCCAGAGTGGCTGCTCGATGCAGATGCGCCACCGGTGGGTAGCCGTTGAAGGATCTGAGCAAAGTTATCCATCATCGCGTTCCTTTGTCTTTCAAGGGCCCCCTCGAGCAATATTTTGATAGGATCTCCTGCTCCCTCATCTTTCTTTTCATCCCCCATGGGTGTCCGTCGAGGTTTGCGAGGCTGATCTTGCAAAGGTTCCACCAGATCTAGCCCTAGCTCCTTATACCCCAGGCAGGGGTTATGCGAAGAGGATCGAGAAACGGACCGCTGCCACTGATCCAGATTTATGCAGGAACGCAACAGAATAAACATATAACCATAAACACAGAGATGCAGCGGAAATAACACTTCATTTCATTAATATCAAAGAACTGAAATTTGCTTACAGACAGAATGGAAATAAAACTAGCTAGGGCGCTGGTAGCTATCTCCGAGAAGAGATGTGGCGGCTACAGGTCTCTGAACTGAGTTACAATGAGGCTCGAGGGCCTATTTATCATTTAGAAACAATGGGAAATCCTAAACAGCCAAAACCCTAACCCTAGGAGATGAAGCGCCAAAACTATGGGCTCCGTTTGGGTAAATTGGTGTTTCAACTTCCCAGGGGCGTAACTTTGGCATACGATCTCCGTTTGACGCGTACCATACCTCGTTAGAAAGATCTATCCGAGGACTACAAATTTGGAATGAGCAACATTGGTCCATGGACCCATGTTAATCTTCGTTTTCCCAAAAAAACGTCGTTTAGGGCCTCAAAACGGCTCCGGAAGTTTAGGACCCGAAAAACTGCTAAAAATAGTAAACTGTGCCGAAACTGAAAAACTGAAATAGACAATGGTGGATCCCCAAGTGGAATAGGCAGGTGACCACCAATATCCACCTGGATCATTCGTAACTTTGGCATACGATCTCCGTTTGACGCGTACCATACCTCGTTAGAAAGATCTATCCGAGGACTACAAATTTGGAATGAGCAACATTGGTCCATGGAGCCATGTTGCTCTCTGTTTTCCCAAAAAATGTCGTTTAGGGCCTCAAAACGGCTCCGGAAGTTTAGGACCCGAAAAACTGCTAAAAATAGTAAATTGTGCCGAAACTGAAAAACTGAAATAGACAATGGTGGATCCCCAAGTGGAATAGGCGGGTGACCACCAATATCCACCTGGATCATGATAGGTCAAAGGGGATTCCCCGGGAGTGGTTCAATGAACCTTGGGCTGAATTAGTTTTGATAATCCAAAGTTTTTCACTTGTGATAAAATACATAGTGTATTACACCTATATCACATTAGGTTATTGCAACATATTAAAGGAGATATCAGGATCAATTTGCCCTACTTCTTTTATAGAAACTTGATGAAGATGAATGAAAGTGTAAAATATGAGACCAAACCCAAAGAAGCCCAAATTCATCACCAGGGACTCATAAAAATCATTGTTGATTACTAGCTGAAAACTAAGGGTATGGTTTGGAAATATTTCCCGATTCAAAATAAGTTTGTAGAGCAAGCCACTGAAAACAAACTTAAACCAATGCATGAAACAAGAAATATATTGCATCACCTCTCTATCGAAGAACCAAATCAAAGAAGCAACAGGAAATAGTTATGGTAGAGAGGGAAACATCATTATTGACCATTTCTAAGAGAGAAAAAGAGGAATTCAGCAGATAGAAGCAGCAAAGAAAAAGAACCAGAAGTGCAAGTCATAGAGACATCTCCTTTAAATAAAAAAGCCAAAGAAATCCTTGAGAGGTTGCAGCAAGAAGTTTATGAAAATCCTGTATACAGAGATTCTCATTTTGAAAATAATGAGGTTGAAGCAACTTCAGTTTCCAAAAATACCAAGGAGGAAGACCAAAGCCTTAGCAGGATCAAGGAGTTAACGTATAACCTGGAGGTAAGCAGAATAATGGAAAGGCACCTGAAAAGAGAGAATGAAACATATAAGAAAAATAATGAAAATTTGATTAAGTAAAATGAGAGGATATGTGAAAAAATGGGAAAATTGAAAGCCAAAAACAATCTTCTTTACATACAAGCATTCAGGTGGCTTAAGGAAAATAATTCTTGAAAAGCCAAATATGAGAAACAAAAGGTTAAAAGCTCAATATACAAGGAAGAAAAATGCAAAGAAATGGATTCTCTTCTACATGCAGTGCAACAGAAAGTTTCAGGATCAAGAATGGGATCAACATCAAAGCTCAGGGGGTCGAAAAGGAAAAAGCAAGCATGAGGACATGCTTGAACATCAGCTTGGGGGAGATGTTGGCCCTCATCTTTTATCTCTTTTTGTTTATGAAATACATCTTATTTTCCATACTATTCATCTATACACCATCATATCCACCTTATTTTGACCAATAAATGCATATACAAGTATTTAAATTAATTTTTTCAATTCTTAGAAGTTTTTGTAAAAATTGAATTTTAAGTGCATTTTTGGACAACATCAGAAATTCCTGTAATGGCCTCATGGTTTTCATATTTGCAGGACACTTGCACTCAAGTTGGATATATTTATAGAAGGCTTGGGAACTAAGATTAAGTGTGCACCTATTGGTACATTCAAATAGAGCTTTAATAGGCCCGGTCAAAGGTGGTCAAATATGACCTGTTTTTATGGAGGTTCCCTAGAAACTAGGTCAAAATTTTTATTTTGTGGGATTTTCTAGATTTTGATGGATTTGATGGATGAATTCGAATTTATTGGATAAGATAAGGATATTCATGACTATAGGAGATATTTTATATGAAGCTTTTAGATACTTTATCTATTTAAGGCTCAAACTTTGAAGGCATTGATATGTAGAATTTATATGACTTAACATTATTATTTCTGAGACTTTGGAGACATAATTGAAGATATGTTCTATTATATTTTCTATTGTTATATGCTATATGCTGATTGATTGACTGAATTTTTAAGTAGTTGAAAACACCTTCAGTGTGCGAGGCAAGGGTGGAGGGCCCCCACACTGAGCTAAGTGCACTTCCTAGTTTATTTGTAGTTTCAATTTCTGAATTAGTTTGCTTATGCTTAACTTTTTTATGATGATTTTATGAGTGTTGATGAATCTAATGATCATTTGTATTTTTCATATGAAAGTAAAAACAAATTTTTAAGTTAAACATTCTTTCTATCTAATTAAGATCTTAAGTTAGAATTCATCTTTTCATGCTTTTACATGCTTTTCTAAATTCCTGTTTCTAACAATAGCATTACTGATAAATGAATCTATGATGAAGGAAAACTAGGACCTCTTCAGTGAAGAGCATCTTCAATTATTCCTTCATGTATCTTAATCTGTTTCTCAATTAGTAGTTTTGATTTCTAATTCATGAAGTAATCTTGTTAGAGAAGGAAAAACAAATCTCTTAAGTTAACAGATTCTTCTGCTTCTAATTGCTCACTTGAAATTAGAAATTGGTTTAGTTAGATTTATATTTGTAATATGCATTTCCTTAATCATTGATAAACCATCTTCTAAATTGATCATAACTGAAACCCATATACTTTGGAGATTCTTCTAAGTTCCACTAGCTCGAATTGATAATAAATACTTGCATTAGTTTACACAGTAAATTGACACAACAATACGTTGATGTGACCATAACCCTGCAGTTTGACATTATTAAAAGATTGACACTGCTTCTATCTTTTGAAATTTTGTTGGCTTCATAATTTTGTATCCTATAAATATGAGAAATGGAGATATTTTGGAAGACATGAATCAGGCCCCTTGCTCCAATTCCAAAGTGCTTCTTTCATTAAACCATTTTATGACCGATTTGGAGTATCCAAATATAATGATATCCCTGATTCAATATTCCCTAAGTCTCAACCCAGTGCATAACACCCCAAAGTGCCAATAACTCTGCCTGGGTGTTGGTTCCACTGCTACAGTGCCAATTAAATCTGAGGAAATGCTCAGGCCCTATGAAATCTAAGGAAATGCTCAAGCCTTAAATGAATGCCCATTATGTAGCCACAGAGACCAAAAAATGATGTGCCATAAAATAAACCTACAAGGAAGGCAAACAATAAATTTCGAGAGGGAGGAGGGACTTTAGGACAACCCTTTAAAAGGGTAGAAAATTATCCCAAGTAGAAAGATAATATTTTGTAGCTAGTCTTCCAGATGTGAAGCCTCACTTGTTTGAAAATGAGGGCCTTTCTAGTCATCCAAATTCCCCAAATGACAAATAAAGGCAATGATCGGTGACATTTGTGATACACAATCCACCGACCAAGGAATAAAACAATGTTCACATTCAGCTTGATACCCAGCTTCAGATCATGCCTTTCAGGTTTGAATCAGGCCCATATTTAGGGGGTGTCGCATAGTAATAATACTTTCCACTTACACCCATATTAACCATTGTAATAAAATCCTTGTGTTTGAAAATTCAATTGTGTGCAATTTTTTTTCAAAGAAAAAAATGACATAATAAAAGTAGTTACATATTCATGTTTCTGATGCAAGTCCCTCCACATCGTCTTCATATACAAAAAAAACTATCATCATATTCTTGTCAGGTGAATATGTGTTTGAAACATTGATTTCCTCTAGATCATGCCTACAACAACGACAACAATGCTACGACTAGAAATCAAATCAATACCAAATTTCTGGCTCCATTAACTTGATGACTTTATTCGAGAGATTTGATCAAGTTGGATCTCTCTAATGGCACTGAGAAGACTTCATCTCACTAAGTTACTGAGCCCAAAGATCTGCCCAAGAATCTCATTATGCTTTTCCATAATGACAATGAAAGAAAAATAGTGGCCAACAGACCTGGTTTCCTATGGGCAGGTTCAGGGCACAGTCTGGATTTTTATTTTTTGTAACCTACTTTCAAATTATAAATAGAAAATAGCGAGGTACTACCAAATTTACAAAAAAAAAAAAAAGACAATGAAAGAAAAATAGGATCCCTTCACAAAAATACACACTTTCACCAATTTCATACCGATGGAAAATTTCCAGATTTAAAACTACCAGAGTTAAATATGGATTATCTTACAATAACTAGAGCAACCCCTTCAAAAAAAAATCCTCACATATAGAACTACATCGAAAAATCTTCCTCCTCTTGGAAAATTTTAAAGAATTGTAGATTTGGATCAATATTCAGAATTGAACATAATTTCCTTGAAATAGAGTGACTTTTTGAAGACAATCATTCACTTGATGATAAGATCATGCACAATTTTCACACTATGACACTAAGGTTATTTTTAAGACATTTTTTAAAACAAAATAAATAAAACCTATTTTTTATTTTAGTTATTTTACATTAAAATTTAATATCAATTGAATTGTATTAAATATATATAAAAAACAAGTTTAAGACAAAAGTGTTAATTGAACTGTCTTAAATTAAGACAAAAACAATTTGAGATAAAAATATTTTAAGACAAAACTTTATATTTAGAACAAAAATATTTTGAGACAAAAAAATTTTAAGACAAAACTTTATATTTAAGACAAAAACAGTTTGAGACAAAAATATTTTAAGACAAATATTTATGTTTAAGATAATGGCCACTTAAGACAATGACAATTAAGACAAAACCCATTTAAGACAATTAACAATTAAGACAAAACCATATCAATTTAAGACAATATTATCTAACACCTACAAAATTGACTCTGACAATGCATCCTAAGTCCGCCAACTTGGAGGCTACTATACTAAGGTTGTTATTTCACATACTATTCACGCTATCTTATATACAGATAATGATTTGTTGGGATCTTCGTTTTTTGGAGGTAGTCGACACTGAAGAATGCGATAACTTCTCCTGGCAATATTTCTCGTACATCAATTCCTCTTCTATCCCTTCGATCTATGCTGATACGATTAGAGACAACTTGTTTGTGGTTCCATTCAAGAATTTTGCACAGATATTCCATGAGTGGAAAAGAATAATTATATTTTTTATTTTTGAAAATAGATATTCAAACCACATGAAATTTAATCATATTAATTAATTTATTTTATATTATATTTTCCTTTTTGCGTTAATCCTTTTTAATTAAATATAAAATTAGAACATAATATATATATATATATATATATATATATATATATATATATATATATATATATATTAAAATAAACATTTTGAAAAGTTAGAATATTTTTAACTAATTTTAAGTATTTAATTTAATGTATATTTATTTGAAAATTATATTTAAATTTACATAAAGTAATAAATTAAAGGTAATTTGATTTCAAAACAATTACAATATGCATACCATATTCTAAAAATATAATAAATAAATAGGTAAAAAATATTTTTTTTTGGCCAACCTAACTCATGGGGATTTGAATTTTGAATCTCATGCTTTTACATAATACTTCATAACAAGGTGATTGAAAATTGAGTTACACACCATGAAATATTTTTTTTTTAATATGTGAAAAAATTTAAATTACTTCAAATAAAAATTTGATACAAATTTGCAAGAAAAAAAAACATTTGTGAATCAAAATGTTTTGTGATTCATTATGGAAATCTTCCGATCAACTTTTAAAGGCAGATCTCTTCCCCACATAGATCAACGGCAGGGAAGCCTTTCCTCACCCCCCTTGCCTATTTCTTGTTAACAGGGGGGGGGGGGGGGGGGGTGAGGTGTCTGAAAATTTGTTTTCCCAATGGCGGTCCCTTCCCTACGTGTCGTGTCCACAACACTTCATATCCCCCTGCTCAAAACTTTTTACTTTCACCTACCCCCTCTGAAATCTACTTTCCTCCCGATGACGGTTTCTACTCCTGCCAACAGTTATTTGAATTTTCCCTCCTGACCATTTCCTGATGCCGAATAAAACACTGCCACTTGTGCACTCCGTTGCGACTCCGCTCCCTTACCATTATTCCTTATGTCCCGTTAGACCCACTCCCTTAGTCGTTGCCTAACTATTTCATCACCCTAGCTCTTGTACCATTGGCATTAAACTGATACAGTCAATCCATAACGGTAATCCAAGCCACTGTTATAAATAAAACATCACCCTTCCTTTTACCACTTTATTTCATTCATTGTTTTTTGTCTAATTATAGGTTTTACAGAGCATAATTGTGCCAGTAGTTCAGACATCTGACACCGTGCCACACAGAGATTTACTTCTGATAATTTCCACCTTCTCCTTCTTCTTTTCCCTCTCTAGAGAACATGGCCCCCAAGGGAATAAGCTGAAATCCAGCCTCTAAGGAAAATCCTGTTGCTTCTACCCTGGTCGATCTCGACCACATCCCCCTTTCTGATTCGTATTTTAAAATCATTGACACATAGTGTGAATTCAAATTCCATGAATTGGACCTGTGAAACAAAAGTACTTGGATCAGAAAGATGACATCAAGCTGTCGGAATCCCTTCTGCCTTTCTTTTTATTCCCTCAAACCCATGAATTCCCATACCTGGTCACTTGGTGTCAAACCAAGTATGATCCCATAAAAAGAGCAATGGTGGCTCAGAATAGAAACATTCTGATATCCATCACTCTAGATACCATAAATAACATGTTATTGATACCTTCAAGTGACTCTTTATGCCTTTTCTCCCAGGCAACTCTTATCGAGTTGTGTCATAAACTCACTTTCCCTTAGAGAGCCCAAATTTTTGATACTTTCCTTCCTGATGATGCTAAATCACCAAAAAAAACCCCACCTTATTTATCCTCCGTGTTTCCTGAAGCTACAAAACACATCATCTCATTACTTTCATGCTTATTAGGATATACAGATGACAGAACAGTAGATGAACCCATCCTTGGCTTTTTTTCTATCTTTTACAAAGATCATCAACCTGCATCATGTATAATTACAACCAATTTTTAGCTGATAATATGCATGAACAATTGATGAATTTAACAACCCAAGGAATTTCTAAGTACACCTCTATAATTATTCATATGTTTCTATTTCAGCAAGGAGATTCACGACCTATTACATTAAACAAGAAGGATGAACAAGGAAATAACCAGTCAATAATTTATTAGACATAATTGATTAGATCAATTTCAGATAAATTCTCTATTTTCACACTTCATTGATTCATTCATCCATCTAATTGCACAACTTCTTAGTAGCCAGAATCAACTCATAATTGGCCAGGACATTAAAATAATCCTTCATTTGAGTGACCAAGTTAAAATTGGAGACTGGTACTTATACCAGAATTACACAAAGATTCGAGTATATGCTTGTGAGTTCGCACCATATAAATTGTCCAAATATGTTTCAATGAGAATATTCTCTTTGGAATATATTAGGAAAATGATTAATATGGATGATCTAAATTTTGTTTCGGGGAAGAGGAAATCACAATTTAAGATTAACTCAAAGATTGGTTCTTTCATTTGCAATACCAGATCAGCAAACAGTGAGGCAAGTGATATCCTTAAAAATATGAATTTCTAGACAAGCTTCACCTGGTCCTATGACTCTTTCAGTATAATTTCAAACCTAAGAGTTGAATTGAAACAAATCCATATAATCATACACCAAGGCCTGAAATTGAAATTTTCATGAATCAGGATCAGTGGATAGAAAATACATTACAGGAGGGAATGGAACAAATCCTTTCCACTTCTACTTTGCAGACTCCAATTTCCCAAAGAAAACAACGTAAAAGGTCTAGGGAAGTAACATCAACTTCTATAGATTTGGTCAGAGAATTCATAATATGGAAAAAGAAGCAGGAGATTGACTTAACAATTTCCAAAAATCAGAGCCAAAAGGAACCAAAAATTATAGATTTGGGAGATCCAGAAGTGTCTACATCAGCAGGAGGGAGTGGTCCTAATACTCCATTGTCTTCTTCAACCCCTCAAGAACCTTTGGATATCATCCAATCTGTAGGAACCAGTTCATCAGATGATCATAACATCTTCTCCAAATTCTTGGAGATTAAACAAAAAAATGAAACCTTCAAGGCCAATGTATATCGTCAGTTCTGGAAGCAGACTTCCAAATCACAGCACAGGCTACTCATTGATTTTTATAGTGAAAATATAAGGATTCAAATGGATTTCCTACAAGCCCAAGTCCCTTTTCCTAAGTCTCCATCAGATTATAAGAATACCATTTTCTCATTTGATGCAAACCAGATTCATCCAATAGATCATATGGACATGCATAGACAGTCTAGAGAGATTCTCTTCTCTACAATGAATAATACAAATATGACTTTGTCTAAGTTAAGAACAACATTATCAAATGTACAGTTACAATTTAGAATAGAAAAAATATGCTCTTTAGCTAAATACAATAAGTTAAAGTGTTGGGTATGACCCAAAATATTGTAAATTTGTAGAAGAAATTTTAAATAAAAAGAATGCAGACATTTTAGCTCTGTGAAAACATCTAAAGTTGCCTTCCACAGAAGAACCCCAGATAAAGGAAATAAAGGAGAGTGAACAGAATAGAGAAGAGATGCTCAAACTCATCATTGAGCAAAATATTCAATTAAAGAATATGGAGGAGAAGATTGAAGGATTGCTCAAGGAAAAAGAACATTCAGTGTGCCTTGATATGATCCCAGTTTCAGTAGTACCAATTGCAGTTGCAGTTACAGATCCCAACTCTTCATCAACAACAATGGAATCTACATCAACAATAGGTAATTTAGCCAGACTTGTACAGGATTTGACCATACATAAACAAGAGACTAAGAATTTTTTGGATAAATTCAAGGCCTTGGAAACTCAGAAGATCAAAATTGATACCTTGTACATGGAATAAATGCAGAAGTCTCACAAATTGGGACTAAAGGTTCAAAAGCTATAAAGTGAGCTTCTAATGGCAGACACCTTGGCCCAAGCCAAGGTGAGTATATGGACATAAATAAGCCAAGCAATGACAGAAGTATGGCCATCCATACAAATCATTTTTGAGCAGGAGGAATTAATTAACAGATGTAAGATAGTCATTGAACAAAAAAATGCAACACTCAAGAAGAAACCAGCAGAGAAAAAATACATGATTAAGGTACTAAACTCAAAAAGCAGGGCAAAGTTGGAGCAGATCAATATTTCAGACATAACAACTACTATCCTGGAAATAAAGAAAGTATTGCAGAAAAAGAACTTGCTGAACCAATTAGAAACTAAGTGTCAAACTTTGGAAATTGTTGTCCAAAGATTTCACACTAAGTTTAATCTGTTGAATGAGAGAGGATTGCATGGACTAGTAGCTCCAAATGAAAAATTGATCAACCTGGAGGAAACTGCAAAACAGTTTACACCATTTCTATTGACAAAGAAAATTTTGCACGAATTAAAGGCCACATGACAAGGAAAGATTTTCTAGAAGCTTCATATTTTGATTTGAACATAAAACATGAAATCAGACATCTCTTCATCAACAAGGGTACTTTTGAAAGGTGCACAAAAGTAGATGATTTTTTTAGGAAGTTGGTAAATCTGGAAATTCCTAGTGAGGAAATATGGGATCACTTATGTGAAACCATCGAGTAAATGTTTGTCTCCAACATCATTCCAATGCAACAACAATTTTGGGCCACGTCATCAACTATTTCCTCAAACATAATGAGAGATCACTCATCAATTTTTTTTTCCTACAATTTGATACTATTTTTGTAATCAGTTTTAGATACTTCTAAGTGATAGAAACTAGTTTAAATAACTCACCATTTGCGTTATTAAGGGTTTCACCCTTGGATGAGAATTTGTAATCAGAAGTGTATGAGATTTGATCATTGATGATAATAAAAGGATTTTGGATTTATTTCAATTAGTTTGTTCTCTTGTAAGTTTTTCCAATATTCATTTCATTTTGTTTGTAGGAATTTACAAGGTAAGTTCCTTAGATCAAACACCAAAGGTCACCTATAACAAATAGATCACAGATCAGTACACCAGTATTTGACGTGGTTAAAACCCTCAAAGAGGAAAACAATCCATGGCCTGAACCAATGAAGCCACTTTAGGAAATTTATTAATATAAAGAAATAAAATTTACATAAGCTTCTATCCTAAAAATTTACCAGACAAATGACCCTCCATGCTCTTTAAATAGAGACCATGGACAAATTGGGTGTTAATCCACATATCAAGTGTCAGTAATACCGAGGAGAGAGTGAACCGTCAGATCACTGCATATTGTGGCTGTCGGATTATAAGTTACAAATGTACATAGTAAAGAAACACACTTTACCTAACTCTACGCTAGACCAAGTTATACTTAACTATTTCCTATGTGTTGGAATATCCTAACATCCCCCCTTAAGAACAAATTGGGATAAGATTGAAATATTTACAAAGGTGACACAATAGGAGACTACTTCCTATGTGTCATAATATCCTAACATCCCCCCTTAAGAGCAACTTGGGATAGGATTGAAGGATTTACAAAGGTGACACAATAGGAGGAGGAAGGAGGCATTGGAGCCTATCCCCCATTAATGGTAACTTTCCTGAACTCCAAGCATAGACCGAAGTTTGGTAAACTTCGCTTCTGTGAGAGCTTTTGTAAAGATATCAGCAAATTGATCATTGGTTGAACAATACTGCACTTCAAGAACACGATCATGAATGAGTTTTCTGATGAAGTGTGTGTGTAGATCAATGTGTTTCATGTGTTGATGTTGAACTAGATATTTGCATAGCTAAATGGCACTCTGATTATCACACCAAAGTGTAGTTGGATTATGCTGATGAAGACCAAATTTGGATAGGATCCGACGAAACCACACGGCTTCCTTGTTGGATTCAACTGCACCATGATACTCTGCTTCTGTCGAAGAAAGAGATATGGCACTTTATTTCTTACAATACCATGTAATAGGTCCTGAACCAAGAGTGAATACATAACCTATAGTAGAATTTCGATCATCAAGGTCACCAACCCAATCAGAATCACTGAAACCAATCAACAATGGAGATGCTCATGCACTGTAATGATTCCCAAACTAAATTGTACCTCAAATATATAGAATTGTTCTTGTAGTTTCTTTCCAGTGAATTTCATGAGGTTTGTGAATAACCGAGCAACAAGACCAAAGGCAAAGGAAAGGTCAGGACAGGTATGGGTTGGATACAAAAGTTTACCAATAAGTTGACGAAATAAGGTAGCATCAGCTTTAGGGGAAGTACAAGTGACTGAAAGCTTGACTCCATACTAAAAGGGAGAAGGGGTTGGATTACATTCTTCCATATGAAAGTGGCATAGAAGATCACAGACATACTTGGACTGAGAAAGGGTAATACCTTATTTGGATTGAAAGACTTGAAGGCCAAGGAAATAATGAAAGTGTCCTAAGTCTGTCATTTAAAACTTATTTTTGAGGCTAGACTTCACATGGTTTATATGGTTGGGATCATTACTAGTAAGGATAAGATCATCAACATAAAGAACAAGGATGATTAAGGACTTAACCACTTTCTTGGTGTAGACAGTGTTGTCAGAATGACATCTAGAAAAGCCATTATCTAAGATAAATCTATCCATTTTGGCATACAAAGCCCGAGGATCTTGTTTGAGACCATAGAGAGACTTTCTAAGGTGTCAAACAAGGCTAGAGTCAGTTTGGAAATCCAGTGGGTTGTTCCATGTATATTTCTACATGCAAACCCCCATGTAAGAAGGAGGATTTAACATCCATCTTATGGACTTCCCATTTAAAGGAGGCAGCAATGGAAAGAACAAGGCAGATATAATTCATTTTGGCAACAGGTGAGAAGGTTTCAGTATAGTCAATGCCTTCAATTTGTGAAAATCCTTTAGCAATAAGACGAGCTTTATTTTTATCCACTTTCCATATGGTCCAAACTTTTTTCTGTAAAACCATTTGCATCTGACAAGTTTTCTTCCCTTTGGAAGAGGAACAAGATCCCAAGAATCGTTTGCCAATAAGGAATGATATTATTCATTCATAGTTGCATTCTAGTCTGGATGACCTAAAGCTTTATAAAGGTGTCTGGATCAAGATTTTTTGGACCTTGAGCCAATAAGGAAGAGCCTCTTTTGAATTGAGAATGTGTACAACGTTGATCTCCAGGGTCACCTGCAAGAGAACCTGTTGCATCCCGAGTAGAGAGGACACATCTTGGAAGCTGTGGAGCTTAAGGAAGACCTTGAGGAGGTGGAGGAGGATTTTCATACTCGTTTTCATCATCCGAAATAGAAGGAATGTTGTAAAAAATAGAAGAGATAGAGAGAGGTGGCACATATGCTGAATTAGGATCGCAAGCCAAATTTGGTACACCCGCCGAACTAGGCTCACAGGCCGATCTATTTTCATCAAATTTTACATCTCTTCTAATGATTACATTTTTGGATTTTGGTTGAAGAATTATATATCCTTTGACATCTTCAGAATATCCAACAAAAATGAATTTTTCACTCTTAGGTTCTAAGGCTTTATGTTTCGCATCTGGAATATGGGCCCAAACTTCACTTCCAAAAACACGAAAATGACTTACATCTGGTTTGATTGAGCTCCAGGCTTCTTTTGGAGTTATATTCCTTAAAACCTTAGTAGGAGTGTGATTTACAATGTAATTTGCACAGTTAATTGTTTCTTCCCAAAAATTAAGACCAAGTTCTTTAGATTGAAGCATACAATTAGCCATTTCTTTTAGAGTGTGATTCTTCCTTTCAGCTACACCATTTTGTTGTGGAGTATACGAAACAGTATGTTGCAATTGAATTCCATGCTCAGCGCAAAAGTGGATAAATTTATTGGCAACATATTCTCCTCCATTTTCAGATCTTAACTTAAGAATGTGATGTCCAGATTGTTTCTCAACAAAGGCCTTAAAGGCCAAGAACATGTTAAAAACTTCACTCTTGAGTTTTAAGAAGTATACCCAAGTGCGTCTAGAAAAATCATCAATGAAATTTAAGTATTAGGAATTTAGCTTCTGTGATCCATAAATCGCATATAAAATCTTTTGGTGAAAATCACATTCAAGCATTCTTTGTCGACACATTTCGAACTAGCCAGTGTGGTTCATCATCAGGACAAGATGAGAAATCTGATCTAGAACCCAGTTTAAATAGATAAAGAAGCTCCAACTAGCTGTTGTAGAATAACGACTAGTTCGACTGGATTAAGAAATTTAATATAAAACAAATTAACAGATGAATTATTATTATTATTATTATTATTATTATTATTATTATTATTATTATTATTATATATTTATTTATTATTTTATTTATTTGTTATTTGTTTAATAATTAAATGATTTCAATATAATATAATATTTTTATATTCTTAATTAATAATGATTTAACTATAAGATTTATGATTTTAATAAATTCATATTTACAATATTTAATAGAAAATAATAATAATAATAATAGTAATAAAATTAATTAAAGTAAATAAATAAATAATAATAATAATAATAAATAAATAAAATAATAAATAAGTAAAAAATTAAAAAAAAATTATTAAAAATAAAAAATAGATAAATAAATAAATAATAATAATTTTAATAATTAAATAAATAACTAATAATATAAAAATAAATAAATTAGTAAAGAACAGAAAGGGAGAAAGAAACTGGGGACGAGAGGAGAGGAAAAGACAGGAGGGGGAACCGACGGGAAAAAAACCAACAATTAATAATGAAGGGAAGAGATCCAACATCTGCTAATACTCCACCCATCATCCCTATTAAGGTTGACTGACCTCTTTTCGATTTCTAAGGCCTCCCTCAACTTTCGGTGGTGGAAATGGTCAATCCTCGCAATAACCTTAGCATCTTCAATGCAAATGTGATGCTTTATATTTTCAACATGCTCTGCTAAGGCAGAGGAACAAGATCTATTATGTTTTAGGTCAGTGGCATGTTCATGAATTCTTTGACTGATGGATTGACCACTTTCACCGATGTAAGAAGTCCCATAGGAGTAAGAAATCAAGTAAACACCCTTACCATCCTTAGGGAAAATGAGGTCCTTAACTGATCTAAGCAAACTCTGAATGGTACAGAGGGGCTTGAAGGTAGAGGAAACATTATGTCTCCTTAGGATCCTAGCAATTTTATCAGTCGTTCCTTGGATTTCTCTTACCTTCAAGCCCCTCTGTACCATTCAGAGTTCGCTTAGATCCGTTAAGGACCCGATTTTCCCTAAGGATGGTAAGGGTGTTTACTTGATTCTGTGCTCATGTGGGACTCCTTACATCGGTGAAACTGGTCGATCCATAAGTCAAAGAATTCATGAACATGCCGCTGACCTAAAACATAATAGATATCGCTCATCTACCTTAGTAGAGCATGCTGAAAATACAAAGTATCACATTTGCATTGAAGATGCTAATGTTATTGCGAGGATTGACCATTTCCACCACCCAAATTTGAGGGAGGCCTTATAAATTGAAAAGAGGCCAACCAACCTTAACAGGTGATGATGGGTGGAGTATTAGCAGATGCTGGATCCCTGCCCTTCATTCTTAGTTGTTGATTTTCTTCCCGTCGGTTCTCCCTCCTATCTTTTCCTCTCCTCTAGCCCCCGGTTTCTTTCTCCCTTTATGTTCTTTAATAATTTATTTATTTTTATTATTAGTTATTTATTATTATTATTATTATTTATTTATTTATCATTATTATTATTTATTTATTTATCCATTTTTTATTTTTTATTAAAAAAATATTTTTTACTCATTTTTTATTGTATTTATTTATTATTATTATTATTGTTATTTATTTACTTATTATTATTATTATTAAATATTGTAAATATGAATTTATTAAAATCATAAATCTTATAGTTAAATCATTATTAATTAAGAATATAAAAATATTATATTACATTGAAATCATTTAATTATTAAACAAATAACAAATAACAAATAAATAATAATAATAATAATAATAATAATTCATTTGTTAATTTGTTTTATATTAAATTTCTTATTTCAGTCAAACTAGCCATTATTCTATAACGGCTAGTTGGAGCTTCCTTATCTATTTAAACTGGGTCCTAGATCAGATTTCTCATCTTGTCCTGATGATGAACCACACTGGCTGGTTTGAAACGAGTCGACAAAATCTTCTTGAATGTGATTTTCACAGAAATATTTTATACACGAAATTTATGTAGTACTTGTAGCCAAATAAATAAATAACTGGAAGTGGACCACATAAATCACTCTGCAGAAGCTGAAAAGGGGCTGAAGCGTGCCAAGAGACATGTTTATCAAAACTATCCCAATGATGTTTTCCGAGTACACATTCGAAACAACCACCATCTCAGCAAGATACCATAGGAAGACCTATCACCATATTTTCTTTACATAGATTTTGAAGAGAGCGATAGTTTAAGTGACCAAATCTCTCATGCCAAAGTTTTCTCACTTCATCATTATGAGCAACAAAAATGGGGGGAAGACACGATGACCCAAAGTTTTCAAACTTATACAACCTTGTGGAATCATCAACAATGCCAGTAGCTAAAATATATCTAGGATCTTTGAGGTCCTTAATTACAACATCATGAGGTGAGAATTCTATTTTTTCCCTTCACTTGAATAAGTTATCTGATAAACAGATAGAAGGTTGCAGGACAAGGTAAGAACACATAATACATCATTAAACTGACCATTATCTAGATTAATGGTTCCAGATCCTACAACATTAAGAGATATATCATCACCAACATAAATACTTTTGATGTTACAATCATTTAAAGAAGAAAACATGGATTTATTTTTGGCCATGTGGTAAAGAGGCTCCAGAATCAATGAGCCACTCATGAGAATGAGAAGAAGAATATATATTCAATGCATAACCGGATCTTGACGCTTGACAACCACTAGCTGAAAGTTCCATTCCTGAAGATGAAGTTGAAGAGTTATCCAAATTGATGTTTTGCTTCTTCATTACTGCTTCCAAGGCTTCCATATTCTTAAAACATTTTGACTCTACGTGGCCATCACAATTACAAAAGTTCCAATGTTGATCTGTCTTCTTCCCTTTATTTTTATTTTCCTTATCAATTTGTTGAGTTTCTTTTTCAATTTGTGGCTGAAATTTCTTAAGACCCTTGTTTGGTTTAGGACCATTCTTTTTAGGATGTTGCTTCTTAGGATTGTTTTGATATGGTTGATGTTTGGCTGCTAAGGCTTTCTTAGAAGAGTTTCCAGAATTAATAATACCAATGTGTATGATTTTTTCTTGTTCTCTTATCAAAGAATCTCAAAAGGCATCAAAAAAGGAGGACTTGTAGGTTGTTCCTTGAGAAATGAGGGCTTCTCTAGTGGAATGGAAGGTGGAAACAAATATAGAGTTTGCGGGGCCAAGCTAAGCAAGAATGGAATATATAAGGCTACCATCTTCCTTTTTGACCTTACAACCTTCTAAAAGAAGGCTAAGGGTCTTGAATTTGGAAAAAAAATCTTCAATAGAGGAGAAATTATTGGGGTCCAAATTAAGCAACTAATTTTCAAGCTAGTTAGCTCTGATTTCATTTTTAATTCCAAAAATAGTATTTAGATTTTTCATAGCTTCAATAGGGGAGTCAATTTATTGGATATGAAATATAAGATCTTGAACAATGGCCATTCCTATCAACCCTCATGCTTGGTGATAGTGTTATGAATAATCGGGCATGCACTTTCCATTTTTTTTAAACTAAAGCTCAAAAGGCTGAAACCAACTACTCCAATGGAAAGATCTTGAAAAATTAAGTTGTTAAAAAAAAACGGCTTTGAAAATGGCTTCCAGATGAAGAAGTTATGTCTTTTTGAAAAAAAGTTGTAGTAGATGCTGAATAGTTACGTGAAAGGTTGAAAGTTGATGATGAAGTTGTACTTTTAAAAAATAATTCCCCCCGTTTTCCAAACTTAATACAATAAGCTCACTTTAAAAAAAAACTATTTTATGTGACCCACTTTTATAAATAAGTGAGAGTCACTTTTACAATGTTACTTTTACATGTGTTTTTTAAATAAAACCCTCTTTTAAAACCGACAACTCACCAAAAGGATAAAAAATTAACTCAACAAAAAGATTTTTAGAAAAAAAGCATGAGAAAGATACTTGAACCCAAGATCGTTATTCTCATAAAGTAATTTTACACCAAGTGAGCTAGTAAAAGAATTCTATAATTGTTTGAAAGGAGGAAGGGGTTTTCTTTTCTTGTTTTTTTTTTTTTCTCTTCGATATGTGTCCTTTTTCCTAAAAAAAAAAACATGATCCGTGCAAACAAAAAAATACAAGCCTTACAGCAGAACGTTAGATTTTCGGTTAGTCCTACCAGCGACTATCGATTTTTCTCGCTATTTCTGATTTCCCTATATTTCACAAAGTCATGGGGAAAGAGAATATGTAGCAGAAAAATATCATCTTCATGTTTCATATTTTTCGAGATTGCACACAGTGTAGAGAAAAGAGCATACATAGAGAAGAGGGTATAGATCTGGCAATTAAAAAGGACTAAAAACCGAAATAAATAGAGAGATTAATAAATATAACTGTAAAAAATTATTTATACCTCCAGATCTAAAATGACATAACTTGGGCAACCAGAAGCCTTTACACATGAAACGAAATGGGTTCCTCACTGTGACGGAGGCTCCAAACACAAAAGAGAAGTTCTCCTGGCCCAGAAGTGGTAAAAAATGACAGTCGCATGCAGTCAAAACAGCTTCGGATTTGGATCAACAATGGATGTGGCCCTCAAAGTAGTTCTGATACCATGTAGGAATTTACATGGTAAGTTACTTAAATCAAACACCAAAGGTCACTTCTCACAAATATATCATAGATCAGTACACAAGTATTTGACACGGTTAAAACCCTCAAAGAGGGAAATAGTCCATGGTCTGAGCCAACGAGACCACTTCAGGCAATTTATTAATATAAAGAAAGAAAATTTACATAAGTTTCTCTCATAAATTGTTACTAGACAAATGATCCTCCATGCTCTTTAAATAGAGATCATGGACGAATCGGGTGTTAAGCCATGGATCAAGTGGCAGTAATACCGAGGAGAGACTGAACCGTCGTATCACTACATATCGTGACCGTCAGATTGTAAGTTACAAATGTACATCGTAAAGAAACACACTTTACCTAACTCTACACTAGACCAAGTTATAATTAACTATTTCCTATGTGTCGGAATATCCTAACATTTTTTTCTGCATATATTTGATGTTTATGAAGATAATTTGGTAAGAAAAAATTGTGTTTCAGTCAATCTTAAATCCTCTGAAGTTATAATCCATTTTAGAGAATAACTTATTGAACTATATGTTTATATAAGTCCCTCTATATCAATTAATTGTCAGTAATATTCATAAAGTTAAATATGTTTTGTTAAGTTGTTAAACATTGTTTGACAGTCTTTCACACTTACGATAAATTAAGCATTCAATCTGAATATTTAACTCATCATAATTTCTTATAGTTTATGCCTTCACATATGAAATATTTAATCATTGTTTGAAGTAAAGAAACAACCCTTTTCTTAATATTTAATATTATCAAAATTTTAAATACATCTCTTTGTAATTGCTTAATACATTGTTCATCCAAAAACCCAATTTAAAACAAACAAAGCATTATAGGTTCTTTGGCATGATTAAGTGACTTAGAATTATCTCAGAGGACAACATCAGACTAGTGTCGTTATCGGGGATATGAAATTTGATCCATTTTCCATGGGACAACGATATTTCTAATCCTTTAAAGGTGAATAAAAGTCTAGTAAGGTTAAAATCTTTCACCTGGCGACTTCACAGAACCCAAAGATGGATCCTTCAAGACATACCAAATCTCGCTCTGATTCTGAGATTATTTTACCTTTATCAGATCCAAAGAGACTGGTAAGACAATCCTCTTCAAGAAGAAGACTTCAAACCCCTTCTTCTTCCATTCCTCCTCATCAGGAGGCCACCTCGGTTCCTGAACCTTTTAGATCTGGACTTATTCCTTTAAATTCAGAAGATCTACCACCTATGGTGCATGAATTGATCTCTAAAGGAGTTGATTTCCAATATTCTCTTTTAGTTCATTCATTAGAATCCTATCAAGTGACTACAGTACCTTTTGAATCCCGTACATCAGAACAGAAATTGGATTTACACTTACTTGAATTCAAACCTACTGATTTCATTTCTCCCCCCCCGTATTCTTTTCCATCTACTTCTTCTCAACCAGAATATCTCTTCTCCTTATATTCAAACCCTTTATTTGAACATAAAGAAGGAGAAGAAGAGGTCCAAATTTTGGTTATTTGTACACCTTTGATATCTGTAAGAAGAACTTCAACTTTACTTCTTGGACCACCTTCTTTTACCCCCCCATCTTCCCCTCCTTCTTCCACAACTTCATCTTCTACATCTACCTCATCATCTTCTACAACCACCACCTCAGAGTCTTCTTCATCTTCATCACAAGATATGGCTAGTTTTATGCCTATTGTTCAAGCAAAATATGCTGCTTTACTGCTTCCAAACATATTGAATGATTTTCCTACTGGATACTTGAAAGATCTTCCAAGGTTTAATGGGGAAAATGGTTTATCTGTTGAAGATCATTTAGCAGCATTTTTATACTTTGTTGACAATATGAATAAAGAACATGAAAATGTATATATGAGATTGTTTGTGCAATCATTAGAACGAAATGTTAGACTCTGGTTTAGACAATTGAGGGAAAACTCCATTCGAACTTGGGAAGAATTAAAAACTATTTTTAAGAATCAATGGGGTGTTAAAAAGAATCCTGTCTATTTTCTGACATAAATTGAAGAACTTAAGAGAAATTATGGTGAACTAGTATTTGATTTCATTAAAAGATTTAACAAACTTTATCATAAGATGTGTGCTGACTGTAAACCACCAGTAGCAACATCAAAGGTTAGGTTTTCCAAAGCCCTTGAAGATGATTTTGCAGTCATGATAAGGGAAAGAACTTCTCATACCTTAGAATACATGAAAACCATAATGCTATTGAAGTTGAAGCTAACAGATCTGCTTCAGCTAATCTTAAAGCCAAAGCTAAAAATGGTCAAAGAAAAATGAAAGCTAATCAAGAAGCTTATCCTTCTTCCAAATCCAAAAACGAAGATAAAAAAATAGATGAGATTACATCATTACTTAGGAACCTTTAAAATAGGATTTCTAAAATTGAAACACAACAAAGAACAGTCCAGCAAATTGTTGCTAGACCTCATACACAAACTCAAGCTCAATTTAAGAAATCTCCTCAGCTACAAATAATTCAAATACCTAGTAATGATCATCAAATATCACCTCCTCTATTGATTGATGATCAACAACCTGATGATAATAGTCTTTCAATCACATAATATATTAAAAACCTTAACAATACATTTGTTCAAACTGTTATTGTCCCTGTCCATAAAAATAAAACATCCCAAGAGGATCAAGAAAATTCTCAAGTGTCTAAATATCAAGCCTTCCCAGAATTCTTAATTGTTGAAATTAACAGGAGGTATGATTTAAGACCAAGGGCAGGTCCTGAAAGGCCTCCCAAAAATCCTATCATAATTGAACCATTCAACCTTTAAATCAGCCAACTGATACTACTTCAATTGGTAGAACTGTTTTTATTGTTTTTAATGTTGAAAAGGAGTCAGAGAGAGCCAAAATTCCCATTCCATTATCATAACTGTCAGAGAACCCTAGATACAAAAATCAAGTCAAAAAATGGATTCAAAACTCAATTGTGGATGTTTAAGGGGATGTAATTAGTCTTCAAGATGAAAACCCCTCATTAATATTTGTTCCAAGCTTTGACATGATAGATGAAACAATGCCAAATTTATATGTTACCTTGAAATTTAATGATTCATTACTGTATAATTATATGTTAGATTTGGGAGCCTCACATAATATTATGCCAAAGGTTATTAAGGATCAGTTAAATTTGGAAATTACTCGATATTACCATGACCTATATACCTTTGATTCTAAAAGGGTACCATGTCTAGGACTGATAAAAGAAGTACTGGTAACCTTAGCCCAAATACCTGTGAAAAGTGTAGTTTTAGACATTGTTGTTACTAATATCCCTCCTAAGTTTGGAATGATTCTTTGAATATCCTGTTGTGCTAAGCTAGGAGGGAGTCTTCAGATGGATATGTATTTTGCTACAATTCTTGTATATGGGGGTGAAAACCTTAGGTTATATAGAGAGTTTAGATTCATTCATAATGTTTGTAAAGCAGATCAAGCTATAAATCATCCCATATATGCAGTTGACCAAGATTTTGGTTGTTTCCAATTATCTTCAAATAATTTACAAAATTATCAACTTAAAATTGAAGATGTTGTAGAAACCCCAAAAATTGTCCAAGCTGATATTTGGAAATTGTACTTTGATGGATCATGTTCTAAAGATGGAGCTGGAGCTGGTGTTGTTTTAATTTCACTAGAAAAAGAAAACATAACCCAATCCTGCAAGCTCAATTTTGATGTTACTAATAATGTTGGAGAGTATGAAGCCTTTCTTATAGGTTTAGAGCTAGCTACAAGTCTTAAAGTGCAAAATCTAAGTGTTTGCAGTGATTCTAAACTCATAGTTAGACAAGTTAGGAATATTTTCCAAAAAAATCATCCTAGGCTAAGGTCTTATAGAAATGAGGTTTGGGACTCAGTGGAAAATTTATTTCATGCATTTAATATTACTGTATCCCTAGAAACGAGAACATTCATGCAGACTCCCTAGTTGTTTATGCTAGCTCATTTAAAATTATAGACCAAATGCAAGTGAAATATCAAATTCAAGACAAATATAGGCCATCTATTCCTGACAATCTAAAATACTGGATTTTTTTTGAAGATGATGAACATCTTAAATATTTTCTATAGGTCATTGATGAATTCTCTGTTTTAAAAATTGAAGAAGATAAATCAAACATGAATGAAATTAATAAAGAAAATGAAACCTTTGATTTAAATTCAAAAATGGATGACCATAATATCATTCAATTTTAAAAAATATATATTCCTAACGGTATAGTCCATCTAGAGAAGTTATTTGACCAGAATTATGTTCTCAAGAATCAACTTTCAAATTCACCTGAAGAGGATATTGAAGAGTCCAACATTGTAACAACTGAAGATATTAAGAGCATTAAAATTTGTGCATCTCTACCTTATGAAGTAAAACCTGAATATCTGAAACTTCTTAAAAATTATAAGGATGTTTTTTCTTGGTATTATACTGAATTGAAAACTTATGATACATCTCTCATAGAGCATAAAATTCCGTTGAATCCTGAAGCAAAACCTTATAAGCAAAAATTAAGGAGAATCAATCCAGTCTTGCTCCCTACTATAGAGAAAGAACTTAAGAAGTTACTTGATGCTCAAATCATAGTTCCATTAAGATAATCATATTGGATAGCTAATCTAGTTCATATTAGGAAAAAGAATGGATAAATCAGACTTTGTGTAGACTTCAGAAACTTAAACAAGTCATCCTCAAAAGACAACTATCCATTACCCAAAATGGACCAGTTGCTTCAAAAAGTTTTAGGTGCAAATAAAATTTCAATGCTTGATGTTTTCTCTGTATATAACCAAATAATGGTAAGTCCATAAGACATAGAAAAGACTGATTTTACCACTCCTTGGTGTACATTTATGTATGCTAGGATTCCCTTTGGATTAACAAATTTTGGAGAAACATTTCAAAGAGATATGGATTTATATTTTGTGGGTAAGACCAAAAATTTTTTTGTTATATATCTTGATGACCTTATTTTATTTTCTAACTCAGATCAAAAACATTTAAAACACTTGATGAATTTTTTTGACAGGTGTAGAAAATTCGGGATATCACTCAATTCCAGGAAGTCTTTGTTTGCTATCAGAGAAGGAAAAATTCTCGGTCACAACATTTCATAGGAAGGAGTGGTGATTGATCCCAAAAGAGTATCAACAATCCAAGCACTTTCATTGCCAAGGAATAAGAATTAGATCCAATATTTCCTTGGAAAGATTAACTTCCTAAGGAGATTCGTTCCTAAACATGTTGAAATAGTTAAGGATATTACTAATATGTTTAAGAAGAATCATGAAGTTAAATGGACCATACCTGCTAGACATGCTTTTGATCGGATTAAAAAGGCCATCTCTAAAGCTCCAACTTTAGCTAGCCCTAATTATTCTGAACCCTTTAGCATATTTTCCTTTGCCTCTAAAACCACTTTAGTTGTTGTCCTTTTATAGAAAAATGAAGATGGTGATGATTAACCTATAGCCTTTTCCAGTAAAGTCATGAGAGATGCAGAAATTAAATATGACATTATTGAAAAATAAGCTTATTCCCTAGTCCAAGCTTTAAAGTCCTTTAGAATTTATGTCCTCTATTCAACCATTATTGCTTATGTTCCCAACAATGTTGTAAAAATTGTCTTCACTAAACCATACACTGATGGAAGAAGAGGAAGATGGATCACCCAAATACTCAAATTTTATCTTAGTATTGAAACCAATAAGTTAGTAAAAGGTCAAGGTTTGGATAAATTGTTAGTTGAATCTAATTATAAAGTTCTCAAGATAAATTCTATTTTTTTAATTTCAAAGAAGAATACACAAGAACCTTCTCTAAATGCAGAAGGGGATAATCCATAAGAACCTTCCCAAGATTCATAAGGGAAGAACACACAAGAACCTTAATCTTCAAATCAATCAATCCTTGTTCATATTAATGAAAAATTCTTACTATCAGATTGGTATTCTGATATTCTACATTTTCTCATTAACTTTGAGTGTCCTAGTCAATTTTCAAGAAATCGATGTAAGACACTTAAGTTAAAATTTGTAAATTATTGTATCATAAATGCACACTTATATTGGAAGGATCCACTCAATATCATTTTTCTTTGCTTGACAAAAAATGAAACAAAAGGAATTATTGAGCAGTTTCATGCAGGTATATGTGGTGGACACTATGCTTGGAGAACCACAACATCTAAAATACTAAGAGCAGGATTCTATTGGCCTACTATGTTTTCACAAGTAGGAGAAAATGTTAGAAGCTACATCCCATGTCAAATGTTTGCTGGAAAGAAAAAATCTTGCAACACTTCCTTTGGTTCCTGTATTGGTTTCAACACCCTTTTTATAGTGGGGATTGGATTTCATACAGGAATTCGTAGGGAAAATTCATCCCGCATCAAGCAATCGGCACAGATGGATACTAACTGCAACAGACTACTTCACAAAATGGGTAGAGGCAATTCTAGTTAGAAATGCCATGGAAACTGTAGTGATCAAATTCATTGAAGAAAACATTATGTCCAGATTTGGATGCCCTCAAAATATATTAACTGATAATGAAACATCATTTATTAGTGTAAAAATGATAGAGATTTTTCAAAAGTATTATTGCATCATTCTACTCCTTACTATCCACAGGTAAATGGTCTTGCAGAGTCATAAAATAAGAGCTTGGTCAAGGTAATTAAGAAGACTTTAGAAGATCATAAGAAAAATTGGGATAGTCACCTCATCTATGCAGTTTGGGCTAACAGGATATATCCAAAAAGTTCTACAGGAAAATCTCCATTTCAACTGGTTTATGGTAAATAAATCATTTTTCCCACTAATCTAGTTTTCCCTGTTTTGAATTTTTTACAAGAAGTTAATGAAGAACCCGATGATTTCTCTAGGAGGACCAATCAGATTATTGAACTAAATGAAAATAGGGATGAAATCCAATATAAACTAAGGAAATATCATAGCAAAATGAAAATAATTTTTGATAGGAAGACTAGAGAAAGAGATTTCAAGGAAGGAGATATAGTATTGAGATGGGATGTTAGGAGGGAAGAAAGAAAATTTGATAACCTCTGGTTTGGATATTTTAGCATTTTTGAAGTCAAGGGTAACAATATTTTCGTCTTACAGAACTTGGAAGGAATTTTTTCTTCATTACCAGTAAATGGAAGATACCTGAAGCACTACATCCAGTACTGATGATCTTGACCACATCCCCCTTGCTGATTTTTATTTTAAAATCATTGACACAGAGTGCGAATTCGAATTCCATGAATTGCACCTGTGGCTAAAACAAAAGTACATGGATCAAAAATATGACATCAAGTTGTGGGAATCCTTTCTGCCTCTCTTTTCATTCCCTCAAACCCATGAATTTCCAGACCTGGTCACCTGGTATTAAACCAGATATGATCCCATCAAAAGAGCAGTGTTGGCTCAGAATGGAAAAATTCTAATATCCTCCACTCCAAAGACCATAAAAAACATTTTATTGATCCCTTCAAGTGACTCTTTAAGCATTTTCTCCCAAGCAGCTCTTATGGAGCTCTATCATAAACTCATTTTCCCTCCGAGAGCCCAAATTTTTTAGACTTTCCTTCCTGATGATGTTGAATTACCAAAGAAAAACCCACCTTATCCATCCTCCATGTTTCTTGAAGCTACCAAAAACATCATCCCATTACTTTCATGCTTATTAGGATATCCAGATGAAATAATAGTAGATGAACCCATCCTTGGCTATTTTTCTACCTTTACCAAATATCATCAACCTCCATTCATGTATAATTACAGTCAATTTTCGGCTGATAATATGCATCAATAATTGATGAATTTAATGACCCAAGGAATTTTAAAGTACACCTTTGTACTTATTCATATGTTTCTATTTCAACAAGGAGGTTCATTGCCTATTACATTGAACAGGCAGGATGAACAAGGGGTTAATGAGTCAGTAATTCACTGGACATAATTGATTAGATAAATTTCAGATAAATTATCTTTCCACACTTCATTGATTCATTCATTCATCCAGTTGCAAAACTTCTTAGTATCCATAATGAGCCCAGAATTGGCCAGGACATTAAAAGAATCCTTCATTTAAAACTGGAGACTGATATTTATACCAGAATTACACAGAGATTTAAGTATATGGTTGTGAGTTAGCACCATATAAATTTCCAAAATATGTTCCAACGAGAATATTCTCTTTGGAATATATTAGGAAAATGATTAATATGGATTATCTATGTTTTGTTTTGAGGGAAGAGGAAATCACAGTTTAAGATTAAGTCAAAGATTGGTTGTTTCATTTGCAATACCAGATTAGGAAGCAATGATGCAAGTGTTATCCTTAAAAAGATGAATTTCCAGCCAAGCTTCACATGGTCTTATGACCCTTTCAGTATAATTTCAAACCTAAGAGTTGAATTGAAAACAACTCCATATAATCATACACCAAGGCCTGAAATTGAAAATTTCATGAATCAGGATTAGTGGACAAAAAATACATTGCAGGAGGCAGAGGACCAGATTATTTCCACTTCTACTTTGCAGACTCTAATTTCCCAAAGAAAAAAATAGAAAAGGTCCAGGGAAGAAACATCAACTTCTATAGATTTGGTGAGAGAATTCATAATCGAGCAAAAGAAGAAGGAGACTGACTTAACAATTTCCAGACGATAGAGCCAAAAGGAACCAGAAATTATAGATTTGGGAGATCCATAAGTGTCTACATCAGTAAGAGGGAGTGTTCCTAATAATCCATCATCTTCTTAAGCCTCTCAATAACCTTTGGAGATCATCCAATAAGTAGGAACCAATTCATCAGATGATCGGAACATCTTCTCCAAATTCTTGGAGATTAAACAGAAAAATGAAACCTTGAAGGCTAATGTATATAGTCAGTTTTGGAATCAGACTTCCACATCACAGTACAGGCTACTCACTACGTTTGATAGTGAAAAGGGAAGGATTCAGATGGATTTCCTACAAGCCCAAGTCCCTTTTCCCAAGTCTCCATCAAATTATAAGAAGACCATGTTCTCATTTGATGCAAACCAGATTCATCCAATAGATCATATGGGCATGCATAGACATTCAGGAGAGATGCTCTTCTATACCATGAATAATACAACTAGGACTTTGTCTAAGTTAAGAACAACATTATCAAATGTACAGTCACAACTTAAAATATAAAAAATCTCCTATTTAGCTAAAGACAATAAGTTAAAGTCTTTAGAAGACATTGTGGTCAATATTGGGTATGACCCAAAAGATTGTAAAGTTGTAGAAGAAATTTTAAAGAAAAAGAATGCATACATTGCAGCTTAACGAAAACAGCTAAATTTTCCTTCCACAGAAGACCCCCAGACAAAGGAAATAGAGGAGAGTGAAGAGAACACAGAAGAGATTCTCAAACTGATCATTGAGCATAATATTCAGATAAAGAAGATGGAGGAGAAGATTGAAGGACTGCTCAAAGAAAAATAATAGTAAGCTCAACTTTTTATGATCCTAGTTACAACAATACCAATTGCAATTGCAGGTACAAAGCCTAGTTCTTCATCGACAACAATGGAATCTACATAAAAAAAATGATTCAACGAGACTTGTACAGGATTTGACCATATAGAAACAAGAGAATGAGAAGCTGCTAGAGAAATTCAAGGCCTTGGAAACTCATAAGATCAAAAATGAATCCTTGTACACTGAAGAAATTCATAAGTCTCACATATTGGGACTAAATGTTTAGAAGCTATAAAGTGAGCTTCTAATGGAAAACACCTTGGCCCAAGCCAACGAGAGTATATGGACAAAAATAAGCCAAGAAATGACAGAAGTATGGTCATCCATACAAATAATTTTTTAGGAGGAGGAATTAATTAACATATGCAATATAGGCATTGAACAAGAGAAGGTAGCAATCAAGAAGAAACCAGCACATGCATCAGACATGATTAAGGCACTAAACTGAAAAAGCAGGGCATAGTTGGAGTAGATAAATATTTTAGACATAACAACTACTATCCTAGAAATAAAGAAAGTATTTCAGAAAAAGAACTTGTTGAACCAATTATAAACTAAGTGTCAAACTTTGGACATGGTTGTCCAAAGATTTCACACTAAGTTTAATCTACTGAATGAGAGGGGATTTCCTGGATTAGTAGCTCCAAATGAAAAACTGATCAACCTGGAGGAGTACTGCAAAAATATTTACACCATTGCCATTGACAAAGAAAAGTTTTCAGGAATTAAAGGCCACATCACAGGGAAATATTTTCTAGAAGCTTTAGATTTTGATTTGATCATAAAACATGAAAGAAAAAATCTCTTCATCAAAAAGCCTACTTTTGAAAGATACATAGAAGTAGATGAAGTTTTCAGGAAGTTGGTAAATCTGGAAATTCCAAGCAAGGAAATATGGGATCACTTATGTGAAACCATCGAGTAACTTTTTGTCTCCAACAGCATGCCAGCGCAACAACAATTTTTGGGCCACATCATCAACTGTTTGCTTAAAGACAATGACAAAGCACTCATCAGTTTTGTTTTCCTACAATGTGATACTATTTTTGTAATTAGTTTTAGATACTTCTAAGTAATAGAAACTAGTATAAATAACTCTACATTCGAGTTATTAAGGGTTTCATCGTTGGATGAGAATTCGTAAGAAGAAGTGTATGAAATTTGATTATTGATGATAATAAAAGGATTCTGGATTTATTTCAATTAGTTTGTTCCCTGGATTATGGAATGGTGTCCCCGTAGAGCACCTCAAGAAGAGACTCGACCGACCACAGAAGACCCCAATGAACACGAGATTCCCATGAAAACTCCACCCTGGATAACAGATACTTGACCAATAGAGAATCCGAGTGTGGTCGTGGTTAGCTCTTACACTCATGAATCACCCCAGGGCACCCCCCCTTCCTTAAACCTCCAAACCCCTCCACAAAAAAAAATCAGTCCACCTCCATGCATACTAGCAGGGAAAGCCCATCCTCCCACCAGAAGAAAAAACCAATCTTCATAGCCAAAGAACAATAAAACAAGGCTAATCGATTGCCCAATAGTGAGGTTACCCTACAGTTGTCTCCCAAGAAAAAATAGCACGAATTGACACTAACCACCAACTTCCACAAGAAACACACCAAACCAAACAACAAGCCAAATTTACAGAAAAATATCCCAGAGACAATTGCAAACATCAAAGGACCAACGCTCCCAGTTTTACTATCAAAATTCAAACTCAAAGACCTCAAACTGAAGCTCAAAATATTACCTTGTGCATTCCTTGGCATCACCCCTCGATCCCCATTGCATTTTACGTGCACATCCATGGATTTGGAGATTGGATCGACGCACCAGCTCCATGCCTTAGTTCTACCAATCCCACGGTCCAAAATTTCCTAGTGTAACCAGCACCAATCTTTTGGCCTCAATCAAAGATGCAAATAGTCTGGGTTCTATAGATCTCACCGCACCCTCCGCCACCTGCAGAAGGGTTGTAGCAAAGACCATAGAACCAGTGAGAGCCCCATCCTGCATCAATCATTTCCCTCAACACACTAAAATTCCTTCTGCCTTCCAACTTCCAATTTTTTTCCATTATCACTCTTGAAACTTCCTTGAATGTGAACACATGCCATCCCAGTTTCTAGTCGGAAGCCAAAACACTATAAACACTTTTCTTATCATAATACTTCATGGTTATTCACTTTGATTGGGGATGGATTTATCCTTATGTAGAAATTCCTTAAGGGATTCAATTCCCTATAGCATCCATTATGGAGGCCAATCTGAGGTGTAGTCCTTACCTTGTGCTCTTACTCCCCAATTCTCCAACCAATCCCCCACAGAGTTCCTTGCTCACTTAGTGTGAGAAGTGATTACATAAGGGAACCCCAAAAGGATCTCCATGATTCTTTAGATCCGTGATTCCATTCTCCAGCTCTGGATTAACTTTGAGGGGGGGACCATTGATCAACTTCTAAGCTATTTCGATAACCATGGTCGAGTCTCCATTGATCAACTTCTGAGCTATTTCGATAACCATGGTCGAGTCTCCATTGATCTGGAGCTTAGGGAGCCCCATTTGTTTTGCTAATTTTAACCCTTTTTCCAATTTTATCATTTCCATTGCATTGTTGGTCATTGTGCCACAGTGACCAACATATACTTTGATCTCTCTAATTTTTTCATCCCTTATAATTCCCCTATAACCTGATGGACCAAGGTTGCCTTTGGTTGCACCATAAAAATTAATATTTACAAAACCTTCTGGAGGAGGGGCATAGATAGAGGGGCTAATATTTGGCACTGAATGGATAGGTATATTCACTTGGTCCATCCTTGGCCCAACTATACCCAAATATCGGAGTATTTCTTCTTCTTCTAGACTTCCTTCCAATCCTCCTCCATTTAAGCTTCTACAAGAATAGTTTCTTTTATATTTTCTATAGTATTAATGCAAATTTGTTCTCTGAGCATTCGTTGATACTTTAATATATACTAATTATTCCATTTCCACAAATTCCACATAAGGAATCCTAGCACCAAGACCCAAGATTAATTTACAATGGGTTTGTGAAAGAGGTTCATCTACCATTATTCAATAGTTTTCAGAATACAATCTCTAGAGCGATCTGAATGGACAAAGGTTGTGTGGACCTTAATCCAGAGCACCTCTACTTCCCTGCATGAATTAAATAGGTGTTCATGTGTCTCCCCATTAGAGCGGCTTAAAACACATTGCGATGGTCCTATATGAACCTTCTTTCTAAGCCAATCCCATGTTTAAATTCTTATATGGCTGACTAGCTAGAGAAAATAAGCTACCATAGGCCACAATTTTTGGGTCAAAATATTTCTCCAAGTCACCTCCTACTGAGGCTCTGGAAAATTGGTTTCCAATTCATATGCTTCTTTTGTGGTAAACATGTCGACTGGTTGGTACCCCCATCTTAATTTATCCTTCTCTTTTGAGATCAGGATATGTCGTTCCTATAAGTTGTTGTAATAAGGTTCCCAATTTAAACCATCATCTAGTTGCAGATCCTCTCTGTCCATTTTCCACTTTCTCCACTCATCTATTGGTGTCATCTCAGTCCAGTAATTAACAACACAATGTTAGTCTCTACGGAGGAGAACTTCTTTCAAAGGAGCTAGATATGGGTCCCTGGGTCCCTTTCTAATTTGCGCATTGTTTCTACGCATCTTCCAAAATATAGCAATCGCCCATCCCATATATCCCAAAAGTTATGCTCCTCTATAATGTCCCTATTCCTTCTTTCCATGTTCCATAGCGCCATCCCTATGGGAAATTCTTGGGAGCAAAGAAGCTCCACCAGCGAGCGATTTTATCCATAATTCTTCCTCCAAATCCAATTCCATAGCTCAGATCCCCCTTGCAACCATCACCGCCATATCTTAGCTCCCATGGTCTTATTGACAAGTTTGGAATCCTTAAGGAAAAGGCCTCCATGTAAATTTGGGAGACAAATCTTTTCCAGGATATTAGTACCCATTTATTTTCAGTCCCAAACCCTTGCCAAAGGAATTTCCTAAATAGGGTCACTATTTCATAATAAATGGTCTTAGGAGCAGGTAGGACCATTAGTTGATAGATAGGAATGGCCTGGAGAACTGATTTAACAAGAGTTTCTCGCCCTGGTAGATTGAGCACTGAAAATAACCAATTAGATAATCTCTTCGATAACTTACTACATAACTCCTTCCAGCATATGAGTCTTAGAGAGTTCATCACAAGAGGGACTTCAAGGTATTTAGTGGGAAGGTTGTTAATTTTCAACCCAAAAAACGAGATAGATTCCTTTGCACCTAAGGGGGAGTGTGAAAAAAATATAAATTGGATTTCTTGTTGTTTATGATCATACCTAACACCGCTTGGAATTCCTCCAACACAAGTCTAAGATAACGAGCTTCACACGTAGAAGTCCCCCCAAATAGTAAGTTGTCAACCATTAATTGTTGATGTGTGGTGACGACATTCACATTTGGGATCCTTAGACCATGAATCAATCTCGCTCGTTTGGTCTCTTTGATAAATCTCCCAAGACCTTCGACTACTAGGATAAATAAGAACATGGACAACAGATCTCCTTGGTGTAGGCCCCGTGACTCCCTGAACGTTCGCATTAGCGTACCATTTAATGTGATCAAGTAGAAAGGGGTGGAAACCATTCCCCTAATCCATCAAATCCATGCTTCCAAAATATTAAATGCCTCTAATTTCCTAAAGAGAAATCACTAACAGAGTCGATCATAAGCCTTAGATAAGTCCAATTTAGCCAGAATTCCTGACCTTTTATTGGTTTTTAGTGAGTGTATCACTTCATGAACTGCTACAATCCCATCCATGATTTTCCTCCCTTCCACAAATCTTGTTTTCTATGGACTTATCAGATAGACCATTACAGGCTTGAGCCGACGCACGAGAATTGTGGATAAAATTTTGTAAATAAAATTACATGAGGAGATGGGCCTATACCCTTTTGCTTCATTGGTCACATTCGATTAGGTATGATGGTCAAGAGTGTAGCATTTAACCCCAACCATAAGAACTATTATCTTCTCGATTCCTCCAGTAGATATACAATATATTGGCCCATGAAATGCAACAGTTTTTAAATAACTATGTCGTAAATCCATCTGGTCTAGATGCCTTATTTTTGGGCATCCCTTTGAATACTGATTCAAATTCCTCTTTTGATATTTCCATCATGAGAAAATTTTTCTTCTCTTCCGAGACTATTCTGGGGATGTTACCTAGCACACTATCCACAACTTCATCCCTATCATGATCTTCTTTAGAATTTAGATCTAAGAAATATCTGACCATTTCCTCTTCCATATATGCATGGCGAACCACTATGTCCCTTGAGTTGGAGATGAGAGAGTAGATCCAATTGTGTTGTCGGTGTTGGACCATAGTGTGAGGACCTAACCTAGGTATTCTAACTAAACCAAATTTATCATATAATTTAAACACAATAATAAGGAAAATAACTTATTTATAGCTCAATATTTATTGATGATAATATATAAGTAATTTTTTTTTACAACATATTAAACAAGTAATAAATTTCAAAGCAGAAATTTACATAAGTAATCAACAAATGGAAGAATACATGTATCAATATCTTGGTTGGGATTCTCTTGACTCTATTGAGATGCTTCTGTTGGGCTACTCGAATGAATTTACCTCCTATCAAACTAGGAATGATTTCCTAGCCCTCTTAGCCCAAGTCCAACCAGTTGTAGTGTGTCCAATTTAAAACCAACATTGTCCAATAGATCCAAATTTGAGCTTTCCCATTTTTCTCTCTATTATCTCCCTTCTTTTCTCATCACATTCATCCTCTCATCCTCTGTCCCTTTATGTCTCTTTTTCTCATCCACCTCAACCACTTACCATTAGTGCCATGACTACCCCCTCATCCTTTTAATTTAATAACCTTTACTTTCCTTACCATATCTTATCCAAAAGTAGATTTGATAAGACACATTGGGAATAGAAATATGAATATTTAATTTAGAAATAAATTGGAGAAGACCATATCTTATCCAAAAGTAGATTTGAGAAGACACCTTGGGAATAGAAATATGGATATTTAATTTAGAAATAAATTGGAGAAGACCATATCTTATCCAAAATTAGATTTGAGAAGACACCTAGGGAATAGAAATATAGATATTTCATTTAGAAAATAAATAATAAAATCCATATTAGTAAAATAAAATTACAGATTCACAAGTGTAGATATATACCAATATTACTTAATAATTGTACATCAATGTTTACAGGTTAATTAAACACTAATCAAAATTAGCCTGATATGATCAAGTAGGGAATTACACATAGAGCAGTGGAAGAACCTCATGTTTATGTACCCTTCCTTGAGCCATTGAATGATATATTGTTTCCTCCATAGAATTTCCTCTTGTTTTCTTCTTTCCTCCAGCTCTTGGATGATTCTTCCTTCATGATCCTTGAGCTCTTCAATTATCCCTTCATGAATCATATTACCTTGCACCTCTTCCATCTCAACTTCTAGTCACTTCTTCTATGCGAAGATATCCCCAAAATATTCATGATTCCATGCTTTTATTCTTAATTTTAATTCCTTCAACTTATTTTAAAAACTATGCACCCTATAATACCCATCAATCGGAATCACAACCCACCATTGTTCAACTTTCTCTAGGAAGTTAGGATCACGGATCCAAAAGATTTAGAAGCAGAAAGGCTGATTCTTGTGGGTAGCATTAATACCTACTTCCAGTTGAATTGGCTAGTGATCTGATCCAATATTTGGAAAAATCAAGGATTCTATCATGACATCCCTCAACATTATTTCTTCAAAAGAAAAATATATCCAGTCATATTTCTACTTGGTTGCTTCTGTCGCACCTGTTGTTCTAAGTATAAGTGACATTATTTGCTTCCACATCTATCAATATCAACTCCTGTATTAATTCATCAAATTTTGCAGCTATTAGATCCAATCTACATATCTTCCCTTCTTCTCCGCAAGGGAGCGGATCATGTTGAAATCACCCCCTATGATCTAAAACAGGTATGTAATGTGTTTCTTAGTTTTATTCAAACTTTCAAGAAACTTCTCCTTTTGGATAGGCGCTGGGGGGGCATACACAACCTTCATATTGAGTCATTCCTCAGACCTGAGGTAAAATAATCTCCATGTCATGTTGTATGGTGTACTTGTCCATTCTGAGAAGATCACTTAACTAGGGTGTCATAACACCCAAATCCCACCTATAGGACCTCTCGTGTCTACAACCATTATTTCAAAACGACGCCAACACTTCTGAGCAATGATTTCCAGCATGGCACCTGTTATTTTTGTTTCTTGCAGCATCATTATCTCTAGTTTTCCCTTACTTATCCTTTCCTTCAGTTGACGAAGTTTGTTGACATTATTCAAGCCTCGTATATTACACGATATAACCTTCATTGAGAGAGGGGGATAACACGAGGAAAATATTTATTAACCAACTCATTTTCTCTAAATTCAGTAAGAAATCCCCAGCTTCTTTGAGTGCCTCTTTCATTGATTTTCTCCCTTTTTCCCCCTATTTGTCAGACGCTAGGGTTTCTTCTTGGGTGAGACTCTAAGATCAACCATCCTTACTATGGAGGATAGTATGCCTCTCTGATTCCCCTTTCTCCAATATTCCACTCCATTTCCAAAATAAATCTCAGAATTGAACCAATTTCTTGGATGGAATATCTTTGGCATCTGCCTTCACCCATTCTCTAAAGAATTATAACATGTTTTCTCATCAGTGCCAAGCCAATTTTGTTTTTCCTCAACCTCAATGATCTTGCTTTTCTATATAATAACTTCCTTAATTTATCGGTCCTCCTCAATGTTATCTAGTGATTTTCTTTTCGGTGCCACTTTGTCCAAATTCCATGTAGATTTTGGAAATTGTCAAAATGAAACATTTTCTTTGATGTAAAGAGTTGATTGCGTATCAGTCTAGTAACCCATATGATGAATTATGTGATGTCTTAGTATTGGATCTTATAAAACATGCATTGGATGAGAAGTCCTTATGCAAGGTATCAAAAGCAACACCATCCTAGGAAGCATGGAATACCCTAAAAGTAGAATTTGGTATAAAGGAAAGTGACATAAAGAAACAAATTCTATTACAGTCTATTGAAGAATCAATAGAAATTCAAATGCAGGTCTGAGAGTAAATGAGAAAAACTCTAGGAGGGAAAAAATCTTATAGAATCCCACTCAAATGTCGATTATGGTCATAAAGACTATAAATGTGAAACACATCATGCAAACATGCATATGGATGACGAATACATAGAAAATATTTCAGAGTGGGAAGTTGAAGCCTCTACGTGTGAAGTAGAGCAAGAGCATATAGATGCTCTAGAACCCCATTGTAACACGGATGGTGAAGATGATGGTGAATACCACTGTGACAAGATACATGTGGAGGGTGACTACAAAGTGAGTTGTGAATGATGTTGGTATCGGTACTATAAGTTCACTAAAATAACCTTTATTGATACTATATTGTTCCAATTATTTTAGTGTTGGATAATCCTATTTATTTATTTCCTCTTGCCCCAAGTTAGATACATATGTGTTAAGTTTTATTGTGAGATTTCAACTATGATATGAAGTAATAAGCATAAATATTTTTGAAATTTGGGCAATTTACTGCATTTTGAAACTTTTTCAGTTGTAATTGTGATCGAACAATTTTGTGACCCAAATTTATATAATTTTCCCAAGCTATCATATGCACTATTTAAAACTAAAAACGTATAGAGAAACTAACTATGTTATTCTAAAAAGCACTATATTCATATATGGTACACCCCAAAATCATTAATGGCTTTTCTCTCATTATTTGAATTTTGGATGTAGCATGAGTTAGAAATTGTGTGAGGGGTTTGTCCTCATTACACTAATGTGTTTTGGTAAAAGAAATCATAACCAAATTTTTCTTGGGATGTTGTTTATGTAATGGATCTTGAGGAATTTCATGAAACACAGTGGTTGATTCAAAAAGGTTTTCATAATTATAAAGTATTATTCCATGTGGAGAAAGCAATTTTAACCATGGTGTTTGATGTTCAATTTGTTTTTATTATAATGCATCTTATATTACATTAAATATTAAACATGATTTCATCAATTGTTACATCCATGGGTTCATGTGTAGCTAGTATGGCATTCTCTCTCCAAATTGTATCTTGGTGGAGTCCGCATTTGAATATAGATTTATACTTTCTTCTCTACAAGAAGAAAATTTAGGTATAAGCCAAATGATACTACAAGGTCTTTTTCCTTTTTTCCGAACATCTAAATGTATCTTAGAAATGCCCCATTCCACTAAAGCTAACCAACAAAAAGCAATGAAAATTCTCTTGAAATGTATTCTCTGAAGTACCAAGCCACCTTGCATCCATTTACTTCATTGTCCTCTTTCTTGCAACTAGACAATACATGAGTTAATTAAGAAGAATGAATATAATATTTAACCATCATTGTACTATTTCTTGCAACTAGACAAGACATCAGTTAATTAAGAAGAACGAAGATAGTATTTAACCACTAAGTCATTGTTAAGAGTCATTTATCATAGAATATAACATTTAAAGGCACTTCTAATTTTCCATCTGTAATATCATCATTTTATCCAAACATGCTTAGTATCTTGCACTCTCCAATTTGAGCTTTTGGGATATTCTTATGATATAATTGTATAGTATCATAAGAGGTCGAGAAAGTAGGACAAAACCTTACTCTGTAATCCGATGTCAATAATTTCAATGGACTAAAGACGATGGCCAAGGCCATTAAATTAAATCTATAATAAACTCTACCATTGTGAAGCATCTCAAGGATGGGAAGATTAGAGATTCAATTTTTTTATCTTGTTTATTAGAATTTTATTGAAATTTACCAAAATTGAAAATCCCATAAACTTTTTCCATTCTATTAAAGAACCAAAATAAGTAGGAAACATAGGGAAATGAAGTTGAACTATAGCAAAATCTGGATACAAAGCTTGATACAATATGAGTCCACATAAACGCCTCTACAAATCTTGTGAATTTGAAGTGATCATTTAAAACAATGTTTTTATGTCAAATTTCAAGCCAATTTCCATCCATGTTGGATCCAACTATGACTATGATCAGACTGAGGTCATTTTTTCATGCATACACAATATATCCTTGGTCATATTCCAAATTCTCAAAAATTCCGTGTGATTTTCCACATTAACTCCAATCGACTTCATAATATTTGGAAATAGGACACGTGTAAAATCAAGAATTTGCATGTGTTACATTGTTCATTAGCCAGCATGCAACCTAGATAAATGAGGTAATTTGATAAGGAGGATGATTAAGTAAAAAATATCTTAGTTACTTTGCAAAAATATTGGTAATTTTTGGTGGAAGCAATGCAAGTTTCAACAAGATAGGAAGAAACACAAGTTTCAAAAATTTAGGAATTCCCTTAGCACGAATGACTCGCATTTCTAAGGTAGAGTGGTCAAGGATTCTTCTCAAATGGGACCATTACATTTCAATAAAATTTCATGGATCAATTCCATACAATTCCTTTAACTAGAGTGATCCTTAGAGTGGTCAAGGCTTCTTCTCAAATGGGACAATTATATTTCAAAAAAAAATTATGGATCAAGTTCATACAATTCCCTTAACTGGAATGAGTATTGTCCATTTGTTGGGTTTTCATATATGAACCCATGTGAAGCAATATGGAATCAAGTTTCATTGAAAAATTAATGTTATGAACATAAATGGGTATTTCGAACATCAAGAAATACTTGTTTGGTCTATGTCATTCTTTTACATACATCTCTCTTGGAATCTAGTGAAATTTGCATGAATTGTTTGGTCTATGTTATTCTTTTACATACATCTCTCTTGGAATCTAGTGAAATTTGCATGAAAAAGAGTGATGTCAAATTTCACTTTCAATAATGGTGAGATCGATAAATGAATACATTTATAGAATACTAGTGAAAAGGTTCAAAGATCAATAAGAGATAATTGTTGAGAATTTTAATTGGTGAATTTAAGCTTTTAATATTTAATTTGTCAATTCAAACACGAGTTGCACTGCACTTCTTAATCCAACTTCTAAGTCAGAGTCTTAATCCAACTTCTAAGTCAAAGTTTTAATGTTTCCTTTTTAATGGTCGTTTAAAAGAAAATGAAATCTTAACAAAACTCTCTGAATTTATAGATGAAATTGAATTGATGTCACACTTCTTATAAAACTAAATCTAGGCTATCGTTCTGGAAATTGAACTAATTCTAAAGTACCTTATGGTATTTTAATGACTCGAATTAGACAATGCTTTAAATTAACTCACACTGCTGGAGATAAAGCTAGATCTAAACCAAACTGGAAATGAATTAAACCACACTTCTCTCACTGCTACACTCATTCTAAATTAAATCATAATACTTGAATTAAATCACACCAATGCTTGAAGGAAATCACATTGTTTAAACCAGATCACAGTGCATAAATTAAATCTCACTATTTTGATTTGAATCACACCACTTAAACTAGATTAAACTGGAAATGTCGGTGCTAAATCACACTACTTAAACTGCTTACACTGCTCACTGCTTGAACTGATTAAATCAAATTGCACACTGCTTTGAACTAATTAAATCAAACTGCCTGAATTAAGTTACAATGATTGAAATAAATCACACAGGAAATTCATGAATTAACTCACTAAAAAAAAACTAAATCGCACTGTTGGAATTAAGCCACGCTGCAAATTACTCAACTAATTCAAATTGTGGAAATGAAAAGCACAATATTTACTCAAACATAAATTCATTCTTAATTGCAGTAACTATTCTCTAAATCATGAATCGGTCTCTCGGCACACAGGGAGAAATTCATTTGGATCCACACCATACGTTATGAGTTGTATTCATAAATGCATTAAAGCCATCTCATCTAAACCAAAATTGTTTATGTGCCTGAGAAGTGGATATTCCAACTGCGATTTAAATAAACCCAGCTCTATTAAGGAACAGAGCATATCTTTGCGAGCACGAATTGTGTGTAAAGGATTGGAAACTTATAAACTCAGAACAACAATCCCTGAGGAAATTGATGTTCTCAATGGAACGATGACAAAACTCATGCTAAATCTTACTTCCAATAAAATATTAATGACCATCACTCAAAAATAAAGGGAAACTAAATTACTTTAGCAATCAAACCTAAATCTCTGTTGTCCAACTTGGAAAGTAAATCAATTAAATTTTTTTATCAAAAACCAATAGAAACTACATCAACTAATAGTTCGATTTGTTTTCAAGAATGAGGTTTATGAGGTTTTCCCAAGGATGAGGTATGAGGATCGATAGATGAGGCTAGCTAGGTGAGGTCTTAGGTATGAGAGGTGAAGTCTTAGGAAATCCTAACAATAAATGGAAGATATTTATCAAATGGTAAAACTTACAGCTACATAAACTGACACTTATCAAATTGAAAATCCTACAACTATGAAACTGATACTCATCACATTTCCCAGGCTCACTCCTATATATAAACAACTGCACTCAGGATCAGATTTACAAATTTTATCTAACACCTTGACGATCACGTTCTACCAATTAACTGTGTCGAATTCTATCCCTGTATTGATAACCATATGCTGAGAGATCAAACTAATCATTAAAGCAATTTGATGAACAAAGCTCGAAACAGAGCTTGATCCGATCTCAATCTATATATATCAGATTCTCCACAAAGGAACTTTCGAACAGTCAACGATGCTATAAGTCTTGTTAGACGAAAAAGCAAATGAATGGACTATACTCACCGCTCAAGATCAGAGAAACACTTGATCAAAAAGGAATAGAACAATTTAAGATGTTGGTTGTTCATAAGTGAAAATAAACACAGTGAACTTGTATCTATCCAAACTTCACACCACAAACTCAACTTAAAGATTAGATATACAATGAAACTTGGTTCCAGGCAGTGGTGTTTTTAAATGACAAGAACAGTAACTTAAATCTCTGTGTGTATATCAATGAACATTGGCAAAGTTAAATGTGAAAAAAAAAAAACAAAGCTTTGTAAATGCCCGATGCACACCTCAGCAAAACAATTCTTTGAAATCGTTCAACATGTGAACATGGGCAAAGTTAAATGTGAAAAAAACAAAACAAAGCTTTTTAAATGCCCGATGCACACCTCGAAAAACAATTCTTTGAAACCATTTAACATGTGATCTTCAACATTAATACTTAACTTGTTTAGTTGAGATTGAGTACATGAAATTGTTTCTTCAGCTGAAAATACTACAACATTAATTCACACAAAATATCGAATAGCTGATTGAAATCAAAATTAAATCAATTGTTAAGAAGAATGTAAACTAAAAATGCAGAAATTAATCAAACACTCACCAATTACCTACGCTTATGCTTACAGAAGCTGATCCGGATTGTGGTGGGTCCTTGCCACACCCTGAATCAGCCTGGAAACTTATAGAAACTAACTAGTTCTCAACGCATATGATTCAGAAACTCATGAAATCCAATACACTCTGAAAATTAATCAATGGCACATTATAACAGATTATAAATCCACACTTGATTGCTTGAGAACGAAGTTGCAGTCTTCATATTTTTATAAAAATCGAAAACAATCCTCCCTGGATGTCCATGTATTTAATATGTCTTTGTTGCAAGCTTTATAATCACAGCTTTAGAATTACAAATAGAAAGGATCAGATCATAGAGATGTTATGCCTAACTTAGTTTTTACAGATCTGATTGCAATGTCCGTTCAAAGATAGATGCTCAACAACACTCCATATGTGGCTATGGAGATAAGAAAAAATCAATTTTAAAGGTTGTGATGTGCTGATCTGTAGTATTTTCAAACTTCTTTTGAACAAAATTCCAAAACAACGCTGGTTTGGAAGATTTTGACAATTCTGTAATTTTTCGAATTTTACATAAATTAGCCTAAATTCTCCCTTAATATCTCCGCAACCCTAAGGTATTTTGCAAAAATATTATAGAGTTAGTAAATTGGCTATACTGGGATCAAAACCCATGTGTCCGAATTTCTTCTTTCACCTTCCTCTGCACGGCAATTGAGGGGAAATTTGGCAGTTTAGAATTTTTTACAGATTTGGCAAAATTGGGTAATTTTCTCCTAGATACCCATATGAGTGAGCTAGGTGGAATACAACTTATGGAGAGGTATAATAATATAATTTTTGATAAAACCTCTCCCGAACTCTCCGAAAGTGCGTCGAAAGTGCCAAAGCCCCAAATTGGACATTCCCATATTTAACTGGCTTGTGAGAGATTTCAGTGATAGAATCCTGTAATAAATGTACTTCAACAAAACCGTCATCAGTTAAACATGAAAAAATCATCTTTAATCATAGAGAAGTGAAGAAATTGATGATAATCAACCATAGAGAGTATTTGGCCAAAAGTGATAGAATTAGGGTATAGCACGGGCTAAAAACCTAGGGTTTTAGGGTATAAATAGTGATGTTTCATGATGAAAACATGGGAATATACGAGGCCCAACAATAATCCTAGCATCGATAATTTGTAGAGAATACTAGTCAAATATGGTATCACTAAAGTTTGGAACTTCTACAATGCTAATGAGTCCAACTGGCTTGGGAAAAAGGACTTCTAAAAAGTAGAAGATGGAACAAAAGGACCTATAAAAATTAGAAGATTGTTCCTTTTCCCTAGCCACATTCTAATGAAAATATCTATACTTATAAGGATGTAAGACATCATACCCTTCCTAAGAGAATGATAAGCAAACTACATTTTATGGGTGTAAAAACAACATGTTGAAACATTTAATAGGATTTCGCATGCAAATATATAACATGAAATACATGTATAAATTTATTCTCTCTCCTAATGTGAGATATAAGTGTCCAACAAGTACCAAGTCAGCCCTCCAAAATCTATCCACAATTAACTCAATCAAATTCTTGACTCATATTTGTACTAGGGACAAATTTAGGCCTTGTTTACTGTCCCAAAAAGCTTAGTCTTCACCACATAATAGAATTTGATTTCAACTTTGACTGGGCTCGGATATGATCACAGACAAGGCTTGAACTTCACCCTCATAATTGCCTCAGACTTCATCACAAAACGAGCTTGTACTTTATCTTATATAATCTCAAACCTTGCAAATTACACAGAGATGGTGTTCCACTAAAGGCTTGTTCAAGTCTTGACCTAGTCACCATAGGGTTTCAAGGAAAGCTATAAAATGAGAATAACTATCATTTTCTATGGGTGGAGAGAACCAATATATTACCTCCAATTCAGAAGAAATATATTCTTCTCGGTCGAACACCTCAACCTCTATGATGTCACCAGCTATAGGGATACCCATGATCTAGTCTACATCCTCTAGTGTAGGTGTTATATTTCCCAATGGGACCACAAATGTGTGTCTACTAAGATTCCAATATGACATTATTGATACTAAAGAAATTTTATATGTATAGATAGTTTGTACTTGGATGGCCCTCTCCTAGCCTATCCTTTGTCTCATCCATCGTAGAGTGATCCTAATCAATTTTCTCCCTTAGCTCCATATACTCTCTATATCTAGCCACTAGCCAAGATGGAATAACCTCTCTACCTAGTTTCTCCGAGATTAGTGGAAAAAGAAGCAATGTCTCTGTGACCTCTCTTGTGCCCTCAATTTTATCCTTTACTAGTTTTTCCTCCTATCTGCCAACCTCATCATCACATCTAAAACTATCAATTATAGGTATATACCTCTCCATTAGCATGTCCGATAGCCAATCCAAAGAGACTAATATCAACAAAATTTCCAACTCACTTGTAGTAAACACTTATGTTGGACATGAATTCTATTTACCATACCAATCACCTTACCTTCTTGACATTTACCTCAAATATAGGCATAAAAATTTAACCCGTAGATACACCTACCTTTGTTAGTGGTATATTTGTATCTATCTCTAGAAAATATGGTTCTTCAATTGTCTTTGTATCCCTAGAGATATATTTTAAGACTGGAATAGAAATGGAATATATGGCCAATATTTTATATGTTGAAGTTGTAGGGTTTCTTATGTAGGCCTAAAATTACACATTTAATGGGAGTTGTTAGTCTATTTATGTCTAATCCAAGGAAGGAGCATTGGGTCACTATGAAAATAATTTTTCGGTGTATGAAGGAGACCAAGGACTATGTTTTCATGTCAGAAGAACAATCAAAATGAATAATTATATTTATGATATTTTATAGATCTTGATTAGGCTAGAGATGTAGATAGCGGGAATTCTATAGGTGTATTTGATTTTTTTGGTGGAGCCATCAACTAGATGGCTAAGAAGTAGTCTATTGTTGCCTTTTTAAGTGCATAGGATGAAGACATTGCTACTACAGGGGCTACCTAGGAAGTTATACAAAATATTATGTGGGCATTTTTTACTACAATCAAAGTGCCATAACATTTAGTAGATCATCAACATATCATACAAGGACTAAACATATTATAGCTTAGTTTCCTTTTCTTAGAGACATGATTGAGCTTGGTTTGGTGTATCTGATAAAGTGTGAGACTAAATAAAATGTGATAGATTTTCTCGTAAAGTTTTTTAAAGCTATGAAATTCCATTTTTGTTTCTAAACCATAAAATTACATGCATGTGACTGTAATAGTCCCAGTCACATTTCCCCATTATCATAAACATTGAAAAATAAAATTTAACTAAAAATAATAATTAGAGTTAGGGACTGAGGTTCCTAGGTTGAGGTGGACATGTTGTCTAAGACAGGTGACAAGCCAAGGGTCAAGGGAAAAATGGCATGAATATCATTAGTCAGCAAGAATGACTGGTAACACTAAACCAACCACCATAAAAAAATCAAAGAATAAAGGACATCTGGCCAATTTTGATGGGTCCTAAAAATGTAGACCAAACTAGGCCTAAACCACTAGCATAGTGGTATTTCTTTAAAGGACCACCCATAATTATCCATAATTATTAATTCCTCTAACTCATGCAGCCTTAAGTCCAATTTTGAATTCATTGGAGGGACCTCAAAAACCATGACATAAAGATAAACCATATGAAATACTCAAGGTGGGGATCTACATAATTCATGGCATAGTGTGCAACTATTATATATAACGAATCTCAACCATGGGGAAGGGAAGGGAATGTTGAGACCTATTAAACCAGGGGATGCTCGTAGAGGAAAACCACATGCAGGAAAGGACTCCTCAAGCACTTGCAGCTAGAGCTTTTTTTTTAGGTTTTTGGCACATGGTGGAAGGAACTCTCGAGAAACCTTGCCAGATTCTAGAACAAACCTTGGGGAGATTCCAATTGGCAAGAAACTATCCAAAGGAAATGAGCTTCCAAAAAAAATCTAGGAAGGCCAGGGGGCCATCAGGGATTGGGCTAGAGAGGAAATTCCTAACCAAATGGAAGGAGGATGCGAGTAGTAGAAAAGGGGAAGATTGGGACTAGCAAGGGACAAGGAAATCATGAGAGGAAGTAAGTAGGAGAAGGGGAAAGAGAGGAAGAAGGAGAAAAAACGAAGAAAGGAAGAACCAGTAGGCAGTGGGCACATTTTAGTCAGGGAATTTTGGCGAGAAAATAGGAGACCAATATTAGCATTGCGTGGTCGGAACCATAAGGGAAATATGGGGACCTGTAGTGAAAAAGGTCAGTTATCATGAACTTGCAAAGGTTGAATGTAATAGTTCTGTTATTCCACTCGTTGTTTCAGACTATATTTTTCAAACAAAAATTGTGTTAAAAAGGTTGTGAACAGAAATAGAAGAATGCACAAAAATAATAACGTATTCCCTTACTGAGGTGTCCAACCCAAATGACCTTGTCAATTCTGCCCTGGATCATAAGGCACTCATACTTATTGCACTAAAAATCACCCCCCATAGAAATGGTAAGGAATAGAATTCATATTGCAAACAATCAAACCATATGACGACAATCTCGTGATTTCTTCCTAGCTGGTTAATAGAGGAACACTTGGGTCATCTTCCATGCTTGTAGTTATATTTTTCAGGGTATTGTATCTCTTTGGAGTACCTAAAGGGGGGAGAGGATTCCTGAAACTCTTGAGCTAGTGAGGGTGGAGAAATATTGTCTCTGGAATCCCTCAACAATGATATGGTGGGGGAGCTTGCCTCTGTAATCCCGGTGGTGAGCCTCATATTGCACCAAGAATGATTGCAACTCCCATGGGCTCCTCAAATCTATTTATCAACCTGAGGTTCGTACAAACTTAAAGTTGACAATGCTATATGCACAACATATGAATTTCTACTCATGCCACCCTTAACCATGACATTAGATCAAAACTTCTCCAATACCATTCCTCCTACTGACTTATAATGAAAGTTTTTTTATGAAAGTACAATTAAAATCTACTTCTAACTATGAAGGGGAAAATTCCATTGGATTTAACTTGTAAATGCTAACTAATCAATTCAGGAAAAGACAAAGGCTAAACTTCTTGCAGAAAGAAAGCTATTTTATCTTGTAACATTCATCAAACTTCTAGATCTACTTGTGGAAAGGAAGTTAATTTGTCTTTCATAATTCATAAAACTACCAATCAAAATTTCATGTATCATATACCTAGTTCATACTTCCTTGTAAATCAATAATCTAGTTGCATCAAATATGTGATAAAGAAACTAACTCTAATCTATTTTTGCAGTGAAGGAAAGAAATTGTTGGAGTGGCCTAGGAGATTCCCTTAATCATAAAATCAAAGCTGAGGGTCAAAATTCATCTAGATTAAGTCAAATTTGCAGTGAGGATCAAAAATTATGAAGGAAAGTGGTCTTACAAGTTTTCTACAGGTGGTTGCTACAGGAGGGCTTGTAATTCTACAAGAGGGATGTCAAGAGGGTTTTGAAGGTGACAATGATGTCTTGAGGGTATGGAGAGGTGGATGGAGGTTGATGTAAATGAGTCACTATATTTTCTTAAGTCCCTATCCAAGCTCAGAGACTCTCAAAGGCATATCTTGCACTAGGATGAGTGCTCTCGATGTACCTAGGAAAATTTATTTATGAGAGTTTTAGGACAGAATTTGGAGGTGACAATACGAGATAAGGGAGTTCAAGATGGAAGTGGTAAAGGTGCCCTTTCCTGAAGTTCCACACAACCCTGCAATAATCACATGCATGCATCCATTTATCATTGACAAAATTAGATAACATATGGTGGAAAAGATGAGTTGAATTTAAATAATATCTAGTTTATGCTAGAAGTCTGATCAAATCACTAAACTAACTTCTAATCTATGGAAAGAAAATGTAAAACAAGAAAACTAACACAAATATCTTTCCAAGAAATCATAAACATAATATTTTTGGACTATGGTTGTGATTCCTTCCACTCATGCTCCCACAAGATAGGTGGGGTAGAGGTTGCAACCACAGGCTTTGATGGATTATTCACTATTGAAATGCAAGAAACTAAGAAATAATTGAATCTAATAGAAATACAAATACACAAGGGGGGCCTAAGCCACTGGGTTGGGCCCAAACCTAAGAGCCTCAGCCCTATGGAACTAACTTAGTGATAACTCAATAAGAAGCTTCTCGTTATCATCAAATAATATGTCTAATACATTTGATGAAAGTTAAAATAACAATTTCAAGGTCTTGAGCTCAATAGCTACTGTTGGAGAGGTAAATCCCCTCTGCGGACAGAGGCGATCCCTACTAGCCCAGATCGGGTCTAGAAACAACCGAGTCATGCTAAGACGCAAGTTCCTAATTGCAAAAGACCAAGATGCGACAAGAGGCCTAACTTAAGTCCTACGCTGTCGTCGTTTGTGGAGAAGATGGTGCTTCCGTCCCTTGCTTTGGCAGATCACAATTCTCCCACTCAATGCGATCGAACACCTGCACGTACAAAAAGAACAACAAACAAATAAGCATAAAACCTAATACATGCAATCATGTATCAGTCAGAGAAGATACAACTTATAACATAAAACATGAACATCTGAGTGGAACCATAATCGAAGTCGTTTATTATTGATCAGAACAAAGAAATATACAACCTGAGCTCTGACGTTGGATCTTCCTTCGGCAGGTCGACAGAGGAGTACGTCTCGGTAAAGCTCGTCAGGACAAGGACAAGTCTCTCTCTCTTCGGCTATCTGAAGATAATCTCCTTACAATTGATTCAGCTCTATTCAAGCGAGCTTGCAAAGGGAAAATGACAAGCTTATATAGATGGTGGAAGGGGAGTTGGGATCCCTACAATGGTGGGATTGGCCCTATCCTCAAGGAAGCTTCCATGATAGGTGGAAAACCACTTCTCCTACATGGAGATCTGAGGCCAAACCTCCCAACTAAATTTAGAGACCAGTTCAGAAGTTGGTTGGAATCAAACTTCTGCCATTTATTTTAAAAAAACACTCCTTATTAAGATTGGCACGGGTGATACACTGGGACAGAGCGCCAGTTGGCGTGCCTTCTTTGGTGGATTTCCCCCATTGGCACGAGGGCTGAACTGGCTAGTCACACCAAGGCTAAAAAGGATATTTTTAGGGCTTTTCACAGGAAATTGTCTTCAGGGGAATGATTGTCCTTGTCAAGGGGGATGCCATGAAAGTGGTTTCAGGTCATGTCACTGCTCACAGGTCACAGAATAAGCCCTCCAATGTGCGGGACGGGGGATTGCAGGGACGGTGACAAATTACTGTGTAACAGCTACCTAGCTGAAAACAAAAATTGAATCCTAATGAGATATTATTCTTGTTTATTTATACAAGATGGTAGTTTCTAGTAGGAATGATTGTCTCCTTCAATTCGAGAATGGTGGATCTTGTTCTTAATTACTTTCACCTGCACTAATAGTGGCTTGGTTGCCAATGACTTCAAGTTGATGAGAGAGATAGTGTTGTGATCTTAGGTTCATTGAGGGATTTAAGGAAGTGGACAACCTCCTAGATTATCTCCTTGTTGTCTACTTCGAGCCCCTGCATGGAAAATATCTCAAAGATTCTCCATTCCCTACAATTAAACCACATTAGGCCACATGATATGACAAACACTTTGTATCCTTATCACTAAGCATAATATAACTAAAAATGTAAATAAATGTGAGAAAGAGATAGTTCTAAAGCTGGAGGATGGCATCATGACCCTTATAATATACCTATTAATGAGCCTCATCATCACCCCCTACTGAAATTGTTTTCATCCTCTGAGAAACTCAGTCATCCATGTGCATTTCTCTCATGGCCCTGGTGGCCTCCATGACATCCCAAGGCACCTCAGATGGAGTGTCTTCTTGTGAGTAAAATCCTGCATATTCCTCTACCTCAATCCACTCCTTTTGCTTTTCTGATTGGTCTTTTCCTTCCTGTAGGCCTAGCAGCAAAGGTGGGCTGAGTTTCAGTCCTATCCATTGAATCTTCATTCTCTACATTTCTCTCTTATAAAATGGTGTTTTCTCAAAGGAATTCTTCGACCTTTCAAGAGAGTCGTATTCTCTAACTTACAGACTGACTCGGTAAAGCATGCCATCTCCTTTGGAAATCTTGCAAACTGTTTTCTCCTAACAACCTACGGGTATCTTCAAAGTGAAGAATGGCTTACTCATGGGTTTCAATGTACATGGGTGCCAAAACAACATCATTCGATATGAGGCTATGATTTCTAATGAGAGTCTTGGGGCTCATTAGCTCAGCTTTGATGTATAGAGGTTCCTTCTCCTTTTTTTTCCATTACTAATATTTTCACCTCCTCAACCCTTATTTCTTTGTGTACTAACAAATATGCCAAAGCCATCAACTGCATGTCCCCTAGTATTGAATTGGGATATCAATGGTTCATATCGTTCAAGATGAGATTATGCATTTAAAATTCAACCACGTTTTCCATATCCACTATACTAGTTTGTTTGAAAAACTCAAGAAATTGTTTGTAGTTTTCAAAGGTAAGAGAACCATACTGAGCTAGAGTTGTGATTTGGTATTGTAGCCATTTATCTTTGAGAAAGATAGCATAATATTTTTAAGGTTGTTTGCATTGCAGGGCCTCCATACAAAGACTCGCCAAGGTGGCAATTTGGGTTTCATTCTCTTACAACTTCTCTTTCAACCTCATATTACCTGCATGTTGTTGTTATTTCATCATAAAATCCCCGAGTCTCAAATCGACCAATTATTTTCCCATCTCATTGACTCTTTCTTCCATCAGTCCCACATCTTCCACATTCTTTGATTTAGTAATTTACATCCACCTGTGGGTTCTTCCCCTTTCTAATTATATCTCATAAAGGAGTGTAATTGTAAATTTTTCAGGGCTGATTCTTCCCCCTTAAAGGAATTTATAATAGGACTTTAGGCTAGGAGGTGGAGTAGGCTCTTGGAGCTCTAGGGAATCCTTCTCAAATGTTTTTGGGGAGGTCATTGCCTCCTGTAGCTCACTTTTGATCTCCTGTAGTTGTTGTGGCACACTTTTCCCCTCTTGTGAGACATTTTTCCCCTATGATAGCACACTCTACCCCTCCTATATTACACTCTACCCCTCTTGTAGCACACTTTTCCCCATATGTAGCTTCCATTTTCCTTCGTGTTGAAGGGTTGTTGATGTCTTTTGTTGCTTGAAGGTAGTTTAACTGGTGGTAGGCCTCCTCACATATGCTATAGGTATCTTTTTTTCAGGTTTAAGAGAGTTGACCTCTTCAATTATTCCTTCAGTGGGTCCTACTTCCTCTTTCTTTCTTGGGGATTCTTCAATGGTGATGGGGACCCTTGTGGGAGTTTAAGGTCTCCCTTGTTTGATTCATGTGGTTTTTTTGGTCTTAAAAGGCTTGTATTTGTATTTTCCTCTTAGGATTAACAGGAGTGCCTAATGTAGCTAAGGTTGCAGCTACCTCATGTTCAGTATTTCCTAGAAATGATCTTGTTTTATATGGTGATTCCTCTGCTTCTTTGGGTTCAGTAGTTTCCTTAGGAATTAATGTTTCTTCCACTCGTTTCTCCTCCCCTTCTCTTTCAACTTTTGCCTCTCCTTCCTTTTCCTTTATTGCCTCTTCTTCCTTGGTTTTTCTCTCTTCTTCCTATTTTTTCTTTGTTGCCTTCTCTTCCTCTGTTTTTATGTCTTACTCCTTCTCTATTTTTCCCTCATTTTCTCCAATGCTAGAGGTAGGTGTCTTCCCACGAGTAATGGTTTGTGTCCCTATGAAATTTTCCCTGTCAATGTCTATGAAGCTAGTCCATAGGATAAGGATTCTCAAGTTGCTCAAAGCATCCATCACTATCAATTTGATGATACCATGGTGAGCTAGATTTTGTTGTTTTCCCTCCCTCACCTTTTGACTCGATTCTCTAATTAACTGTAGGAGAAATTATGGCACACTAAGTCTTTGAGTAAGAGGCAATTCCACCTTGAATCTCAACTCATGAATTAATATAAAGTGGTAAGCATACACCACACTCGTTCTTCCTTCACAAGATATGTACTTAAGGATATGGTAAGCCACCTCATCCCAAGGATAAGGTATCCTTTCTCTTCGGAACCCGTTCTTATCCTCAACAGTTTTTTTTCTTTTGAAATGAATATATTCATTCTAACGGTGACACTTGTGGCTTTGTCTTCCTTTCTCCACTTGATCCATATAGGTAGGGTTGTCACTATGCTAATGATTTCAGGGCTGAGAGAGATATCTAACCCTCTTACAACATTGGTGGCACTATCCTCTGTCTAGGAATTCAATGCCATGGAAAATTGAAGGGAAAGGCCATCATCATACCCCTTTAACAACTCAAATAAACCTAGCAATTGGTGTCTTCTACAAAAATTTACCACATGAGTGTGTAGGTTGATCCTTTTAGTGCATGAGGGTTCCCTCTTATTGAATATTCCCCGCATCTCTTTTGTTGTATCTCCTTAGTGCTAATTAGGTGAGGGATAGGTATTTATTTTATAGCTTCAATGGTGAGATAATGCTTAATGTTCTGGTATCAGTGAGTGGAAATGATGCTAGAACTCATTGTTAACAAAATATATTCTTTTCCAACCACTATAATTCTTAAAGAGACCTTCTACTTGCACAATTATATTGCTATAGACTATAACATCTGAGTAGTATTTCCATGCAATTTGATGTAAGGACTAGGGATATGGTGACACTTACGTCTTGTTAAGTAGACCTGGATGTATATGGTAATTTGGAGACCAATTAGAACCATTGTGGCCCATTCTCACCTTCTCATTCCTCCTGAAGTAGTTTCTCAACCCTCCTATAGAAATTGTAGGCCTTTTTGTAGCTCCTTCCTGTATAAATAACAGAACGGGGTTCGAAACTCCTCGATGGCACACCAAAACTTTTCCTCTCTTTAACTATCTTTGAAATGAGAAAATGTGAAAAATAAATCGAGCCCAAGTACATAATATTTCATTTTTGAGTTGAGGCTTGGAGTGTTGTGGTGACATGGAAATTACATGGGGTTTCCTCTTTTGGATCGTTGTCCCCACTCTGAGTAATCATTCCTCCTTCCCTTGTAATCACCACACATTATTTGTGATCCTAGCTCATTCGATGTGACATATCCATGTTTCTTGAGTGACAAATCCAACTTTATTTCACTAGCCAAGGGTGGCCAAATTAATTAGCCACCTCCAGCTTATTAAAACATTCCTTCTCGACATTTACACACTTTAGTTATTTACACATAGGGATGATTTAACGGTTTTCCATACCTGAGCCTAACTGAGGATCGAATTGTTGTAGAGTTTGGCATTCTGGAGCTCGACCATATATCATCGATGTCAAGGGAGCTTATTCTCTGACTTATTTCCTGTGCATATCTTCATTTTTGTATGATACCTTGACTGTTGTTTTTGTTGTGTGTGTGTAGGTGCCTCTCTGATTCCAAGTTGTTGTTGTTGTTGGAAAGCCTCCCTTAGAGTGATATGTATTCTTCATAGTTGCAAACAAGGTTTCATAATCCATTTTGATGAGAGAAAAAGATAATATCAGTAATCTCTGTGGTGTTTACACAGGTTGCTACAGAAGGAGGTTTCTTCACGTAGCAGTCCTTTTATTTTCCTTTGGAGTCGTCATTATTCATGAGTGTGATGAGGGAGATGATGACAAGTTTTAAGGAAAATGTTAGGGTCATGAAGGAGTAGTATATACACTCGTAGGAATAAATATGATGGCTTCTGTGTTTTTTTTTAAGTAGGACAGAGTGGTGAATTTGAGAAATTTTTTGGTGAGATAGGGTGGATGGGTGATGGATGGATGATGGAAAATCATTGGAGAACCTTCTTCATCATTTCTTAGATCCATAATGTTCTTTTGGGCTTTACTCCTCCTCGATTATCCCCCATGTAGCTTTATAGGCTCCTCCTTTAGCACTACATGACCTTCTTGTAGAAATACAGTTCGTTCTTGTAGCATCACATAGACGAGGTGAAATTAAAATTTTACATTGATGGGATGGTGGAGAGAGATGGTCATATGAATGGAGATGATGGATATGAGGTGGATGTATGGAAGAATGGATGATACCTTGTAAATTTTTGGTTTGTAGCCCTGAAATATTCCACTATGTATAATCCTGCAAAGTAGGAGAAAAGTCAGCAGACATGGTATAAGATTCTTCCTTGTGTTATTCTTTCCTTTTGTTTTTTTGTTTTTCTATTTTTTGTTTTTCTCTTGAGACAAGAAATTTTCCTCTGAGGAGGTTTTAAACCTACATGACTGCCCTAGGTGCCTCAAAGGAGGTTTTCACCTAGGGATATTTATTATTTTACTGCTCCTGGGCTGCCTCAGAGGAGGTTTTCAACCCTGGAGTTGGTCTCAGATGCCTCATAGGGGTTTTCATCTAGGCCTCTTTATTTTTTTATTTTTTTTTCAATTTTCTAGGAGTGTTGTGGACTAGAAGCCATGAAACTCCCAATAACATTGACTTATCTTCTAATGGTACTGATGAATTCTTCCTTTGACATAGGTCTCATGTATATCTTCAGCCTATAATCATTGAAAAACAAGGGGATCCCTTCTGCATCAATGGTTCTAATATGGATAGCTCCATTTTCATGACATTTTTCTACTAGGTATGGACCCAACCATATTGTCATCAGTTTCCCTTTAAAATATTTTAACGCAGAACCATATAACAAGGCCTAATGCCCTTATTTAAAATTATTTTCCTTGGCATGCTTGTCATGCTAGACCTTCCTTTGAAGTTGTATAAGTTCAGTGTGTAGGAGAGCCTACATTATGAACTCATTCATTCCATTCAGTTGGATCAACCTTTCTTGTTGTGCTCTGGTGACATCCAAGTCCAATTTGGATGTCATTCTCAAAGTTTTATATTCAAACTCAATAGAAATAAAATATTTCTTCCCATAAACCAAATCATATGGAGTGAACCTAGTGGTTATCTTCCAAGTGGTGTTATAGGCACAAGTGGCCTCCACTAATCTGTATCCCCAATCTATTCTTTTGTTTCTAATGTAGAAATTATATGCACTAAGTATGCATATGTCCAAGATCTACCTGATCTCACACTATTTAACTTTATGCAAGATACTGAATCTATTCCACTTGTTAATATTTTGTGGAAAAATTAATTGCACACACATGTGAAGCATAAACAAAAATATTCAATCGCACATAACAAAGTTTTTAACTGGGAAAGCCTGAAGCTGAAAACCCCAACTATATATTATGTAACATGGAGATAATATGACAATATCATACAAACATACAAAGCTTATCACAAGCTCTCAGTACAGTAAAATTGTCATACACTAATCAGGCCCAATCTTGCAAATCCATGCATCGATCTTTGCCACCTGCTAGCCTGCCTCCACTGTGCAATCTCTGCTGACGAATAGCTCTGAGTGAATTCAAATTACTCCATCCTTGACTGCGCAATCCTCATTGGCATCTCCACAGTGTGTGTGATGCAATCAATGCATCACTATAGTCACAACAGATAGTCTATCTTGCCCTTTCACCTATCTCTCCACTGGTCTCCACTGAAACTGCCAGGCACTGTAGTTAACTGCTCTATTGTTCAGTTGAGTAATGAATTATTATTTGTGAATTAATTAACTAATTAATTCACTCCACTCTCACTAGTGTATCAATTAGTTAAACTAGATACAACTAGCTCAACTGAGTCTAACTGAGTTAAACTAAATACAACTCCATAACTACTTCTTCCAACTGTGTCATAACTTTGCCACTTGAGTTCTAACTGAGTCCTCCATGCATTAGCTCTAGTAAACCCTTAGGAATAGATTAATTCCTTCTGTCAGCTGATGTGCCACATTTATGCACTGAACTGAAGTGCTCCAAGAGAATAAGTTGCTTTTTAGAGTCTGATTATTATTAAGAGCTAATAATAATTGACATGCATCTATTTTAAGATTGATGATCTATAAATAGACTTCGCCCAATATTATAAAAATAGAATTTCATCTATTTTTCCAACTTGATCAACCATCCACAAATAGCATCCTACAACTTCTGAAATATGATCATCATGTCTAAAAATAGACTTGCACCAAAATGGTTGCGGGCCCACTTAGTGAAGGTGACTCTTTTCACTAAGCTCATCATCTTGTTGAATCTCAACACTCCCTCTCAACAAGATAGGGATTATCCTTCACCCCGATCCTGCCTCTATGGTATTCGAATTTTCTCCTAGTGAGCGCCTTCGTCAGAATATTTGCATCCTGATCCTCTGTAGGAATGTACTAAAGCAACATGATCTTCCGTTGCACACAATCTCTGATATGATGATACTGGATATCAATATGTTTAGATCTATCATGAAACACAGGATTAACCAAGATTTTAATGCAACTCTAATTATCACAATGTATCACTGTGGAATCTAAATGTGAACCGAACAAACCAACCAGAATCTTCCTCATCCAGATAGCCTCACATGCAGCTAAACTTGCTGCCATATATTCCGCTTCTGCTGAACTGAGTGCCATGGATCTTTGTTTCTTGTTGTACCAAGAAACTATTGTAGATCTGATACTTCAAATCCCTCCTGATGTGCTCTTTCTATCTGTTGGGCTTCCTGCCCAATCTGCATCCATGAAAACATGCAACTTTACCTCATCCATCTGTTTGTACCATAAACCATACTCAGATGTGCCCCTTAGATATATTAGGACATGCTTGCCTACCTTCCAAAAGAGCTTGGTAGGCTTAACCATCGCTTGTGAAATTTGGTTCACCGCATAGCATATGTCTGGTCTTGTATTGACTAAATACATGAGCGAACCCACCAACTGTCGATAAACAGTGGCATCCACTACCTCTGCCAATGTAACATCCTCTTTCTTCCAATTTCCTGGAAGAGGAGTGTCAATAGGCTTGAAGCCTTGCATGTGAAACTTCTCCAGTATCTCCTGGGCATACTTGCCTTAAGACACAAATAGTTCACCTTCCCACTGCCATATTTCCAATCTAAGGAAATAATGAAGGAGGCCCAAATCCTTCATCTCAAACTCCTTTGCAAGATCTACCTTGCATGAGTGTATCAAATGCTCATTACCTGTTAGTATTAAATCATCAACATAAAGTACAATGATTAAAAGCTTACCCTCAACCACAATCTGGTACAGGTTTGCATCCGCCTCACTCTTGGTGAAGCCAAGTCCAGTGAAATAGCTGTCGATCTGAGTGTACCAAGCACGGGGTGCTTGTTTCAGCCCATACAGTGCTCTTTTGAGTCTGCACACATGTGACTCACTATTGAAGATCTCAAATCCTTTAGGCTGCTCAATGTACACCTCTTCCTAGATGATCCCATTAAGGAACACAGTCTTCACATCCATCTGATGAATGTGCCAACCTATCTATGTTGAGAGAGCAAGGATGGTCCATATGGAAGAATACCATGCAATAGGTGCAAAGGTTTCTTCATAATCAATCCTTTCAATTTGTGAGAAGCCCCGGGCAACAAATCTTGCCTTATACTTCTCGACGCTCCCATCAACAACTTGCTTTACCTTGTAGATCCATCTTGATCCTACAACTGATTTTCCCACCGGCCTTGGAACAATCTCCCAAGCACTATTTTTGACAATGGAGTCATACTCCTCCACCATGGCATCTACCCATGTGGGCCCCTGCACTACTTCTTCGAAAGAAGATGGCTCTATCATGATAAAATTTCTCAGAAGAGCCTTGTATCCAGTATATCGGTCAGGTGACTGTCTCTGTCTGCGCTGTAATGTAGGGACTCCTACATTCTGTGCCGCATCCACCTTCAGTCTCTCAGCTTCTGTGGTACGCTTTCTGCCTTGTCTGATGTTTAGTTCTGCATGAGTGGACTCCTCCATTCCATGAATCTCCTCCTATGGCTGATCCACATCCAAAGGCTCATCTTTGGGAACAAGAAGTTTCTCCTCCGCATGCAAGTGTAGCTCCCTCTCAAGCGACAACTTCATGGCTTTCACCTCATTGAATTTTATATCCCGTCACATAACAGTCATCCGACTATTTGGAAAATACACATGATAGTTATGGGGTGTTTCTGTGTATCCCACAAATATCCCAACTTCTGCAGTCGGTTCCAGCTTCTTCCTGGCGTCCTTCGTCACATGAATGTAAACAGGTGAGCCAAAAATATTCAAATGAGAAATATCAAGCTTCTTACCAGTAAAAGCTTCTTCGGTTGTACTCATGCCAAGTACTCTATGAGGACAACAGTTTTGCACATAAACCGCAGTGTTGCATGCTTCCGCCCACAAGTGCATCGGTAGGCCCTGGTCATGCAACATCGCTCGTGCAACACCCATGATCGTTGTGTTATTTCTCTCCACGACTCCATTCTGCTATGGGTTATGGGCCGCTATGAGTTCTCTTCGAATTACTTCTTTGCTACATAAGTCTTTGAATTCACCCGAGATGTATTCACCACCATTATTGCTCCGTAGAGCTTTCACTTGCTTCCCCGACTCCTTCTCCACCAATGCCTTGAAATCACATAGCTTTGAGAATGTTTCACTCTTCTTCTACATGAAGAATATCCAACATCTACGAGAATAATCATCAACAAATATCACATAATACCTGTGTTTTGTTGTTGAAGCAACCGAGAATGGTCCACACACGTCTATGTGAATTCTCTCCAGGATCACTGAAGCACGGTTCTCCTTCTCATGAAAGGTGGCCTTCACAAACTTACCCATTGTACATCCTTTGCACTAATCTGACTGCACAAGAGTACCCTTGGGAAGTCCAGTAGAAATTTGCTACAAAATCTTCAAAGCGCTATGGTGAAGATGGCCCAATCTCCTGTGCCATAATTCGCCCTCATCCCAGCTCACCACTTCTTTTTCTTTGCCCACCATTGCAGCGCAGCCATCTACCTCCATCTTGTAGAGATTCTTAGTTCGAATCCCTATCTTCTTGGTTTGACCCATTGTTTTATGTCGAAGGAAGGCTTTTCCCTCACTGAAAACAACATCATAACCTCTTTCTTCCAGCATTGCGACCAAGACCAAGTTCTTCTTCAGACCTGGAACATGCATGAAATTCTTCAACAAGAATGGATTACTGGACTCCCTCTTAAAGGTAATGGTCCCAATTCCAATTTCACTGTACCAACCATTGTCGCCCATCTCTATATGCATCTAGAGGTCCTTATCCTCCAAGTCACTAAAAAACTCTTTGTCTCCCGTCATATGGAAAGACGCACCACTATCAAGATACCACACTGATCCCATGTAGCTTGAAACCAAGCATGTGATCAAGGAAAAATCCAGCTCAAATTGTGAGGCTAAGGCCTCTCTAGCTGCAGATCCAACAACCTACTTATTCTTCTTCTTCTATGGATAGTTAGTGGTGAAATGTCCATGTTCGTGACAGTGAAAACACTTCACTTTGGAAAAGTCCTGATTCTTGCCTTTAGCACTGGATTTTGAAGAAGATTTCTTCCCCTTCCCTTTCCTTGCTTTGGTAGCCAAAGCGCAGTTCTCTTCATCTTCATTCTTCAATGAAGATCCATCCCTAGTACCCCGCCTTATCTCCTCCTGCACAAGATATGACTAAAGTCGCTCCCATCCCGACAGTTTCTCCCGTCCATTGACAGAGTCTTCATAGCTATGCCAACTCTTCAGAAGCCCAAGGAGAGCCAAGCTCACCAAGTCTTATTCATCAACAATAACCCCCATACTTCCCAGTTCATCCTTTCAGTGGACAAACTTTGTGAGGTATTTTGGAATACTGTCGCCTTTCTCCATTTTTATTTTTTTGAGCTTGTCTTTAAGCGCCAACTTCCTCTGGTCACTTTTTCTTTGGAACAAGTCTGTCAAAGCCTTCCACATTAAGAATGGAGTGGCTTTCCTGTGAAGGCTAGACACAATATGGACCTTCACACCTTCCAATAGAATCCTCCTCGTATTTTCTATCTTCTTTTGCCATGCATCAAGTAATGCAACATCGCTAGATCTTGGCTTAGGAAAATCGCTATCGATAAACTCCTTCAACCCATTATCCTGTAGCACCGCCTCCATATTGTCCTTCCAGGCTATGTAATTCGAGCTCCCATCAAGGGCATACTCCATTCTCAACCCGTTGAAAGACATTTCAATGTATACTCAATTTCTACACCAAGAATCTTCTGTAGAAAATTCGAATTGTCCACCAGCACAAACTCACTTCACATCTTCAATCAACAATGCTCTGATACCATGTAGAAATTATATGCACTAAGAATGCATATGTCCAAGATCCACCTGATCTCACACTATTTAACTTTATGCAGGATTATACTGAATCTATTCCACTTGTTAATCTTTTGTGGAAAAAATAATTGCACACACATGTAAAGCATAAACAAAAATATTCAATCGCACATAACACAATTTTTAATTGGGAAAGCCTAAAGCTGAAAACCCCAACTATATATTATGTAACATGGAGATCATATGAAAATCTCATACAAACATACAAAGCTTATCAGAATCTCTCAGTACAGTACAATCATCATACACTAATCAGGCCCAATATTGCAAATCCATGCACCGATCTTTGCCACCTGCTAGCTTGCCTCCACTGTGCAATCTATGCTGAAGAATAGCTCTGAATGAATTCGAATTACTCCATCCTTGATTGCGCAATCCTCATTGGCATCTCCATTGTGTGTGTGATTCAATCAATGCATCACTATAGTCACAACAGATAGTCTATCTTGCCCTTTCACCTATCTCTCCACTGGTCTCCACTGAAACTGCCATGTGTTAGCCCCCCTATGAAATTCTTGACAAGCAAGCTGGGGGCTATGTCATTTTGGAGACCTTCAAGGAATGCGTCTCCCCTGAAGACACATCATCCTTGAGGTCTATCTGTGCTTTGCCTTATGTGAAATTCCCCTATTGTTTTCCCATCTAATACCTCACTGGTTATAATTTATGTTCCTCAAAAGGCCCATTATTATCCCCTGCCCCCCTTGGTCAAGGTCCCCTTTCTTTCCCCCCAATTTCCCTTGTCTGTCACTGAAATCCCCTCTAAAATCCCTACACCCTTTGTTTTCCCTAAATTCCCCTTTAAATCCTTTTCTTACCCTTTGTCTGGCCTTTTTCACCCTTCATCCCTCTATCGTTGCCCTTGGCTGGCCTTAAAACACTTTTGAAATGGGCCAAAAATCATAAATTTCATTGAAAATGGGTTAAAAACCCACTTCTGACCTTATAATAGGCCTAAGCCCCCTTCTCCGCTAGCCCCGCGCCTTTTCTCCCCATATGATCTGACGTCGTAACCGAGCACTAGCCCCTAAGGTGCTCGTCCCATTTGTTCATCAGGCGCGATTATAGCCGTCGATCTGCTCAGAACGGACGGCGATCGCCGCCCCCGCTGCCTCCGTCGTTTTCCCCATTCATCACCCGTCGCCGCATCTCCACCGTTCGTTTGTCCACCAAATCTAACGGTCCGCAACGCGTCTGCGCCGGTGGTTTCCATGTGACTGTTCCAAACCCACCGGTTTATTTCACACCACTTTTGGGCAATGGGCGGTATTTCCTGATAGCCAAGCGATTCCACTCACCGCTCACCACCTGTCCTCCTGTACGATTCCAAAACCACTTTTCTCGCCCGTTAAAGTCATCCCCTGCACGTTATCTCTCGACCACGGATGCCCAGCGAAATTACCAAAGACCGTCCGATCTGGAGCAACCCATCCGACGGCTATCGCTCGTCCAAGGTGCACGAAGTTTAATGAATTTGCACACGCGATAGCTCATGCCCTGGCCCGTCGTCCGTCGCCCTCCGCTGTTGATCCCCACCGCGATCGATGGTCCAGTTTTGTTCCTCCACTGTTGATTGTTCCACTATCTCTCGTTTCGCCACGTCATCTCCACATGTACCCTCCGTACCTTCGCCCATCCCATTACGTTTAATTGGTTCATTTTCATGTTTTTCATTTGTTTTTCCGCTCCACTGATCGCCACCTCCACCAGAGCAAATTTCCATTGTTCCTATGCTTTTTTCCGCCATGTCACCAATTGCACGGCCATTTCCTCCATCCACACTACATCCATTTCCCCTGTCCATGATTTTCTTCACTAATTTCGTGTTTTGGAGGGTTGTAAATGATAAAATATCGCCAGGACGTGCAGTCTCTGTCACAGCGACGGAGAAGTCAAGGAGGACCATCTACAGCAGCTGAATTTATGAGTAAAGACCAAGGAAGGTGAAGGTAGGACTTACATTAAAGAAAGGCAGAATCCAAACTTTAAAAACCTTCATGTGCCATTAAAGCTCGAGCTTACCTGACAGAAGCAAGAATGGAGCGGCAGAATGTTTCAGTACAAAGCAAAGGAGATTGAGGCACGCTAATGAAGATCTTGAGCCTTAAATCAATATTTTAAGAGGCAAAGCACCAGTTTGAAGACCCCGAGGATCAATTAGAAGGTCCTGAGCATGACTAAAAGGTAACATCAGGGTTTATTCATCAGCAAAATGTTTTTCTTCATCAAGTACAGGGCGCCCATACAAATTTTATTATGCACAATGTCCCTGAAGGAATTTCCACCTAACAACAGTTCAAAACCGCCAGAGCATGTATATGACAGACCTCTCAGCAGTTTATTTTATTTTTGTTCAAAGCACCAGGAGTACTACAGCCGAAAGATGTCAAGATCATATCCGGAGAAGATCACTCTTTCACAAAGGGAATGACAGATATTAAACACTCAGCATTCAAACAGAATGGGTTTCGGCCCTCCATTCATTTTTGTGTTTAATATTACATTTAGTGTTCACCTACCCCCTCAGTCGATCTTCTGTTCATCTTCTGTTATAAAACACAGAGGGAAACATTGTAAACGTTGTTGATTGGATATCAGTAGATTGCAAGCATTTTCCTCTTGAGACAAGTTCTCTTTGTAATATTGTGAGATAGGCTGAGATTTGATGTATTCAGAATGAATGTTCAAGCTGTGGGCAATGTTGTACCTGATTGGTGTTGTTTTTAATATGACAAGCACATTTCTTTGGATCCTGATATAAAGAAGCTGGTGATGTCTTCTTATCTCTGTGTTTGATTCCATTTCATTCTATTTCTACAGGCTCGCATTAGAAGTTTGGCATAAGATTTACCCTTGATAGGTACCTTATGTTGCTGCTCTCCCAGCCTTTTATGTTTTCTGCTTATACGTGTATTTGAATATTGATTTCAATTGGTTTAACCAGTGTAGTGGATGTTATTGCCTGCTCTCTGATGTATGAATTAATGAAATCTATGTTTATATGTTCTTGTTAGGATTTAGTTGGATGAGTTGAGAACACTGGGAGGTCTAGAACCCTGTCTCTGCCTCACTAGGATCTTTCCATCTCATTAAGCCTTTCTAAGATCCCTTGTCCTGCCTCTAATTTTTTCCAAGCAGGTCTGGAGTTAAATGACCTCTGACCTGATCTATAGACAGGATTGGCTGGTTCCCCCTCACTCATTTTCATTCCTTAATGTTCCATTCCATCAACCATATTTTAAGATCCAAATGCTCTAGATAACTAGCCCAACTGAAAGCTTGCACATTGAACATAAGTAAATCCTTTCTTGACTCCATTGCCCAATGGCCTTGATCTTCTCTGAGTTATCTACCTTTGCCTAAATTTCCTCTTTTCTCATCCTTGTCTTATACTGGACCCTTCTTTCCTGATTCCCAACAACCAAACATAAACAATCAAACAAACGAACCCTGCGCCTATAACTAGCCTAATATCTCTAACCCGAGCCTCAAAGATAAACACCTTTGAAAATCATAGAGAGATCCCTCTCTGGACCTAGGAGGGCTAGATTCTAAGGTCTGAAAGTGGTTCTATGTTGTGTCATCTTTTGGTCTTGTCAACTTGGCCAAAACATGGGAACCCCAACATAATGGCGACTCCACTGGGGAACTCTGAGTGCATTTCACCCTAAAAAATTTTAAAGACTCAGAGACTTAGAACTCTAGTTAGGTTGGCAGTGAGTCACTCATTTCTTGAATCAACCTCCATTTCTGAGTGTCCATCATACTCTTAGACAGAGCCTGGAAAGGGCCAGGAAGCCTCCGGATCTCACCCTCTTCGGAGGTGACATATCTGGTAAATGCCCTCCCGGTCAATTTCTGGTTGTAGTTTGCTATTTTTGAGGAGATTCCTGAAAGGTGATAGTGCCTGAGAACTGTGGTGGATAGTGTAATCCCTTAGACATACCCAAAGACCCTCCACCTAGCGACTCCATTATTCCTAAACGAAAAGACTCCACTGGTGATCAGTAGACCTGCTGATTGTCTTGGTTTCACATTAGACTCCACTGGGAGACCAGCCTTTGAAACAACATTAACCACAACAGAAGTAACAAGTAGGGTTAAGCTGCTTAGTTAGAAGTATCACATTCTGGCTTTCAGAACCATTCACACAAGAGCTTATCCTGACCCAAAACCACCTGAAATAGTTGATAACCCCCTCAAGAGATATCATGTACCTAAGGGAACAACTATTTCCAGTCACATCTATAGAGCTAACTCTGCGCCAGAAGATCTTACAGCTCTATCACACTTTTAGCTTGACCTAGACCTGCCAAAAAAATTACCTAGAACTAGGTCATTCAGTACTTTAGACCAGCCAGACCCTCATCTTAGGGACACAAAGACTCCTCCATCCACACCTCCTGATATTCACTTTATTCGAAACTTGGGGCTCTGTCACCCTAGATCTGCTCAGCAAACCGCTGCTGGTCCTAGTATCCCTGTCATCCATATACCAGCTGCTCAAATCAATCCTTTACCTCATCAGAACATTATCATGGCAGCTTGGTATGCACCCCTGGTTTTACCTCAGCCCTTGTTACCCTTACCCAATGATTATCAATCAAAGATCCCCCACTTCACTGCAAAAGAGTCCATAACAGCTCAGCAACATGTAGATAAGATGGAAGATTCTTTTGACTACATGGAAATTGATGACGAAACAATCAAAATGAGAATCTTTGCCCAAAGCTTGGGGGGTGATGTAAAGAAGTGGTTTAAGAGCTTACCCCCTGGCAGTATCCAAGATCTCCCTGCATTATATCAGACCTTCATAAACAAATGGGAAACTAGGGCAAATCCTCGCCAACTCCTAGCAGAATACATGATCCTTAAAAGGAATGTAGGGGAGAGTGTCCATGATTACACAACAAGATTTAACAGCATTTATAATGCCCTCCCTCCACATATGAAACCTCCACAAGGCATGGACCTAGAAAAGTACCCTGATGGGTTTGATGCTGACATGGCCTATGAGCTTAGGGATAAAGAATACGCCACATTGGAAGACATGCAGAAGGGAGCAGTAAACATAGAGGCCAATTTGATTGAGAAAAGAGCAAGACAGAGAGCTGAGAGAAGGGTAACATATAGGGATGACAATGTAGCCTCCACATCTGATCCAAATTATGACAAATTGTCTAAAAACATGGAAGAGCTACAACACATGATGAAGAGAATGGTTGTCGCTGTCAATAACCAGAACAAAAATCAAAACTAAAACCAAAACTTTAGAAGGAACAACAATGCCACTCCCAATAGGCAAAGAGAGTCAGATCAACAAGTAATTCCCCCATTCCAGGAAAAATTTCTTGATGAAGACGAGGGAATCATAGAAGAGTCTGAAGGGAATGCGATAAACATGTTTGAAGCAGAAGACTCAGTCCTTAACTGTGATTCAGGGGAAGATCAACCCTCACCTTCATACTGGGATGAGGAACGGTTAGAAACTGAAGATTACAGATTAGGATTTGAAAATGCCATGATGAAGGTCAGAGAACAATATGAACTTAGGAGCAAAAGGAACCAAGAAAATTCCAAAACTGAGACTCTTGAGGTTACCATCAAGAAAAGACCTGATAAAACTTCTAAAGCATCTACTATGAATAGCAAATCAGCAGCTGAAAGTTCTAGAAAAAACAAAGAAAAAGACAACCAGAAGAATGAAAAACAAGGCGAGCCCGCTAGCAGTACTAGCACTTCAGTTAGTACTCCTGATACAATTGTTCCTAACCCTGTACATAACGAGGAATTAAAAACTGATTTGGTGACCAAGATGGCTAATAAAACAGAGTCGAACATTTCCAAGAGTCAGTCCACTTTCAATTTGGAAAATGAGATTGCAAAAATCAAAATCTTTGTCCCACTCTCTGAGCTGGCCACTCAAAATGTATATAAAGGCCAAATTTTGAAAGCATTGAATCTAGGGGAAAACAATGATACTGTAAATTTGAATGATGATCAACCGGCCCTACTCTTTGGTTCAAAGATTGAGGGGAAGTTTCAGGAAGGAGTAGTACCACCTTTCTATATTAGTCTCAACATCCATGATAAGATCCTACACAATGCAATGCATGATTCTGGAGCATCCCATAACTTGATGCCTAAGGTAGTGATGGAAAAGCTAGTTCTAGAGATAACATGACCTTACAAATATCTATATTCGTTTGACTCTAGCAGAGTAAAATGCCTAGGCCTAATCAAGGACTTATGTGTGAACTTGACCCAGATTCCTGCTAAATGTATGGTCATGGATGTGGTGGTGGCAGACGTGCCACCCAAATATGGCATGCTATTGTCAAGATCATGGGGGGCCAAGCTATAAGGAACAATGCAGATGGATGGCTCATATGCCACTATCCCTATCTTTGGCCAACTTAGAAGACTGTATAGAGAAGCTCAAATGAAATTTCTTGTCAGTAGCCCCGAGAAACCTGAAAATTCACCATTATACTCTGTACACACAGACCTGGATTCTTTCATTCTTTATAACGACCCATCCTTAGCAGAGCCAACGTCAGAAGACAGAAATACAAACAATAACATAGAACCCATGGACTTTAACATAATGGCTACCCTAGAAGAGTACGATGAAGAAAACCATGGGCAGGGTACTGAAAACGAAACTCTGAGTGAACCAGAACCAGAAACAGAACGTAAACAGCAAGGTAGCCAACTCTCTGAACTCCACACATGTCATGGAGAAAAAAACAACCCGCAGCCTAGTATAGACCTTGTAACGCAACACAATGGTGAACCCAGCTGTAGGGAAGGAAACGATGATGAAACGGAAAATGAACCCCTGTGGGAAATGAATTTCGATGGATCGTGTACTAGGAAAACTACTGGAGCAGGGGTGTGGTTACGTAACGTAGACAGTGATTATGCAGAGAGCCACACTGTCAATCTGCATTTCAAATGCACAAATAATATTGCAGAATACGAGGCTCTTATTCTTGGCTTAAATCTGTTGAAAAAGTTAGGAGCCCATAGGATAGCTGTGAGAGGAGATTCAGAGTTAGTTATCAGACAGGTGAATGGTGAATATACAACCAAACACCCCAGGTTAAGAGCATACCGGAATGACACTCTAGATTTATTGAAAACATTTGTTGAATATGAATTGGTGTTTGTTACCAGGAATCACAATTTCATTGCAAATGGATTAGCTTGTCTAGCCAGTTCATATCCTAAGACTCCAGATGACCAGCAAATCATCATTCAAACCAAGTTCAGACCTGCGGTGCCAGACAACGAAAAATATTGGCAGGTCTTTGAAGGAGACAAATAGATCGAAGATTTTTTGGTGGGCAGAAATGAGTTTGAATTTTCTGATTCTGACTCAAAATCTGATGACAACTGCCCAAGTGAGGATTCCCCAGATGAACAAGAAACACCCTGTAACATAGAAATAAATGCCCTTTCTGAAGAAACTGGAAATCCAACCAAAAAATGTGAGAACGCAGATGGTGAAGAAGTAGAAGTGCTGCAGGCCAAAGACAAGAATATACCCAGAGGCCTAGCACCCTTGGAAGACCTTTTTGACTTTGATGATGTAGCAAAAAGGCCCACTATAGAACATGTAGACTCGGATATAGAAGAATGCAACATTGGCACTGAAGATAAGCCCAAAATGATTAAACTAGCTAAGTATGTGCCTACAGACATGAAGAAGAAGTACATGGACTTGTTTAAGGAATTCATAGATGTGTTTGCATGGAGCTATGGAGAATTAAAGGCCTATGACACCAACATCATACAACACAAGATACCCTTGAAGGAAAATCAAAAGCCTTTCAGACAGAAACTTCGTAGGATCAATCCAAAACAATTGCCTGCAGTTGAAAAATAGATTAAGAAGATGTATGATGCAAGCATAATAGTTCCTGTGAGGTTTTCTGATTGGGTATCAAATCTAGTGGCTGTGAGGAAGCAAACAGGGGAGATCAGATTATGCATAGACTTCAGAAACCTTAATAGAGCCTCCCTCAAATATAACTACCCTTTGCCTAAAATGGAACATATATTACAAAAGGTAGTGGGCTCTAAAAGGATCTCCCTGTTAGATGGTTTTTTAGGATATAACCAAATATTGGTACTCCCAGAAGATCAACTCAAAACAGCATTTACCACTCCATGGGGCACCTTCATGTATGTGAAGATGCCTTTTGGATTGATGAATGCTGGCGCCACCTTCCAGAGAGCGATGGATATAGCTTTCTCAGATGAGATAGGACACTTCATAGTTATCTATTTAGATGACTTGAATGTCTTTTCCAAAACGGAAGAAGAACACTTGAAGCATCTAAGAATTTTTTTTGAAAAATGCAGAAGGTATGGTCTATCCTTAAATCCTAAGAAAACTGTTTTTGGGCTGCAAGAAGGTAAACTTCTAGGCCATATCATTTCTAAGAAAGGGATCAGGATAGACCCACAGAGAGTTGAGGGAATACTCCAAATCACACACCCAAGAAACATCAAGGAGCTATAGTCCTTCATTGGGAAAATCAACTTCCTGAGGAGATTTATTCCCAATCTAGCTGAACACCTTAGGACTATGACTAACATGCTGAAGAAAGGTGTAGGCGTTAAATGGACTATTGGAGCTAAAAAATATTTCGAATCTGTAAAACTTGCACTCACTCAGGCTCCTGTTCTGATTAGCCCAGATTTCTCGAAAGATTTTCTGATCTTTTCATTTGCCTCCCAGCGTACCGTGGCTGCAGTCTTACTGCAAAAAAATTCAGAGGGAAATGAACAACCAATTGCCTTTTTCAGCAAAGCCTTAAGAGATGCACCCTTGAAGTACAACATTATGGAAAAGCAGGCCTATTCCCTGGTGAAGGCCTTAAAAGACTTTAGGGTGTACATTCTGCATTCTCACACCATTGCTTATGTGCCAAATATAGTGGTCAAAGATATCTTGTCCCAAGACCCTGATGGGAAAAGGGGAAAATGGATTGCTACCATCTTAGAATATGACCTTGATATAAAGCCCACCAAACTGATCAAAGGTCAAGGCCTAGCCCAATTAATGGCTGAATCTAATCTGCAGGCCCTTGACATTAACATGATAAATGCCTTAGATGAGCAGGAAGGATTGCCTGACCCCATTGTTAAGGAGAAGTTTCAGAACTCTCCTTGGTATTCCGATATCCTTTATGTGCTCACCAACCTCAATGCCCCTCCAGAACTGTCCAAAACTAAGGCCAGATTCATAAAACTCAAAGCTAGAAACTACTGCATTTTGAATGAGAATCTATACTGGAAAAATTTGAATGGCCTATTGCTGAAATGTTTGCCTGAACCTAAAGCTGAAAGAATTAAACAAGAATTCCATGTTGGAGAATGTGGAGGCCACCTGAGTTGGAAAGCCACTGCAAATAAAATACTCAGGGCTGGTTACTATTGGCCTGCACTCTTCAATGATGTCCATAAGATGATTCTTACCTACCACAAATGTCAGATCTTTGAAGGCAGAAGAAAGCTCCTCCCCCTCCCCCTACAACCCATCACTGTTGAAGGTCCCTTTCTGCAATGGGGTCTAGACTTTATAGGGGAAATTCATCCAGCCTCTTCAGGACAACACAAATGGATCCTAACTGCTACAGATTACTTCACCAAATGGATAGAAGCCATACCCACTAGGAATGCCACTGATTCTGTCATCATTAGGTTCCTAGAAGATTATATCCTTTCTCGGTTTGGCTGTCCAAGAAAAATAATCACTGACAATGCTGTTGCTTTCTGATCCAAGAAAATGGTCAATTTTTGTCACAGGTATGGAATAGCACTCGGTCATTCAACTGCCTATTACCCTCAAGGTAACAGCTTAGCTGAATCATCAAACAAAAGCCTGGTGATCATCATCAAAAAGTTGTTGGAAGAGAACAAAAAATCTTGGCACAACAATTTGGTACATGCTTTGTGGGCTGACGAGCTTACTACAAAAAAATCCATTGGCATGTCACCATTCCAGCTAGTCTATGGGACAGAAGCAGTATTTCCTACCATCCTTGGAGTTCCAGTAATCAAACTTGTCTAGGAAATCCATTCAGAAGAGGACATCATGATAAGAAGGATAAATGAAACAATCCATCTTCAGCAAACAAGGGAGCAAGTTTACAACATATCTGTCAAAGTTCAGGAAAACATAAAGAGGCAGTTTGACAAAAGAGCCAAAGCTGCTGATTTCAAGATTGGTGACAAGGTTCTGAAATGGGACTCAAGGAGAGAGGACAAAGGAAAACATGGCAAGTTTGATAGTTTGTGGCAAGGTCCATACATTATCCAAGCCACTGTGGGTCCAAATGTGTTTTTTCTTCAGGAATTAGATGGTACAGAGTTGTTTGAGGGTCTTGTCAATGGCAAGATGCTCAAACACTACTTCAGCTGAGTTTTCATTTCCAGTTTCATTTCCATTGTACATACCATTGCAGTTTTCATGTTTAAGAAAAAGAAGAAAATGTTCCAAAAAATAGAAAGAAAGGAGAGGTTCAGATATGTTCAAAACATGAACCTATGAAGTACAGAGATTGGCTCTAATAAACTCAAAACCTGAGCCAAAGAAGAGAAGACAGCCGATCCTAACATGCTCAAAATCTGGACCAGCAAGGAACAAAGAAGAATCAGCTCTAATATGCCCAAAACCAGAGCTGAAATCAAAGAAAAGAGGTGACTCAAATATGCTCAAAACCTGAGTCACAAAGAAAGAAGGATATTTCAAATTGCAGATTTCATGCCTTCACAGTTTTGTTTGCAGTTTTCTACAAGTATTCACTCCAGCAAGTCAGAAAGTCTAATCCTGGCTTGGCTGTTTTTCAATTTCCTGTCTTAGAATGTAGGAGAAGAAATCTGTTGTACAGTTTAATCCCAACAGATGTTAGATTAGGTAGAGAAGCATATGAGGCCAACTGTTTAATCTGGTCTCATGGAGAAATAATGGTAGATTTAGAATAGGTTGTTTTTGTTTTGAAAATAAAATGTAAAGGGTCTGCTAGCTCAAATGCACCCTAAAGAAGAAAAAATGCTAGGATTGTAGTTTGGGTAGGTAGTTTGATTGGGAGAAATGTTTCTAATGATGTAACATATTCATATTGTGGCAGCTGATAAAAGAAAGGGATGTGCCAAGCAGCAAGCATCTGGCCTACTCCAAATATTATTTATGGTTTCTTGACTCCTTCAAGAAGAAGCCATCCCCATGTGGAGCCACTGTTAGCCCCCCTATGAAATTCTTGACAAGCAAGCTGGGGGCTATGTCATTTTGGAGACCTTCAAAGAATGCGTCTCCCCTGAAGACACATCATCCTTGAGGTCTCTCTGTGCTTTGCCTTATGTGAAATTCCACTACTGTTTTCCCATCTAAGACCTCACTGGTTATAATTTCTGTTCCTCAAAAGGCCCATTATTATCCCCTGTCCCCCTTGGCAAGGTCCCCTTTATTTCCCCCCAATTTCCCTTGTCTGTCCCTGAAATCCCATCTAAAATCCCTACACCCTTTGTTTTCCCTAAATTCCCCTTTAAATCCTTTTCTTACCCTTTGTCTGGCCTTTTTCACCCTTCATCCCTCTATCGTTGCCCTTGGCTGGCCTTAAAACACTTTGGAAATGGGCCAAAAATCATAAATGTCATTGAAAATGGGTTAAAAACCCACTTCCGGCCTTATAATAGGCCTAAGCCCCCTTCTCCGCTAGCCCCGCGCCTTTTCTCCCCATATGATCCGACGCTGTAACCGAGCGCTAGCCCCTAAGGTGCTCGTCCCATTTGTTCATCGGGCGCGATTATAGCCGTCGATCTGCTCAGAACGGATGGCGATCGCCGCCCCCGCTACCTCCGTTGTTTTCCCCTTTCATCACCCGTCGCCGCATCTCCACCGTTCGTTTGTCCACCAGATCTAACGGTCCGCAACGCGCCCGCGCCGGTGGTCCCCATGCGACTGTTCCAAACCCACCGGTTTATTTCGCACTGCTTTTGGGCAATGGGCGGTATTTCCTGATAGCCTAGCAATTCCACTCACCGGTCACCACCTGTCCTCCTGTACGATTCCAAAACCACTTTTCCCGCCTGTTAAAGTCATCCCCCGCGCGTTATCTCTCGACCACAGATGCCCAGCGAAATTACCAAAGACCGTCCGATTTGGAGCAGCCCATCCGACGGCTATCGCTCGTCCAAGGTGCACGAATTTTAATGAATTTTCACACGCAATAGCTCATGCCCTAGCCCGTCGTGCGTTGCCCTCCGTCGTTGATCCCCACCGCGATCGACGGTCCAGTTTTTTTCCTCTGCCGTTGACTGTTCCACTGTCTCTCGTTTCGCCATGTCATCTCCACGTGTACCCTCCATACCTTCGTCCATCCCATTATGTTTAATTGGTTCATTTTCGTGTTTTTTCATGTTTTTCATTCGTTTTTCCGCTCCACTGATCGCCACCTCCACCAGAGCGATTTTCCATTGTTCCTCTGCTTTTTTCCGCCATGTCACCGATTGCACGGCCATTTCCTCCATCCACACTACATCCATTGCCCCCATCCATGATTTTCTTCACTGATTTCGTGTTTTGCAGGGTTGTAAATGATAAAAGATCGCCAGGATGCGCAGTCTCTGTCACAGCGATGGAGAAGTCAAGGAGGACCATCTACAGTAGCTGAATTTATGAGCAAAGACCAGGGAAGGTGAAGATAGGACTTACATTAAAGAAAGGTAGAATCCAAACTTTAAAAACCTTCCTGTGCCATTAAAGCTCGAGCTTACCTAACAGAAGCAAGAATGGAGCGGCAGAATGTTTCAGTAAAAAGAAAAGGAGATTGAGGCACGCTAATGAAGATCTTGAGCCTTAAATTAGTATTTTAAGAGGCAAAGTACCAGTTTGAAGACCCCGAGGATCAATTAGAAGGTCCTGAGCATGACTAAAAGGTAACATCAGGGTTTATTCATCATCAGAATGTTTTTCTTCATCAAGTACAGGGCGCCCATACAGCTTTTATTATGCACAATGTCCCTGAAGGAATTTCCACCCTAACAACAGTTCAAAACTGCCAAAGCATTTATATGACGGACCTCTCAGCAGTTTATTTTATTTTTTTTCAAAGCACCAGGAGTACTACAGCCGAAAGATGTCAAGATCATATCCGGAGAAGATCACTCTTTCACAAAGGGGATGACAGAGATTAAACACTCAGCATTCAAGCAGAATGGGTTTTGGCCCTCCATTCATTTTTGTGTTTAATATTACATTTAGTGTTCACCTACCCCCTCAGTCGATCTTCTGTTCATCTTCTGCTATAAAACACAGAGGGAAACATTGTAAACGTTGTTGATCAGATATCAGTAGATTGCAAGCATTTTCCTCTTGAGACAAGTTCTCTGTGTAATATTGTAAGATAGACTGAGATTTGATGTATTCAGACTGAATGTTCAAGCTGTGGGCAATGTTGTACCTGATTGGTGTTGTTTTTAATATGACAAGCACATTTCTTTGGATCCTGATCTAAAGCAGCTGGTGATGTCTTCTTATCTCTGTGTTTGATTCCATTTCATTCTATTTCTACAGGCTCGCATCAAAAGTTTGGCATAAGATTTACCCTTGATAGGTACATTATGTTTCTTCTCTCCCAGCCTTTTATGTTTTCTGCTTATACGTGTATCTGAATATTTATTTCAATTGGTTTAACCAGTGTAGTGGATGTTATTTCCTAATCTCTGATGTATGAATTAATGAAATCTATGTTTAGATGTTCTTGTTAGGATTTAGTTGGATGAGTTGAGAACACTGGGAGGTCTAGAACCCTGTCTCTGCCTCACCAGGATCTTTCCATCTCATTAAGCCTTTCTAAGATCCCTTGTCCCGCCTCTAATTTTGTCCAAGCAGGTCTGGAGTTAAATGACCTCTGACCTGATCTATAGACAGGATTGGCTGGTTCCCCCTCACTCATTTTCATTCCTTAATGTTCCATTCCATCAACCATATGTTAAGATCCAAATGCTCTAGATAACTAGCCCAACTGAAAGCTTGCACATTGAACACAAGTAAATCCTTTCTTGAATCCATTGCCCAATGGCCTTGATTTTCTCTGAGTTATCTACCTTTGCCTAAATTTCATCTTTTCTCATCCTTGTCTTATACTGGACCCTTCTTTCCTGATTCCCAACAACCAAACATAAACAATCAAACAAACAAACCCTGCCCCTATAACTAGCCTAATATCTCGAACCCAAGCCTCAAAGATAAACACCTTTGACAATCATAGAGATATCCCTCTCTGGACGTAGGAGGGCTAGATCCTAAGGTCTGAAAGTGGTTCTATGTTGTCTCATATTTTGGTCTTGTCAACCTGGCCAAAACATGGGAACCCCAACACCATGCATTGTAGTTAACTGCTGTATTGTTCAGTTGATTAATGAGTTATTATTTGTGAATTAATTAACTAATTATTTCACTCCACTCTCATTAGTGTATCAATCAGTTAGACTAGACACAACTAGCTCAACTGAGTCTAACTGAGTTAAACTAAATACAAATCCATAACTACTTCTTCCAACTGTGTCATAACTCTGCCACTTGAGTTCTAACTGAGTCCTCCATGCATTAGCTCCAGTAAAACCTTAGGAATAGCGTAATTCCTTCTGTTAGCTGATGTGCCACATCTGTGCATTGAACTGAAGTGCTCCAAGAGAATAAGTTGTTGTTTAGAGTCTGATTATTATTAAGAGCTAATAATAATAGAAATGCATCCATTTTTAGATTGACGATATATAAATAGACTTCGCCCAATATTCTAAAAATAGAATTTCATCTATTTTTCCAACTTGATCAACCATCCACAAATAGCATCTTGCAACTTCTGAAATATGATCATCATGTCTAAAAGTAGACATAGTCTAAAAATAGACTTGCGCCAAAATAGCCTGCAGGCCCACTTAGTGAAGGCGACTCTTTTCACTAAGCTCATCATCTTGTTGAATCTCAACATCTAACAACCTTGGTGATGATTCTCTCCAATGCCCTATTTGTGACCTCTACTTGCCCATTTTCTTAAGGATGATAGGAATTAGATGCTTTTTGTTTGATATTGTGCCGCCTCAAGAGATTCTCAATCAAATGTGATGTGAATTGAGTTCCTTGATCGGTGACTATCTCCCTTGGATACCCAAATTTGTAGATAATGTTTTCCCTTAAACACTCAGCCACTTTTTGCTTTGTTTTTTATTTTAAAGCCTTTGTCTTGGCCCACTTTTTCCAATAGTCAGTGCACACAATAATGTATTTCCATTGTCCTTATGGTTGATCAATTTGCCCAATGAATTCCATGCCGCACTTGTCAAATGGCTCTAAGGCCACTTGAGGTTATAAAGGCATATCATCCTTGGGTGTGGGTTTCCCCATCCCTTTTCACTTATCACATCTACTGGTATACCTTCATCCATCTTGATGGAGAGTGGGCCAATAGTATCCATCTTGTAAAACTTTAAAAGATGTAATTAGCAGCAAAATGTCCCCCATAGGACAGATCATGGCATGCTGAGAGGATTTCAAATACTTTCTCTTCCATTAAACATATCTTCAAAATCTGATTTGGTCCCATTTTGAAATTTTTTCCCCCAATCCAAGTGAAAGCGATGCTTTTCCTCACAATTCTTCTCTTCTCCCTGGATAACATATTTGGAGGAAACCTCCCATCAACCAGGTAGTTTTCTATTCCAAAAAACCATGGAGATAGAATCGAGATAGAAAATAGGTCCTCATATGGAAGTTGATCATGATCAACCATATCTTCATTATCTGTAGGCAGAGTAATTCTAGACAAAAAATTATGCAACTATATTTTCTTTTCTGGGTTTTTAAATGATATTCAAATCAAACTGTTGTAGTAATAACAACCATCTAATTATCCTAGCATTCGCATCAGGATTATTCATCAAATATTTAGTATTTTCATGATTAGTATGCACAAATTTTGGTATCTAGTGATATAGTGATTGAATTTATTCAAGGAGTGTACAATAGCTAAGAGTTCTTTTTCAGTGATGGTGTAGTTCAATTCAGCCTTAGACATATTTTTACTAATGAAATAAATGGCATAGGGAAACTTATCATCTACTTGTCTGAGGTGTGCCCCCATAGATTTTTTTGATGCATCAGTATGGATATGGAAAGGAAAAGCCCAGTTGGGACCCCTAAGTATGGGTGCAGTGGTCAATTTTTCTTTTAATATTTCAAGGGCCACTTGGCAGCTACTTGTCCAACAAAATCCAAAAAATGGTGAAGCCACTTTACTAAAATATTTAATAAACCTTCTATAATAACCAAATAATATTGGGAAACTCCTAACATCTCTCTAATTTTGAGGGGTAGGGACCCTTTTGATTATCGAAATCTTGTTTGGGTCCACCTATATCCCTTCCTGAGATATGGAATGGCAAAGGACATTTCCTTCCTTCATTAAGAATTCACATTTCTCAGGGATCAATGAGAGATTCATTTCAATACATTTCCTCGAGACTTACACATATTAGAGATGGATTTCTAGAAGTCACATCCATAAGGAGTGAAGTCATCCATGTAGATCTCCACAAAGTCATTAACAAGCTTAGAAAATATACTCAAAACTGCCCTTTGAAAAGTGGCAGGGGCATTGCATAGATTGAATGGGAGGACTTTATAATAATAGGTACCCCAAAGACATGTAGATGTGGTCTTGTCTTGGTCTTCATAGTTGATCTGGATCTCATTGTAACCACTAAGTCCATCCAAGATAGAGAAGAAATTCTTCCCTGCAAGACCATCTAAAACTTGGTCAATGAAGGGAAAAGGGAAATGGTATTTCTTTGTGGACTTGTTTAGTTCTATGTAATCAACATGGATCCTCCACTGCCCATTCTTCTTTGGGACTAATATTAGAGGGTACATCAACTGACTATCTGATATGGGGTATATGAACCCCACATCCAATAGATTTTGTAATTCTTCCTTCATTATGTCCTTAAGGGTTGGGTTCATTCTCCTCTGGGTTGGTGCACAGGTTTGAATTCCTCTTTGATGTAAATATAATGAGTACAAATTGAGGGATGCACCCCTTTCATTTCTTTATTGTCCCAAGAAAAATAATCTAAGTGTCCTCTCAGTATCTTGCACAATTGTTCTTCTTGTTTGGCCGAGAGAGAGGGGTTGATATTTAAATTTCTGGATGGGCCAAACTCTACAATTTTGACATGTTCAAGACTTGAGTCAACCAAGTATAACTCATTCCAAGGACTACTCCCATATTCTCTCACGAGTTCATTAAGTGGGATGGTAGTGGTGGGTTAGTTTTGAAGGATATGGTCAATGCAGTCATCTTCATCAGGTTCCCCCCCTTATATAAAAACATCTAGGGTACAAATTGGGTAAGGTGTTGTATGATACACTTCAACTTCTTCCTCATCCTCTAGCCACAAAGGTAGATCATGTTCAATAGAATGTTGAGCAGGAGGATACAATATCAATTTTTTTAAGGGTCCATTCTTTATGGTCATGTTCCCAACCCTACAACTAATGTAGGCATCAATCGTGGCCAACCAAGGTCTTCCTAAGATAAGAGGGTAGCCATTAAACTTGGTTTTGGGTTGGAGAACCAATAAATTAGTAGGATACTCCCAAGAGTTGATGGAGACCATGACATACTCAAAAAATCCCTCAGGAGCTATTTTGGATCTGTCTGCAAGTTGCGGCACTATGGTGGTCTTCATAAAAGCCCCTTGGAGGTTTAGCTTTAGCATGGTTTCTTTAGTCATAAAATTTATTATATCCCCAAGATCAATCAGGGTATGAGGGACAATGATTCCATTAATGTTCACATCCACTACTCGGCTTACAGGGTCTATTTATTTTGGAAAAATCACTCTCCCCAACATTAGATCAGATAATTGTCCAACAACATTGATGGTGGGGTGTCTCTCTTCTTTCTCCGAGGATTATTGAAAAATTTCTCCTTGATAAGATTTATTATAGATGGGAATATCCTTAATAGTCTGGAGAAGGGCTATATTAACACACAAATTATTCAATTCTTCCAGAAGTTCAATATCTTATGGGGTGTGTTGGATAGGGTGGATCAATATTTCAATAAAAGGGGGTGGATTTAATTGAGTGAAACTCTCTTCCTTTTCCTCTTCAATATCTTCAGGTGGAGAAGGTGGATTATTACCTAGAAGCACTCCGCCATACCAAAATTTTATCTCTTGGATCTCCACAGCATAAGCAGGATAAAATGTCTCTCCATTGTAGACATGTTGTGCCTGGTTGTTATTTAGGTTTACACTGGGTTGAGCAGGAATTTGAGGTTGCTTAGGTGGTGCAGGATGAGTGAGTTGTGGTTGATGTTGGGGTGGAGGCAATTAATAAGGAGGTTGGTTGATTTGAGGCCTCCACCCTTGTGATGGGTAGCTCCATTGAGGAGGTTGGGCAGAATATGCCTGAAAAGGATGGTTGACAGGTTGAGGAGGATATGGAGGAGAATAAGGCCAAGAAAGAGGTGTGGGAAATCATGGATGAGTGGAAGAGTACCAAGGCTGTAAAGGTGCATTTTGATTTTAATTTTAATAAGAATAAGGTGCACCTTGCATGCCCTATTGGTATGGCCGAGGTCTTTGAGGCCTCCTTTGATTGATGAAGCAAAGTTGCTCTAGCCCACCTTCTACTCCTTGGTATATATATTTTAGGCCTATTAAAGAAGGGAATTTGTATTTTGCATTTTTTTCATCACAGAATAAGCAAAATTCTATGACATTCATTGGGCATTCATTCCTAGGGTGTCTCCTAGTGCATCTAGGGAAGAAAATAGCTAGGTATCTCTTTACTTCCTCTTGTTTCCTCTTGATTTTCATGGGATACATTTGAAATTCAAAGGTATGAAACATTTCACTCTTGAAATCCTCCAAAATATTCCCTATTTAATTTTTCATGGATGTTGTGGAGGAAGAGGTATTGGCCAAGCCTTGACTATCCCTACCCTTCTTCCTGGATGCCCTAGACTGGTTTTTGAACACAGTTTTAATGTCATCATAGGAGAACTGATAGATATATCCTCTAGATAGAATATTGAGGGTCCCCAACACTTCCTCCCTAATCCCTAGGATAAGAAATAACTTGAATGACTCAGGATCAAGAGTACAGCTGGTCCTCCTATAGTTAAGTAGAAACCTTTCCTTATAGTCTTCTAGAGACTCATCGGGTCCCAACATCATCCTAAATATTTCTTCCTTGGTTTATTTTTACCTACAATAATCCCTGTACTTGATATTCAAGGATTGTTACATTTGGACCCACGTAGTGATGCTGCCCCTAGACATACTGATGAACCAGTGCAAGGATTCATCCTTAAGGATAGATGGGAACAACTTCAGCTTTTGTTCATCTAAGGCATAGTCATAAGTCCTACTAACAACAAAAAATTCAAACATGAAGGTGTCAGGATCCTCAGAGGTTAGGCCATGGAAGTGTGTAAGGGAAGAAGGGTTGATGTTCCTCTTCCTAGACTCTCCATTGATTTTTCTTATGGGAAATATCTCATTATTCATGCTCTCATCCATAGCTTGGATAGGTGAAGTAGGTTCTTCTTCTTCCCCAATAGGTTCTTCAAAAATTTTAGGTTACTCACTTAGAGGGTTTTCTAACTCCCTTGTAGTTAGAGAGGGAAGCTCACAGTCAATGAAGAAGAATAAAGGTTGACTACTTGAGGGTGTGGGGGGTTTTGGTATAAATTTTCCTTGATTATCCCTACTCCTATGACGCATGAAAGAATTTTTTTTTGGGTTTTTTTTCACTTTTTCAAAAATAAATGCAAAACATAAAGAAGAAAATAATGCTTAAGTAGAAACAATCATCTACTTCGACAACTCCCCGGAATTTGCGCCAAAAAGTGGTGAGCCCTGGTATTGCACGAAGAGTGTTGCAACTCATAAGGGCTCCTCAACTCTATTTATCAACCCAAGGTTTGTACAATTTTTTTGGGGTGTGTGCTATATTATTTCCACGAATAGTCACACGTGTGGGGGGTTCATAGGGGTGCGATAGCCTCTCCCTGTTCGTTTCACTGGGCGCAACGGGGGGCTCACAAGGGGGGCTACAACCCCCCTATCCAGGGGTTCACAGGGGGCAGGTAGCCCTCTACGCGGGATCCGAAGAAGCACCCTAGGAAAAAAAATTGGTCCCTATTTTAGGTGGGCGGACCCAGCTATGGTTTTGTGCATGAGTTTGCAGATGGTTTTTTGGCATGATGGTTTTCAACCCCTAGTATTTTGTAGATCTGGTCAAGGGAACTACAATTATGTTCTAATCCAGGGTTAATGGATTGGGGTTTATAATGCTTCAACATGTATATATATGTGTTTTAATACTAAAAGGAATATAAGGAAAAATCAAGCTGGTAGTCCTGATTTTGGATCCAGGGGAAAAATCAATGTGTGTATTTGTTTTATGTTTTATTCTCTTGCTATTGTTTATTTTCTGTTTTTAAGAATTCATATGCAGATAATTTTTGTACAGGGTTAAAACCTACAATATTAGAGGTGACAGTGCTATATGAACAATACATTGAATTCTACTCATGCCACCATTAACTATGAAATTAGATAAAAAATGTTCCAATACCATTCCTCCATCAACTTAGAATGAAATATTGGTGATGAAAGTACAATCTAATTCTATCTATGAAGGGGGAAATTCCATTGACTTTAACTTGTAAATGCTAACTAATCAATTCAGGAAAAGACAAAGGCTAAACTACTTGCAAAAAGAAAGCTATTTTACCTTGTAACATTCATCAAACTGCCAAGCCTACTTGCAGAAAGGAAGTTAATTTCTCTTGCACAATTCATCAAACTACTAATAATAATTGCATGTACGATATACCTAGTTCACACTTTTTTGTAAATTAGTAATCTACTTGCATCAAATATGTGATAGAGAAACAAAATCTAATATGTTTTTGCAGTGAAGGAAAGGAAGGTTTGGAGTGGACTAAGAGCTTCCCATTATCATAACATCACAGTTGGGGGTCAACATTCATCTAGAATAAGTAAAATTTTCATTGGGGATCAAAACTGATGAAGGAAAGTGGTCCTACAAGTTGGCTATAGATGGTTGGTAATGGAGTCCTATATTACTATAGGAGGGCCTGTAATGCTATAGGAGGGTTGCCGAGAGGGTTTTGAAGGTGAAAATGATTCCTTGATGGTATGGAGAGGTGGATTGAGGTTGAGGTAAATGAGTGAAGTTTGGATTAAGTCCCTAGCCAAGCTTAGAGCCTCTCAAAGGCATGTCTCGCACTAGAATGAATGCTCTCAGTGTACCTATGAAAAATGACTTATGAAACAAATTTTTAGGACATAATTTGGAGGTGAAAAGAGGAGTTGAAGGAGTTCAAGATGGAATTGGTAAAGCTTCCCTTTCCTATAGATCCACACAGTCCTACAATCATCACATGCATGCATCCATTTATCATTGAAAAAATGAGATAACTTGTGGTGGAAACGATGAGTTGAATTTAAATTCTATCTAGTTTATGCCAGAACTCTGATATAATCACTAAACTAACTTCTAAGCTACTAAAAGAAAATGTAAAACAATACAACTAACACAAATATCTTTCCAAGAAATCATAAATATAATATTTTTGGATTGTGGTTATGAATCCTTCCATTCATGCGCCCACAAGAGAGGTGGGATTACCAATCTAAGAATCCATACATGATAATAGCGTTTTAAAAACACCCTCCCAAAGAAACTAATATAGCATAAACATGGTTTAGATGAATAGTGAAACAGAATATCATGCATGGGCCATATTTAAAGTGCTTGACTAATCCGAGTATGGGTATCAACTAGGATAAATCCATACCAAAAATTAGTGATCCACTCCCATTCCAAAACATGATACAGGAAAGGTGGGTGAAATGAAATGATCTATTTACATAACACATAAGAGAAAGCTACAGACTATGAAATACCAAAGACCAGAATCCTCTTTGACAGATGGAATTCCTCCTCACTAAGACCCTATGGGCTCTGTGCCTTCATACAAGAGTTCTACTAAATGTATACAAAAAGCCTTTCACTGCATAATTTTCTGATAAAATCTGGAACCCTAAATCATCTGTTCTTTGGGAGCTTTATAGGAGAACAAGAAAGCTCGAAAAAGGGAGTAGGTGATGAACATTTAATTGTATCATTAAAACAAAATGGCGGAGACGTGCACGCCCATACTGCTCAATGACTTTGTAATGTTGTTTGTACTCTGTGGCCTGCTAACTGAAATAAATGCGCTGGGTAGAAATCTCTCCCGGAACATGACAAAGAAGTGAAATCACATAAACATTCTGTCCTTTCCTGAAAGAAAATGGTGTTGAAATGAAACCTGAAGGGTATTGTTTCTGCAAATGGTACCCTATGCCTTCAAAACCCTGAATTATGGCTTAAATTCTTTAATGCTGAATGTTGAATTCCTCTGATCTCCCACTGATACTCTTTGCCGCAACATTAATATCTTCATCTGCACAATCTGTGCTTTGAATGGATCTGCAGGGTTTGACAGATTTTAACCGTGCATCTTTAATGGAAGTCTTGTCGATATGCCTCCCAGGCCTCTCTCCATAATTTAGCTCTGAAAAATGGTCCTTTGACGTGCTCTCTATCACAGAAATAGAGAATTTGAATTATGATAGTTTTCCGCCGCTGTAAACTTGAAAAACCCGCAAACTTGTTAAAGAAAACCATGCACGGGAAGGTGAACACAGTAGGGAAGATGGTGTGACAGCGCGGCATGGTGGACAGATTGAGAAATGCAGGGTGATGGTAGAAAATGCAACGTGTTCATGTAACACAGTTTGATGAACATGGGCAGAAAATTTAAATGGAAACATTAGGAAAATGACCCATTGAATGAATATATATGGAGGACAAGCGAATACGGAACAAATGGCATGTGGAATGGTGATGTGGAGGGAGTTGGGCAATGGCGTGGCATGTGTTTAATCTAGACCATCCGATCTCAGGAGGAGATCGACGGTGGAGAATGTATCGGAGGGCAATGAGACGGTGGGCCAGGGGCGCAATTGACTTGGATTAACACTCGTGCAGCTTCAGAGTGCGACAACCGTTGGATGAAGACCTCCAGATCGGACAACTGTCATGAATATCGCGCTGTGACTTCAGACGAACGATAACACGTGATGGAGGGCGGTTTTGGAGCCGTACGCAGAGACACGTGGCAAGCGATGTATGGAATCGCTCCGATTTGAGAAATACCGCCCGCCTCCGAAAGGTGGTGCGATGAAAACCGGCGGGTTTTGAACAGTGTTCGGGCGCGGGGACCACCAGGACAGATAGACTGCGGACCATTGATTTAACAGGATGATCGGACGGTTGGCAGGTAGGCTACTGGCGCGGAAGAGATGAACGAACGTCGTCCGATCTGTACAGATCGACGGTTATGAACGCACCCAATATTCATTTGATAAGCGCCTTTCGGGCTGCGGCTTGGTCTAACACCTAGGTTACGTGGAGGAAAAGATAGAGGGGGCTAGGGCCGAAGGGGCTAGGCCTTATATATTTTCAAATGTGGGTTTTCAACCTTTTATAATGTGATTTGAGTTTAGAAGAGGGGAACGATAGGTGAAAAACAATTTTTTTAGGCCAAACAGAGAGGTTTTAAAGGGGATTGTTTGTCAGAATTTAACGGAATATAACAGAATGCTGACATGATCAACATTGGCTCCACCTGGGAACAACACGTTCATCCCTGGACGTGTCGAGAACTTCGCAGACCACAGGTAAATATTCTATGCGAACACTGCTCTTCAACACTTCCATTTTTCTTTTCATGATTCATCACGACACCCACATTATTTGAAACAAGAGTGAAAACAAACTAATTTATAGTATAATACATCGGGCCATCTCTGCCTGAATCAGAATTGGAAGTAGGGTTTGAGAAACTGACCATTTACAGGGGCGTCAAGCAAGTTGCCCTGTAAATTTTCCAACTTGAAAGTATTGTTACCTCCCTACTCCACAATATTGAAAGGGCCGAACCAAAGCGGATCGAATTTACCATGTTTTCCTTTTTCAGTCCTCCGAATATCCCACCTGAACACTAAATCACCAATCTGCAGATTCCTGTCCTTAGCGTGCTGATCAAAAAGGCATTTCATCCTCTCTTGATACTCTGTCAGCCTTTGACTTACTTGGTTCCGCGTTTCTTCCAATTCCACCAGCTGATTTATTCTCCTGATCATATCATCGGGCTCTTCCTGACTTTCTTGCATGAATCGAGCTACTGGTAGGGCTAATTGAATATAAAATACTGCTTCCCTCCCATATACCAGTTCATATGGGGATTTCCCAGTTGCTCTCTTGCTGGTAATTCTATTGGCCCACAAAGAAAATTTCAATTGGGAATCCCAATTTCTCTGATTTTCATTTATAGCCTTCTTCGATGCTCTCACCAGGGTTTTATTGGAAGACTCTGCCAAGCCATTTCCTTGTGGATAGTAGGCTATCGAGTGGCTTAGTGTGATGTTATATTGCTGGCAGAAACTCACAAAATTTTCAGATTTGAAAGCCTATGCATTATTAGTCACTATTCTGGCAGGACATCCAAACCTGGATATGATGTTTTCTTCCATGAATTTTATTATCACAGTATCTGTGGCATTCCTCGCAGGTATAACTTCCACCCATTTTGTGAAATAATCAGTGGCAGTTAAAATCCACTTATGTTGAACACTCGATGGAGGATGTATTTCACCTATAAAATCAATTCCCCATTGTCAGAATGGTTCATCCACGTGCACAGGAATCATGGGCAGAGGCGCCAACTTCTGCCTTTCCGCAAATTTCTGACATTTCTCACATGCTCTAACCTGGACAAAAACATCTCCAAAAAGATTGGGCCAATAGAAGCCAGCCTTCAGGATTTTATGAGTAGTGGCCCTCCAGCTGTAGTGACCTCCATAGATTCCTTCATGAAATTCAGCTATGATACTCCCTACCTCATCCTCTGTGAGACATAGGAGTAGGATGCCTGAGGGATCACGCCAGTATAGCCGGCCATTAGCGACTATGTACTTCTGTGATTTCAATCTTAGTGTTATGTATTTAGATTTATCACAGCTTGAAGGGCAACTGAGTGTGATGAGATATTCTACTATCTCTTTGTACCACTGACTAGTGAGGTACTTTATATGTGTTTCTGGAGTAGCTACTCCAATTCCCTATCACTCTTCTTTCTCCTCAGATACCTCACTTGCTATTATGGACAAATTTATACCCAAAGCTTGATATTTTGATTCATATAGAATCTTGGCAAGCCCCTGTCCTTTGATCAGCTTAGTAGGGCGGATGTCTAAGTCATACTCCTGTATCTTGGCAATCCACTTCCCCCTTTTTCCTTCACTATCCCCCTGAATAATAATATCTTTTACAGCAGCTGCAGGCACAAATGCAGTGATATGAGACTGCAAAATATATATGCGGAATGCTTTGAGGGATTTCACTAGGGCATATGCTTGCTTTTCTAATATGTTGTATTTTAATTCTGCATCACGAAGCACTTGACTGAAGAAGGCAATAGGCTGCTCGTACCCCTCCTCATTTTTCTGCAATAAAACTCCTGCTATTGTATGAGGTGATGCAAAAGAAAAGATAATGAAAGGTTTAGCATAATCAGGCCCAACTAGCACAGGGGCTTCTGCAAAAGAATTTTTTCTCCTGATAAATGCCTCGCATGATTCTTGGGACCATTTAACTTCATTATCTTTCTTTAGCATGTCCGTTATATGTCTAAATATTTTAGCATAGTTAGGAATAAACCTTCTCAGGAAATTAATACGCCCTAGGAATACTTGCACTTCCTTCTTATTTCTGGGAAGAGAAATACCATTTATAACCTCTACCCTCTTAGGATCTATCTTCACCCCATATTTAGTCACAATGTGTCCCAAAAGTTTTCCCTCTTCTAATGCAAATAAAGACTTCTGAGGGTTTAGAGAAAGACCATACCTTATGCATTTCTCAAAGGTTCTGCGCAGATGTTCAATGTGCTCAGTATCATTCTTTGAAAATACAGTGATATCATCAAGATAGACTACCAGAAATTTATCTTGCTCCCCAACAAAAGCAATGTACATGGCCCTCTGAAAAGTGGCCCCTGCATTAATCAATCCAAAAGGCATCCTGGCATACATAAATGTCCCCCATGGTGTGGTGAAATTAGTCTTCTTTTGATCTTCTGGAAGTACAGCCACCTGGTTATAACCAGAGAATCCATCCATCATTGACATCCTAGAAGCTCCAACCACCTTCTACAGGATATGATCCATTTTAGGCAGTGGATAATTATCTTTTAAGGATGCTCTGTTTAAATTTCTAAAATCCAGACACAGCCTTATTTCTCCATTCTTATTTTGGACAGGGACTAGGTTTGCCACCCATTCAGAGTACCTCAATGGCACAATTATTTTGGCCTTTAATAACTTCTTAATTTCCTTCTCAATAGAAGGAAGCAGCAGGGGATTTATCTGTCTGAGCTTCTGCTTATGGGGCTTTGCATCTCCCCTCAGTGGGATTTTTTGTTTCATTATACTGATATCAAAAGTTTTCAAGTCCTGATAGGACCATGCAAACACATATTTGTAAGACTGAAACAATTTCTGATAAAGCCTTTTATATTCTCCTGGGATCTTCTTGGACAATTTTACAATTTTGGGGTCAGCCTCAGTACCAAGATTCAGGTCTTCTACCTGATTTTCTTCTACCACTTTGCTTGGCTGTAGTGGGACATCATTTTTGTCAAATAATATTTCTAGAGGCACCAGCCCTCTAGTTATAATGTTTCCCTTTAACTGCAACACTTTATTACCTGCCACTTTCTCCTCCCAATTTCTTTCTGAAGTATCTTTAGACTCACCTCCTTCTTCAGCATCAATCTCCATATTAGATAATTCCCCCACTGTTTCCAGGAATCTCTTCATCTGTTCTTCATCTTCAAATACCTTCCAGTGTTTGATGTTATCTGGGATTGACGGCCGATAGCGCACCTCAATTTCATATCTTAAAAGATGGTTATGAGGTGGACGAAAAGTACTAGCAGCCACAGCAAGGGAATCAGCCATCCTATTTTGTTCTCAGGGCATGAACTGGATATTGAATGTCGAGAAGAAATTTTCTACCATGTCCCAAACTTCATTCCTGTAAGCCCTCAGTCGAGGGTGTTTGGTTTGACACTGATTCCTGACTTGTCTAACCGCCAGTTCTGAATCTCCCAGAACTTTTAAGCTTCATATATTCATGTTCCTAGATGTCTGCAATCCTAACAGAAGTTCTTCATATTCAGCCACATTATTAGTAGCTTCATATTCTAGCTTGAAGGATAATGGAACCCATTTTCCTGTAGGAGAAATCAATAATATTCTAGCTCCATTACCTTCTTTTGAATTTGCTCCATCAAAATGAAGTGTCCAAATTCCTGTTTCATGGTTCTCTGAGGGCTGCTCAGTCTTGATCTGACAGAAGGATGGTTTATGTGCATAATCTTGATCTTCTTCCAACATCAAGCATGAGAAATCTCCTTCTTTACTGTAGACTGGTGAATTAATAGAGTTGTCAGCTTTAGTCACCATCTTGACAAATCTGGTTTCCCTGTACAACTTCCTCTCCTGGCCACCAAAAACTGGAATAGTGGCATATGTTAAATCCAACTTGATTGATCCACCAATTTTTGTTCCCCAGGACCTTGACAGCAACATGCCAAAGCGAGCTGGGATGTCGGCCACCACTATGTCCATTACCACACTTTTTTCTGGGATTTGGGCAAAATTGACCACCAAATCCTTGATCATCCCCAAGCACTTAACTCTTTTGGAATCAAATGAATAGAGGTCTTTGTATGGAAGGGTAATTTGTAATCCTAGTTGTTCCATGACTGACAGAGGCAGTAGATTATGGGAAGCTCCAGAATCTAACATACAGTTATGTAATAGCAGGTCATGAATCACTAGAGACACATAGAAGGGAGGGGTAGAAGCATCTAACTCCTCAACATGTGGACCAAAAAAAACCATGGGTCTTTCTTCTGGAAGGTTGAGGCTATCTGGGGTGAGTGCAGATTATGGAGGGATCATAAAAGAGGTGACTTGGGATTGATATGCAGGTTGCTTTAATAGTTCAGTCAAGGGAACTGGGATTTTGAATTTTTCAAGTTCCTTTTGCAGACTGAAAACAGGGGAAGATTTTTCTATTACAACCTCTTTTGACTCTTTATTTTCAGGGGAGTGCTTGAATTATTTTGACACAGACTTGGCATTAGGGGGAATGACTACTTTTGAAGAGGAAGGAGTTTGATCATTAGACTACAAATGTTTGTTTAGAGGGCCCTTACCTTTGTCTATGACTTTCTGCACTGTTGATTCCTTTTGAGCAGGTGCTTCCTCTTGATCTTGAGTGTGAGTCCTCTTCCTAGAATATCTAAGTTCATATCTTCTATTGAATTGTGCTTGCATGAAATCAACAAATTGTTTACAATAATGATCAATTTCTGCATCTTCTGTGTCTCTGGCCTTTTCTTCTTCTTGCAATGAGCACTCAGCTCCATCATTTCCCTGCAAAGGGAATTCTTCTCCATCACTATTTGAAAAGGCAAGATTTGCATCCTCCATTCCATAGGTGGTGTCTTCAGTAGGATCATCTACTGGACCTTCCAAGTATAATGGGTGTGGTACTTGATCTTGTTGTTCTTTTGTTTCCCTTGGAAATATTTGCAGGGGTGGTTTCCTGTACTGAGGATTGTAACCTCTGTTTTGAGCATTGTGGAAGTTCTTGGGGACTGAATTCTTGGCTTCCAGTTCAAGCTTGACCAGTTTACCAGAAAGGTTCTTAATCATTTTGCTCATTTCTTCAATTCTGTCATTTTCTGAGTCTCTGTCTTAGTAGGAGGTAGACACATCCTCTTTTCCCCTCCTTCTAGCATCTTGTTCAGATTTTCCCTTTGATTTTCCAGTGGAGGCAAAGTTTGCTTCCAACTCTAGTGCATCTAACTGAGCATCATCCAAAGTAGCAGGTTTTATTTCTCTGAGAGAGAAACCAAATTCTGAATCAAAGGCTACTACAAAAACAACTCTAGCAGTAGTTTGATGGGGTTTCATATCAGCAGGAAGACTCAAATACAATTTATTAAATATCTTGATAAATTCTGACACCCCTTCATTATGTCTTTTCTTGAGCGTATTAAACTCAGTCCGACAATGTCCATGGTCTTTCTTCTCTCCCCATTTTCTGAGAAAAGTATCTTCCATTATTTCCCAAGTGGTAATAGAACGACCTGCCAATGTCTTAAACCATTTTCGAGATTCACCATCAAGAGATTGGAAAAAAAGCATTAAGACCACATCTAAATGCTCCACATTAAAATTCTCTGCAAAAGCACAGAAGACCTCAAGATGTTTTTGAGCATCAATCTCATTTTCCCCATTGAATCAGGGTAAAATCTTCAAATAATCCTGTGGAAAATCATTCAACACTTGGGGCAATGCCATAGGGGCATATTTATTTAGCAAGAAGCCTGGAACATTTTCCATTGGAGGAGGTGGAGGTAGTGCAATATTCTGATGAGTAAGAGGAGGAGGAGGTGGAAGTGGAGTATGAATAATAATAGGGATGTAATGAATAGCAGGCTGAGGTGTTGAGGGGAATAATGGTATGTTAACAACAGATACTTCAGTGACTTCTTTAACCTCTTCAACCTCAGGAGTAAGGTGAAAACTATCCTTATTTCTGATACCTCCTCGGGGTGGACTATCTGAATAGTAATAATCGGTATCTCCCACAGTGGAGTCGGGATCAGGCACTTGAGCTTCTTGAGAAGAAGAGGATGTAAAGTCTTCTATAGACAATTCAGGGATTTCAGAGTGGACTGATTTTCTTTCCCTCCAATTTCTTCTATGTATGATCTTTTCAAGGTCAAACACTGAAGGTGTCTTTGGCTTAGACGTATCTGACCTCAGGTGTGGCTTACGAGGAGCCAGGACTGCAAATAGATTTATCAAATAAACAAATGTGGAGTCGCCAAGGTGAGGGATCTACAACTCTCAACTCTTCATACTCACCTACTTGGAGAGTGAATTAGGTTTTGTCGAGGCCCGGGGATTTTAATTTTCTCAACTTCGATCCCCGGCAACGGCGCCAAAAATATATTGTCACTCCTAGAGACAGCCTAGAGTTGTGATAGACCAGTGCCTAGGACATCTTATATAGCAAGGAGCATATGATATAACAGAGGGAGTTATCAATGGAAATCTCTCATGCTATCTCTTGTAAAAAAAGGAAAATTCATCTGAATGGGACCAAGACCTTCAGATACTGACACAGAAATAGGGATATTGCAGAGACAACATGCAAAACTCCAATATAAAAGCAAAAGACAATTCAGAGATAGCTTACTATAAAGAGGGCCGATTCAGAAATACTTCAAAGAAATAAGTTATCAGAAGATGTATGTAGTGAATGAAATATTGAGAAGATATTAGTTAACATTGAGCTGATATCCAGATACACAATACCACCATGCATGGGCTTACCAATCTAAGAATCCATACATGATAATAGCATTTTAAAAACACCCTCCCAAAGAAACTAATATAGTAGAAACATGGTTTAGATGAATAGTGAAACAAAATATCATGCATGAGCCATATTTAAAGCGCTTGACTAATCCGAGTATGGGTATCAACTAGGATAAATCCATACCAAAAATCAGTGAGCCACTCGCATTCCAAAACATGATACAGGAAAGGTGGGTGAAATGAAATGATCTATTTAAATAACAAATAAGAGAAAGCTACAGACTGTGAAATACCAAAGACCAGAATCCTCTTTGACAGATGGAACTCCTCCTCACCGAGACCCTATGGGCTTTGTGCCTTCATACAAGAGTTCTACAAAATGTATACAAAAAGCCTTTCACTGCATAATTTTCTGATAAAATCTAGAACCCTAAATCATCTATTCTTTGGGAGCTTTATAGGAGAACAAGAAAGCTCGAAAAAGGGAGTAGGTGATGAAAATTTAATTGTATCATTAAAAAAAAATGGCGGAGACATGCATGCCCATACTGCTCGATGAATTTGTAATGTTGTTTGTACTCTGTGTCCTACTAACTGAAATAAATGCGCTGGGTATAAATCTCTCCAGGAACACAGCAAAGCAGTGAAATCACATAAACATTCCGTCCTTTCCTGAAAGAAAATGGTGCTGAAATGAAACCTGAAGGGTATTGTTTCTGCGAATGGTACCCTCTTCCTTCAAAACCCTGAATTACAGCTTAAATTCTTTAATGTTGAATGTTGAATTCCTCTAATCTCCCGCTGATACTCTTTTCCGCAACATTAATATCTTCATCTGCACAATCTGTGCTTTGAATGGCTCTGCAGGGTTTGACAGATTTTAACCCTACATATTTTATGGAAGTCTTGTCGATCTACCTCCCAGGCCTCTCTCCATAATTCAGCTCTGAAAAATGGTCCTTTGATGTGCTCTCTATCACAATAATAGAGAATGTGAATTATGATAGTTTTCCGCCGCTGTAAACCTGCAAAACCCGCAAACTTGTTAAAGAAAACCATGCACGTGAAGGTGAACACAGTAGGAAAGATGTTGTGACAGGGTGACATGGTGGACAGATTGAGAAATGCAGGGCGATGATAGAAAATGCAGCGTGTTCATGTAACACAGTTTGACGAACGTGGGCAGAAAATTTAAATGGAAACATTAGGAAAATGACCCATTGAATGAATATATACAGAGGACAAGCGAATACGGAACAAATGGCCCGTGGAATGGTGATGTGGAGGGAGTTGGGCAATGGCGTGGCATGTGTTTAATATGGACCGTTTGATCTCAGTAGGAGATTGACGATGGAGAACGTATTGGAGGGAAATGAGACGGTGGGCCAGGGGTGCAATTGACTTGGATTAACACTCGTGCAGCTTCGAAGTGCGACAACCGTTGGATGAAGACCTTTAGATCGGACAGCTGTCATGAATATCACGTCGTGACTTCGGATGAACGATAACGTGCGATGGAGGGCGGTTTTGGAGCCGTACGCAGAGACACATGGCAAGCGATGTATGGAATCGCTCCGATTTGATAAATACTGCCCGCCTCTGAAAGGCGGTGCGATGAAAACCGGCAGGTTTTGAACAGTGTTCGGGTGCGGGGACCACCAGGACAGATAGACTGCGGACCGTTGATTTAACAGGATGATCGGACGGTTGGCAGGTAGGCTACAGGCGCGGCAGAGATGAACGAATGTCGCCCGATCTGTACAAATCGACAGTTATGAATGCGCCCGATATTCATTTGATAAGCGCCTTTCGGGCTGCGACTTGGTCTAACACCCAGGTTACGTGGAGGAAAAGATAGAGGGGGCTAGGGCTGAAGGGGCTAGGCCTTATATATTTTCAAATGTGGGTTTTCGGCCTTTTATAATGTGATTTGAGTTTACAAGAGGGGAACGATAGGCGAAAAAACAATTTTTTTAGGCCAAACAGAGAGGTTTTAAAGGGGATTGTTTGTCAAAATTTAACGGAATATAACAGAATGCTGACATGATCAACAGGGACCTAAGCCATTGGTTTAGGCCCAAACCAAAGAGTCTCAGCCCTCTGTAACCAACTCAGTGATAACTCAATAAGAAGTTTCTCATTATCATCAAATAAAATGTCTAATACATCAAATGATAATCAAATTTCTTGAGCTCAATAGCTACCTAGCTGGAAAAAAAAACTTGAATCCTAATGAGCTCTTATTCTTGTTTATTTATACAAGAGGGTAGCTGCTAGTAGCTCTCTAGGAAATAGGAATGATTATCTCCTTCACTTCGAAAATGGTGGATCTCATTCTTCATTACTTTCACTTGCAGTAATAGTGGTTTGGATGCCAATGACTTCGAGTTGATGAGAGATAGAGTGTTGTGACATTAGGTTGCTTGAGGGAATTAAGGAGGTGGACAAACTCCTATATTATCTCCTTATTATATAATTCGAGCCCCTGCATGGAAAATATCTCAAAAACGCTCCATTCCCTGCAATTAAACTACATTAGGCCACATGCTATGGCAAACACTTTTTATCCTTCTCACTAAGCATAATATAACTAAGAATGTAAATAAATGTGAGAAATAGATAGTTCTAAAGTTGGAGGATGGCATCATGACCCTTATAATATACCTATTGATGAGCCTCATCACCCGGTAAAGGCCTAAATAGAGTTTCAGGGTGGAGGCTTTATGAACCTCTAGAATCCTTGGTTTGGTCCTAGGTTTGAGGGTGGCAGTTGCATTAACGAAATATTTTAAAATGATGGGAGGGTAATTAGAGACATTATGCTCACAAAATCAAACACCATAAGATTAGGGTCATGTTAAGAATATATATGGTGGTCTGGTAATAGTAATAATATGTGTTTCTTTTAGAATACTATGCAGCAAGAACCATGCCTACTTACAATGGGATCTTGATGAATGGACTTCTATGCTTACAATTTTAATTTCCTTGCATAAAGACAATGAGACAGGAAGTGAATATTGTAGTCTTAAAAATCCTGAAGCCAACCACCTATAACACACAATCTCAATGAACTATATATATAAATTTTTGAAGAATAATTGTTGTAATAATAATTTTACGTGGGGTTCTACTACATCTCATGTATCCATATTCTCTTTGCATATTAGTCACCTACTGCTATGAAAGTAATTGATGAACACATGTTTCTCTTAAACTATATATATAACTTCCAATAAGGGTTGTGTTCAATTCCTATAGAAGTTGCATAATAGATCACCATGGTTGGTTGTAAAATTTGCCTAAATTTTTCCTTAAACAATGAGAGAGCTTAAGAGAATTCCTTTTGTATTGGTATCTAGTGTCACTTTGTGGGTGAAATTTGAGGTGTATAGTATGTGGGGTAAACATGCTATAGTTGTATGGGAGGGCTATATTGTCCTTATTGTAATAGGAATTCCAGCATGAATAAATTTGCTCGATAAATATATATATGGTGGAGGCCATTGCTTTCATTACTTTAGCCTCCTTGGGCAGAGGTTATACCTAGCTTATAGATGATGAAAATTTTACCACATGGGGAGTGACCCATTATTGAACTAGTGCAGCAAGTAATGCGAAAGATGTGTCCAAGAAAGAGCTATTGGTTTTGTGACACATTCACTACATGATTTTGAAATCCATTAACCATTACATTCACTACAAAGTTTCTTATAAAGACCTTATACTATCGTAAAGACCAAATTTGGTCACACTGATAATTTTTCCTAAGATTCAGACCCTATGGATAAGATAGACAATACCTAATAGTGCTTACATTGCTTCATAAAGTTTTACCAATAATACATTAACCTTGGTGGGAAAATATACTTAACATGTCAAGCTAATATAGGTATTGGAGTTATGTATGTCATAACAAATTAATGAGACCCAATGGGACTAGAAGAGTGCACATACGGAATACTAACTCACTTTGGCCAATATAAGGTTGATAAAATGTTTAGGTCACCATTATTCTTACCTACACATAATGTGTTATTATAATTGTGAGAATAAGTGAAAATTAAATGGGATGGTACATACACTATGTAATTTGTCCAATAAGGCATCAATAACCCAAGTATCCATGAAAACACATAATAATGATTTTTAGTTACTGTTACAGATTGGTCTTCTACTTCTATCATCCTGGATTAGGATCCCTATCAATATCATTGTCAATTATCATAGACTATAACAAAGGTCACTTGATCTAAAAACGATTTTGATCCTTGTCTCGGTATCCATACAATGTTCTCTTGATCAATATCGCATCGAATTGTTAGTTCTTGTAAAAATTCACGTGTCTTCATGTGGTGAATATGTAAGGCACTATCTGTTACAATGAACTTTTCCACTCTTTTAGGGGTGACTTTTTTCCTTTTAACAGAGTGGATAAACTATAAGTGGGTAAATTCCTCTCATTTGTAGAGAAAGGGGAGATCCAAGACAATGAATATTCAACAAGAGTGAAAGTCTCTGGTTCTCATCCTCTGCCACACCATTAGTGATTCTTGGTCCATATCTTGTAAACTATCCCTCGCATGTGGTTTTTTTAATGAACCACCAAAATTGGAAAATCAAAACAGAAAGATTTTTTTTTTTTGTCAAATTAATTCTCCCTCCTTTGTAGGGAACATCTTGGTAATTCCATCTTTAAAACCACACTTTACCCCTATATTGTGAATAGTTGAAGCCCTCCCAAGCCTCTCAACTTATTCATTTAAGGCTAGGAGCATATTCTGCTATGGATAATGGTTGGTTCATGGTTTCCAATGTCTGCCAAATGACGGGTCATATTTTCTGTGTGTAGATCTACAATTTAAAATCCCTTGCATAAATGGCATCTCTAACTTCCCCAACATACAATCAATGGTCTCATAAATATCCCAAACACTGGAAAACTCTTGAGATTGTACCTCATATGATCTCCTAGTCTGATCTCAATTGAGAGTAATATTTTGAGAGTTCTCCCATTGGTCATCCATTATTTTCTAGACCAAACCTAAACCAATTTATATTTTCAGAGATATATATATTTCATAAAAAAACTTATTTCAAGTTTCTTATAGCTATGGTTAGTTATCTCTGCAACTGAAGCAATATAATTTTTTCTAGATCTTGAATTTGCGCAATATGTATCTCTCCACCTCTATATTTCTTGAATTTGTGCAATATTGAATTTTCCGCAATATACAATGCTTTCTGCAACATATAAACAGGGTTTGCTTTTATAGGTTACATGAATCCATGTGGTTGTTCCTTTTTTTCATATATCACCCATTCAAAAAATAAACTTTTACATCCATCTTATGAGCAAGAAATTTATTGAGCATTACAATATCTAACACAACTCTTATGGTTTTAATATTAGCTATAGGTAAAAAAAATTATTCATTATTTATTCCTTCCTTCTGCACATAGATTGTGGCTACTAACTACACTTTGTACTTGCCAAGAGTACCATTATAATTACATTTATTTTTTAATATCCACCTATCATAAACAAAAAAAATTGTGCTACCACACACAAGGACAAAAATATAGTATCAGGTGGTGCTTATCACTCCATAATTAAGAGGTAGAGGTGACAACCAAACTTATTGGGTTAGGTCACCGATTGGATGAGAACTACTTTCTTCACTCATTCAGTAGAATCAATCGAGGTAGGCAAGCTAATGATGGAATGGAAGTATATTTATCTTTGGTCTTGAGATTATATGTTTGGGTAGGAGAAAACTGATTATTTTGTTCCCATGATTAGCTCTTGGTTCAATTCACAAAGGTTGTTCCTATGACTATTGAGTCGCGTGAAAATGGTTTTTCCAATAGCAATTGTGTAGCCTTACCACTCGCCCAAGATGTCACCAAAAATGTCATTTCTCTTCAATATTAGTAGTCAGAAGGATTCTCAGCTCCCTTAATGGGAATGTTAATATATTTTTCCTATTTAGGAGAAAGATTCTGTATCTTAGCTCCCAACTTGGGAAAATGCAGAGCAACTGCATTTTCTTATAGATGTTTTGGGAGCACATAGACCTTCTTCTTGTACTTCCTGGACTTCTTCTCATTCTAGAGCTCCAACTAAGCAATAATCTAGTTTTTAAAGGAGAAAGACATGGAAAATGTTGGGTAGATAGTATCAAAACCCAAGCTCATTATGTGTCCCTCTATAAGAACAATGATGCTATTATTGGTATTAGGGAACGCCCATCTATATGTTTGAGTCTTGATGGTAATATTCTTAACACTAGGGAAAGTTTCAAGATTTTGCATGTCAATCTCATTGTAAAAATGACCAATGTTGCAAACAATGGAATTATTCTTCATTTTCCTCATGTTATCCACCATGATGATATCCTTGTTGCTAGTGGTAGTAACAAAAATATCAGTAGCGCAAACTACATCCTCTAGGGTAAGGATGAGAAATCCTTCCATAAGAGCTTGCAGGGCACAGATTGGATCAATTTATGTAACAATGACCCTATATCCAACAACCTTTAGAGTTGCAGCACAACCCTTTCTAACATCTCTATATCCACACACAATGAAAACCTTACCGACAATCATGACATTTGTGGCTCTCATCAGATCATCTAGTAGAGAGTGTCTATATCCATATAAATTATCAAACTTGCTCATGGTAACAAATTCATTAACATTGATACTAGGGAATAGCAAAGTCCCACTAGATTGCATCTAATAAATCCTCTTAACACTAGTATTTGTCTCCTTAAAAACACCAACCAAAATCTCCTTCATCCCGTGGTACCTCAAGGGATACATCTTGATTATTTCCTTGATAAACTCCAACACCATTTGAAACTCCATATTCGTGGTAGACTTTGGAACTGGAAAATTCCAGGTCTTGGAAAATTTTGTCTTGGACTTGACCCCTCATGGATCAAGAAAGTTCCTTCGCCACTCTCATCGATAATTAGATCAGGTCCACCACTTGGACCCCGGTCAAGATCCCCTTTAGTACACCACCGATATTCCTGCAACACCCCCCCCCCTTTCCAAGCGAACAATGTACTTTTTTCATGGGAAATAGCCATGTAAATGTGGTCGTAAATGGAGAACATGATGTAGGAGCACCATCTCACCTCGGCACCCAAATCCGTGAGGGTCTCAATGAACATCGTGTTCTGGATGGTCACATGGAGGGACCCTATGATCTAAGTACACTTAAAGGGTTGTGTGGGGCCAAACTCATCTTTGCAAGTCATCAATCCAAGCATCTCAACTTCTTCCAATTCAATCGCCAACCTCCCAAAATCCACCTAGGACATATATTTCACCTTGTATTCCCATATGGACATAATTTTGTTGTCCAGAAGCGGCATTTTTGCGGAGAAAAAAAATGTAGAACTGACAGAACCATGAAATTACATAAATCAATCTTAGGTTGATTTGCTTCAACAAAGAATGCTTAAAATATAACCCTTTATAAAATATTGTTTTCATGTTTGTATTGATAAATCTTGTAGTTTTAAGAAAATTATCAAGCCAAATAGAATTTTGTTAAAATTACAAATCCACGATGTTATGTGACGTAAATCGCTTTTCAGAACTTAATGACCCAAGATGTCATTTAATCATGGAAAATTTACCAACCCAATATTCATATTCATATTCAGCATATGTTAATTTGGAAAATCTGTAAATTTTTTAGAGTCACTATGATTGTGTATATATGCTTTCAGTAGGGTATCTTCTCATAGTCACTACTATTATATATTGTGTCAGTGAAAATATGCATCTGAGTTCCCCAAGAAATATCATTATTTAAGGAAAAACAAGATGATTACGATATGGTGATGTGAAAGTTGTATTTACCAGACAAGGATAGGTTCAAGGCTACTTGAAACTTCGGATTGGGACTATATTTTCGTTAAATAATTCATTTTTTCCCTTCTCTCTGGGATTAGCTTTTCTTTTTCCAGAACATGAAATATGAACCCCCCACTAGATACCCTGCAACATCAAATTTGTGAACAAGCAAAAATATTGACTAGGTAGCTAGATTTATTGTTGAAGATGGTCCAGACATTGCTTGATAGTTTGAGTGTGGGAAATAGGCTTTTATTTTCCATTATTTTCTTTGACCGAGTTCAAAATATTTTTTCCCGTTTTGTTTTTGTATATCCAATGTAGAAAGTTAAGAAGCAACCATTTTGGTTAGTTGACCCATGTTACACCATGTATGCCCTTGGATTATTATGTCCAAAGTGATGTCAACAAATGGAGATACTATTTTTGTGATGAAAGGCATCACTTATGGAGTCTGTAGTGCACAAACGAGGCCGATAATTATCAAGGATGAATTGGGAGAATGTGAGGATTGTGAAATAAGTGATTCACCAAACACTTGTTCCAAAAAGAGGGAGGATACCAATAGTGGGGACTTTTCTGATGAGTTTATAGATGATTTTCATTGGACTGTGCAAGAATTTGTTGTTGTAGTGAATAAGTTGGGATTAGATAGTAAGTTTGAACTTACTTAACATGCCTCTACCTAGCAGTGAGAGGTTGTGCTTCTATTATTTATTTTTTTGCTGAATTAATATTGAGATATCTTCGGAAAACTTAAACTTGTGTTGGTAGCCACTCATCTCCTCCTGCATTCTATTAATCGAAGCAAATTCATACTTGAGATCCTTTTTCAATCTATTATTGTGTTCCACTAGTTGCGTGACTTTCCCTTGGGCTTCTTTGAACTGATTTTCAACCAAATTATAATCTATTCCCCCATATTTTTCATCCTTCATTTTTTTATTTTTCTTCTTCAAATTTTTCATTTTGTTTTGCAACTCTTGGACTCCTTTTGGAGGCTTTGTGTCTGTTTTGTAGCAAAGCTAAGTCAATTCCAATACTTTATGTTTTCCTCCTGCAATGTATCAAAATATTTCCCAAAAACATCAGTACTTTTTTGGCCTTTAGCTTCATCAATCGCCACCTCTTTCTCTTGCAATGCAAGTGATTCCTTTATGACCAATTATCCTTCTTTAATGTGAAAAACCTCTTTGAATTTTGGCGATCTGTTAGAAGTGAACCCACCTTTGATTCGACTATTTTCTTGTTTTAGGTTTTTAACTCGAGCCTGAAGAGCACCAATTTTCTTTTGAAGATGCCTTGTATCTACTAGCGTTGGTTGCAACCCGTCCATTCATTGCCAAATTTTTTGCTTCCTGAGACTTTGTATCACATTTTTTATCTTTTTCACTCAATTTCTGCACTTGAATCTCTAAAATTATACACATATCTTTAAGAAGCTAAAAATTTTCCAATAGATTAATATTATTTTCACCATTCTCCATGGTGGTACCCTTATCTGTATCCCTTATTTGTATGTTAAGCTTGATGCATCTTAAATTTTATCAACCTTAGTAGACATATGCAAGGAATAATATTTAAGTTTTTCATCCTCGTGTTTCAGGCAAACAATTTTTTCAAAAAACAATCGAAGTTTATCCTTCACAAGTTGGCATATTTCCATGTTTACTGACATTTTTTTGTGTTTTGAGCCAATGACCATCTCAAGAAGCCTTGAAACATAAATTTCAAGCTATTTTTCTTCCTTGAGCTTGCAATTCAATTTTTCAATAGTATTCTGCTCCACTTGTAGTTGAAGGGATTTTTTTGTGTGTCCATGGAGTTCTTCTTTCACTGATTTGTTTTTTTATTCCAAATAGATTTTATTCTTGTGTGTATCCTCTAATTTAACCTTATCATCCCAACATTATTTTATGCTTCTCTTCAATTCATATTTCATTGTTTGATTCTTCATTAGAGGAAATTTCAGCCTAAAACTGCATGTGAAATTTTCACGTACATAATATGTAAACCATTCAAAATCCTTTAAATTTAAAAAGAGGTACATGTAAATATTTTGGAGGGAAAATATAAAAAAATATTAATTTTTTTTTTTTTTTAAATTGTATTTTTGGCTTATCTCCTCATAGGTTTACTCAAATTTCAAGTGTAGACACTCATTGGAAGCGGAATTAAATTCCACATCCAACGAGTACCCATTATGCATACTTCTTAGAAGTCCCACATTGATAAAAATTGCAAATACATCAAAAAAACATGTCGAGCACACTTTTATAATGTATCTGCATTTTTTATCAATGTGGGTCTTCTCAAAAGTATGCATAATGGTCACTCGTTGTGGAATTTAATTTTACTTCCAATGTGTGTCTACACTTGAAATTTGAGTAAACCTATAAGGAAAAAAGCAAAAAATACAATTAAAGAACGTACTTTTTCTTATTTTCCCTCCAAATTTCATAACTCTTATTTTATTATTTTCCTATTATTTTATTAGTTTTCCTTAGGAGGCCACTTTTAGGCTAAAATTTCCTCTAATATCTTTCCAGTTCAATAACAATGTGTTGAACGACATCAATATATTCCTGCAACTTTTGAACGTCATAAGCTCGATTCTTTGCTTCCATAGATGGTTCTATGTTTGTTTCCTACATTTTCTTCAAAGCATCTTCAAACCACTTGAGAATATTATCCTTAATTTTGCGAGTGTCACTTCTTAAAATATTCATTTGATCCAAAACTTGCTCCTTCAACAAGCATACTTATTTTTTAGCCTACTTATTTGATCCAAAACTTTCTCCTTCAACAAGCATACTTGTTGCAGATTTAGCTCCTCCATTTCTATTTTATTTGTGCAACTTTAACAGTTGTATCAGTTTTTTGTTTATCCTTCTCAAAGTTCCTAGGAAATAATCTCTTCTTGAAGCTCCCATGTTCTTGTTTCAAGAAAATTTCTTGCTTCATACATACTTTGATTTCCATATTTCAATAGTGCATTTTCTATCTTTGTAGATTTTAGGGCTCCATATAACTTCTCAATTTATAATTATATCATGGTGGCTTGTTCAGCTTGCTTTTGTAGTTGTCTTCTTGTATTCTCTCCTCCCTCTTGCAACTTCTTAAATTCCTATCGTTAAAAAAAAAATTGCGCAAAAGTAGAAGACAATTTTTTGCTCAGAAAATATCTATCCCTTTGCAAGCCATGTAATTCATCTTTCAATGTTTCCCTATCCTTAACTGCAACTGATATTTCAACTTTGTGTTGGGAAAAATACTGAGAGGGGGGGGGGGGTGAATCAGTATTTACTGCATATTCAAAACTTTTACTTTTTCTTGCTTCTAAAACCCATACGCTACTTTCCTGAAACAGACTCGCGTATATATGCGGATATCCTTTATGAAACTCACGTATACACAGATATCTAATTATGTTATTAGATCTTCACTTAAATCATTCCATCATTCATTCATCAGATGTTTAATAAACAGTAAACATGAACAGTAAGAGTAGAGTAAACCATCACACAAAGCATCACACATGAACACCAGGATTTTTAGGTGGAAACCCAAGTCGGGAGAAAACCACCGCTGCCGTTGCTCAACCTTCAATCTTTTATTATAGAGAAAACATCTTACAACATATGTGCTGGTGCAGACTCCTACCGGCATGCAGGCACCCACCTGCGCTCGTTTACCAGCCTCTCCTGGAAGGGAGCTCCAACCCCCTGACTCGTTTACCAGCCTCTCCTGGAAGGGAGCTACGACCCCTGATCTCATTTACCAGCCTCACCTGGAAGGGAGCTACAACCCCCTGACTGAAGGCTACAACCCTCAGCACCTCTATGGACCACGTTTCATCAATTTTCACACTGGATCCAAAGCTTCCTCTAGGACACAACTTGCAGGCCACGTTTCATCAAATTTTCAGACTGGACCCACTCCATACTTTTAAGCACATTCAACCATGAAACAGATACATATAACTCACTGACAGATATCAGTAAACCAGCAGAACAGATCAGACATTTCTTACCACAGACTTCAGCAAACCCTAGTTTGCATACGCGCTTTCCTTTCACTGATGTCGCGTATATACGCGCTTCCGTTCACACAAACCAGCGTATACTTCTGTACATATTACAGATCCAATTTCATTGCGCATACGCGCTTTTTCTTCAGCGAAGCCGCGTATATACGCGCTTCCTCTTCGGCGAACTAGCGTATGGTTCTTCAGAACTTTTATGTCATTGCAATTCTTCACAACAGATACATCACTTCAGATTTTACCCTTTACCTTAGACAGATGTTCGCCTCATCACAGATCTAATCATTCCATAAACAGATCTAGCAAATACAAGCACATTTCAGATCTAGATCCCCTTCTTCATCATTGGTGCATCATATATTCAGATCTATCATTCAACTGTAACCCTTTCCATTCAGATATACTTCAGAGAGAAGTATTCATTCAAGCTCAGACATCTTGCACCCACACTCATGTTTTGCACAATGAATTTCTTCTCTTTATATAGGTTTACCCTTTTTCAATACCATGAGCCAAAACCACATTACATCCGATGGTATTAATGGACGGGGTCATTTAGACGTATCATTACTCAATACATCACAATGGGTCAATACCATGGTGGTTACCCCCCGGTTTTGCATTGAGCGCGCTTGCCCATACGCGACTTGGAACGTTGTTTTCGTGCATACGCGACTTCATTTTAGATGCATCCGCGTATGCCTTGAGACATACTCTTTTCAACTCATAGATTTAGCACAAGATGAATTCATTTTTCCACGGTTTTCCGTACTCACCGTAGATACATCAGGATTTTCATCAAGAACATATTCTATCAAGCAATCAAAGAAGTGTTGCCATCATCTTCATCAAGTGGGTTGCCTTTCAAGGACAACACTCAGCATCATATTGTCAACAAACATCATATCACATCAGATTTACATCATTTACCAAGTCCATCAAGTCAAGAATAACTTCATCAGGTGGATTGCCATCAAGGACAACACAAGTCAACAATCTCATGTATTCATCTTCATTCAATGGGTTGCCATCAAGGACAACACTCTGCATCATATTGCCAACAATCTCCCCCTTTGGACTTGATGGCAACCACGATGGTGTTTGATCACCACAACAGATAGGTACATTAAGAATACAATGACACCATGTCACATTCCCCATTTTTGACACCATTCTTTCTCTTCATTCAAACACCATGTCACTCTCCCCCTTTGAAATCAAGGGCAAAGGGTGGATCAAAACCAACATACTCTCCCCCTTTTCTCCTCATGTGGAAGAAGCGTTCTGCAGATCTGATATATACTGAAGTGACCAAGCTCCCCCTGAGTTCATGTTGAATCTTCAAACATATTTTTCAATGAGGTACATGACTCTATGGACTTCCTATCACCAAAGACTCATACTTACATCAAAGATCCAACCAAGTGGATTTACACATTTCAACTCAGCTACCCAACCAAGTGGGTTTACAAAATTTGACTCAGCTACCCAACCAAGTGGGTTTACAAATTTGACAAGTCCTTACATGACTGAAAATTACAATTTTACATCATGGGTCTCAACAAGACCTTTTCATCAAATTACAAATATGACCATTTATGACCAACACCATAAAGTCCTCAAGAAAGAGAACATATTTTAGAACCATCATAATGCCAACAATGCATTATACTCAGGAAAGCTAATGCTCCCCCTGAATCTATGCATCCAAGCAACCTTTTCATATGACTAAGGCTCCCCCTTAGTTTGTGCATCCTGAACACCTTCACCAACAAATCATCAAGGCATCTTTATCAAAACATTAGAAATAGAATTATGAGAACTGGAACACCACCAGAGATACCAAACAGTATCAGAGATACCAAACAGCATTGCAGCTGTGCTGAAGAACGCTGATCACAAACAAAAATTGCCAGCAACAAACCATACGCGTCTTTATGTGTTTCAACTCGCGTATATACGCGACTGTATTTCCGGAAACCCGCGTATCCAATTCAATCTTCTGCATTTAAGTATTTTTTCTCTTCTGACAGACAGAGATAACTCCAGCTTCAGCTTGTGAAATTCAAATGCTTTCCTGGAACATGTGAGGGCAGACAGATAGGACAATGTAGTTGTGTCTTCAAGCGTCATCCAATGGTTGTAGCACAAGCGCATTAGTAACCAAGCCTTCAGATTCTTTGCAGCATCAATACAATCTTTCCAAGAGAGATTATCATACCATAACAACATCTTCAAATGTGTTTCAATCATCCATGTGGTCCAATATCACCATGATTTTTAAGACTTAACATGAAGTAACATATGTAGGCAAAAGATCTCAGCTATAGTAACAAACTCTGCATGATCTATTCTTGTTTCTGAATCAAACGACTTCCAATTCATCCATGTGTGAGCACACAAGATACTTTTCAGCAACCAGATCTCAAAATCTCATCATAATAAACCATGTATAAAATCATCATCATTTGAGCATGAGTATCACAAAAACCAAAGAATAAGCAGTCATATTGCCAACAATGCAATCATTAGTATTCAACCTGCTGCTCCCCCTGAACCAGTGCTCCTTCTTAACTTGTGCAACCTGAATATGTTCATCAGTAAGTCATCAGTAACAATCTCTGCATGAACTGCCCTTATCTCCGAATTATAAGACTTTCATCTCAACAATGAATACCCTTCAGCAAATAGGACTCATCCACAATCTTCAACATAAGAAACCATGTATCATATCATCATTATTTGGAACTGAGAAACTAAGCTGATATTGAGTCAATAATACAGTTGTCAACAGTCAGACTGATGCTCCCCTTGCACCTCTGCTCCAGATCTTCAGCTATCGTATAAATTCTCTTATCATCAATGCATACGCGACTGTGTCTTCTGTAACTCGCGTGTATACGCGAATTTTGTTAATAGAACACGCGTATGGAAAGTTAAGCATAGAAATTTTTCACATTCCTTCATCTCCCCCTGAACTTGTACTTCCTGTACCTGTCTTCTTCATATCAAATGCTTTGTCAGAAATACATATAACCAGAATAAACAAATCAATCATGAGAGACATCATACATTGCTCCCCCTGTGACGATACATTACTAAATCTCATAATGTATCCCACATCATTCCTGCAGTCAATCAGAGAAGTAAGCTTCAGAAGCGGATGACTGCAGTAGGGTCAAAATTCCCTACGTTTCTGATCGGTCCTCCATCTTTTTCCAGATTTTTTTGAACATTGTATTTGTGTGCTGGAAGTTATCCAATTTCTCATATCTGTTCAACCTGCATTCTTTTTCTACATGTCCATACTTGTTACAATAATAACATCTCATGTGTCCAGAGAAATAAGCATAAGAATCATAATGAGTATTTCTAATCTTCCTCCTTTTACAATCAGCTGCTTTATGTTCATACTTGTTACATGAAAAACAATATCCCTTGAAGAAACCAGAGTACCTTTCTATGTAGGAACTGTTTGATTAAGGCTGAAATGATCTTCTCCTGCAATTTGCTGCAACATGCCCATAATTATGACATTTAAAGCATTCAACTTTATTGACTGATTTCCTTTGAGATTTCATCATTGTTGGTTGACCTTTTGTTTCTTTCAACACTTCAGGTTTTGCATTGACATCCTCCGAATTTTTAGCACTTCCTTGTGAGCTAGATTCTCCTTTAACAGTTTCATGGAAACCAAGACCAAGTTTGATAGCAGGAGACCTTTGACTACTCAGAATATTGTCCAAAATATTAGTACTATCTTGAAACCTCAAAAGTTTAATCTTTTCTTCTAATTTACCTTTGAGAATGTTTACCTCAACCTCCAAGGCTTGACATTGCTTCGTCAAGCTTTCTTCTTTCCTTCTTCCATCTTCTACTTGATCCTTCAGATTTAGAATCTCTTCTTTCCACCAATTTTCGTTTTCTTCACATGTTTGTTGCAGCTCTTCATTCTTCTTATTTGATTTTTCCAGATCTTCTTTGAGAGAGATGATTTCTTCTTCAAGGCCTTCCTTTTCAAATGATAGAGGTTCTTCATTCTTCTTATTTGATGCTTCAAGATCTGTTTGTAGAAAGATGATTGCAGCTTCAAGTCCTTCATTCTTCTTGCTTGATTTTTCGAGATCTGCATTTAGATCGTTGATTTCCGCTTCTAGTTCTTTAATTCGATTGGATGCATAAGTATGAAACCTTTGATACTTGTCCACCTGTCCATTCAGCATTTCTATTTGATCTTTCATTTGAGAGATCATCTCTTTGTAGATAGAATCTTTCTTATCAATTTCCTTTTGTTGTTCTTCAACTTTGATCTTGATAGATTGTTCTAGATCCACAACTTTACTTTCACTTTCTACACCATTGCTTGCACAAAGAAGATTACAAGGGCCCAAATCACTATCAGATTCATCTTCTTCAATTTTCTGAGATATCTCCTTGCTTCGAGTAACCTTCTTCTTTTTCCTCTTTGCCATGAGCACTTGTAGAGCTTCGTCAGAATCTGTTTCATCTTCTTCAATTTTTGCTATACATGATTTCTGAGGTATCTCCTTTCCTCGAGTAACCTTATTCTTTTGCTTCTTTGCCATGAGCAATTGTAGAGCTTGGTCAGAATCTTCTTCATCTTCACTGGACACTTCATCATCATCTTCATTTGCATAATAACTCTTCCTCTTTTCAAATTGTTTTCCTTTACCATGTTTTTCTTTATAAGGACATTTAGCAGCATAGTGACCAACTTTTCCACACTCAAAACATTTGAAGGGAAGCTTACCTTTGAATCTTCCAGTACCTAGGTGGAGTTTTCTCACAAAATTCGCTTCTTCTTCTTCGGATATATAGTTGGTTTCTTTGACAACTTCCTTTTCCTTTCCTTTTGCAGACACCTTAAAAGCAGCTTCTCTGATTTGAGAAGGACATCCTTGTCTCATTTCAAAAGCAGTCAAAATACCATGTAATTGAACAATAGTAAGAGTTTGCAGATCTTGCCTTTCTTCAATAGCTGAAACTTTAGAGTCAAATTTTGAAGTCAAGGATCTTAAGACTTTTTCCACCAGAGTAGTATCGATTATGGTTTCACCCAAATTTCTCATCCGATTTACAATATCATCTAGACAAAGAAAGAAAATGGCAACACTTTCATCACTGTGCATCTTCAAATTTTCATATTCGATTCTAAGAGTTTGGAGTTTTGCACTTTTTACCTTTGTATCTCCTTCATAGCTCAGAATGATTTTGTCCCATATTTCTTTTGCTGAATGTAGCTGCATCACTTTAGCAAATTCTGATTCATACATGCTTCCTAACAAGACATTTACTGCTTTGGCATTGATTTCATACTTCTTCCTTTCTGCTGCATCAGTAGGAATACTTGCTGGGTATTGATAACCTTCTTCCACGATTGCCCATACATCTGCACCAAGACTTTGTAGATATGCTTTTGTTCGTACCTTCCAGAATATCAGATTGCTCCCATTGAATAGAGGTGGCTTTATAGACATCACTCCTTCTTGACTTCCCATTGCGACGGATCTCCTTCAAGCGATCAAGCTTCTGCAGAAGGACCTGCTCTGATACCAATTGTTGGGAAAAATACTGAGAGGGGGGGTGAATCAGTATTTACTGCATATTCAAAACTTTTAATTTTTCTTGCTTCTAAAACCCATACGCTACTTTCCTGAAACAGACTCGCGTATATACGCGGATACCCTTTATGAAACTCGCGTATACACAGATATCTAATTATGTCATTAGTTCTTCACTTAAATCATTCCATCATTCATTCATCATATGTTTAATAAACAGTAAACATGAACAGTAAGAACAGAGTAAACCATCACACAAAGCATCACACATGAACACCAGGATTTTTAGGTGGAAACCCAAGTCGGGAGAAAACCACCGCTGCCGTTGCTCAGCCTTCAATCTTTTATTATAGAGAAAACATCTTACAACATATGTGCTGGTGCAGACTCCTACCAGCACGCAGGCACCCACCTGCGCTCGTTTACCAGCCTCTCCTGGAAGGGAGCTCCAACCCCCTGTTCTCGTTTACCAGCCTCTCCTGGAAGGGAGCTACGACCCCCTGATCTCGTTTACCAGCCTCTCCTGGAAGGGAGCTACAACCCCCTGACTGAAATCTACAACCCTCAGCACCACCATGGACCATGTTTCATCAATTTTCACAATGGATCCAAAGCTTCCTCTAGGACACCATTTGCAGGCCATGTTTCATCAAATTTTCATACTGGACCCACTCCACATAATTAAGCTCAATCATACAACCAGACTGATACAGACAACTCAGAACTGTAGAATTCAGATAGCAGTAACCCAGCAGAATAGATCAGACATTTCTTACCACAGACTTCAGCAAACCCTAGTTTGCATACGCGCTTTCCTTTCACTGATGTCGCATATATACGCGCTTCCATTCACACAAACCAGCGTATACTTCTGTACATTTTATAGATTCAATTTTATTGCGCATAGGCGCTTTTTCTTCAGCGAAGCCGCGTATATACGCGCTTCCTCTTCGGAAAACTAGCGTATGGTTCTTCAGAACTTTTATGTCATTGCAATTCTTCACAGCAGATACATCACTTCAGATTTTACCCTTTATCTCAGATAGATGTTCGCCTCATCACAGATCTAATCATTCCATCAACAGATCTAGCAAATACAAGTACAATTCAGATCTATATCCCCTTCTTCATCATTGGTGCATCATATATTCAGATTTATCATTCAACTGTAACCCTTTCCATTCAGATCTACTTCAGAGAGAAGTATTCATTCAAGCTCAGACATCTTGCACCCACACTCATGTTTTGCACAATGAATTTCTTCTCTTTATATAGGTCTACCCTTTTTCAATACCATGAGCCAAAACCACATTACTTCCGATGGTATTCCTGGATGGGGTCAATTAGGCGGATCATTACTCAATACAATGGGTCAATACCATGGTGGTTACCCCTGGTTTTGCATTTTAAGAGCGCTTTTTCCCATACGCGACTTGGAACGTTGTTTCTCGCGTGCATACGCGACTTACCTTAGACAGATCCGCGTATGCCTTGAGACATACTCTTTTCACCATAGATTTAGCACAAGCTGAATTCATTTCTTCATTGTCTTCTGTACTCACTGTAGATACATCAGATTTCCTTCATCAAGAACATATTCTATCAAGCACAACTTCAGCAAGTAAGTTGCCATCATCTTCATCAAGTGGGTTGCCTTTCAAGGACAACACTCAGCATCATATTGTCAACAAACATCATATCACATCATATTTACATCATTTACCAAGTCCATCAAGTCAAGAATAACTTCATCAGGTGGATTTCCATCAAGGACAACACAAGTCAACAATCTCATGTCTTCATCTTCATTCAGTGGGTTGCCATCAAGGACAACACTCTGCATCATATTGCCAACACTTTGAGATTGATAATCTCCTCTATTAATGATGACACTTTCAGTTGAAGCCCATTCAATGTCATTTGACCCATTGCATGTTCCTGTTTGACACTCTCTAACTTTCTTACCAACATCATGTATTCTTCCTCAAGTACTTGTAGGTGTTGCTTGAATTTTTCAAGCATATTATCCTTTTATTTTATCAGATCCATACTAGTTTGAATTTGAACATCCATTTTTTGACACTTTTCCTAAACAACACTTAATTTATCCTGCAATGCATATACATGCTTTTTCACCTCGATCATCCTTTATATCAACTCCTGAAAGTACAACACCTCAACTTGTAACATTTGCAAATTTCTAATACTCGTTTGGATCTCATTTTTAAGTGCCTTTTTTTCCTCATACAACTTGCTTAATTATTCCATCAATTGCTCTATATGCTTGTCCCTTTGAGCAATGTTACCCTGTATTATAGTCACAAGACTAAGTTTTGTATCGTCACCAGACTAATTTGTGTTAATGCTTTAGTTAGAAATATTTTATTTTCCTCTTCAATAAGACACAACGTTCCTTGTAACTCATCATTTGGAATTTTCACAAAACTGTAATCTTGTAAATTTATCTTATGCTCATTTTGCAAAATCGGATGAGCATATTGAGAACTTTCTAAATAATGTTTCAGATGTTTAATTTATAATTTTAGGTTTGCTTCTCTCTCTTCATTTGTTTGTAATTCTATTCCCATCCCTTAAGAAACCCCCTGTAAATTGGGGATCTTCTACTAGTTTCCAATGCCACAATGGAAAGGTGTTTTTGAACTTCTTCAACATGTTAAAGTTCTCTTTGAAGGTATTTTACTTTCTCAAAAATAATATTGAGCGTCTGCATGCTTTCATAAAAAAAAAATTCTGATAGCCCCCTTGCAATATCAGGCATAACAAGTATGCTTTGAAGCTTCTCCATCTATACTTTCAGTTCCTTTTTAAATATCATTTCAGTGGAAATATTATTCAACAATGAAAAATTTTATTTTCTTTGTATGTGAATTGACCTTTCTAGTTCTGAAACCTTCTCTTCCACAAATTTATACTCTTTGATACATTTCTCACATTCAACTGAAAATGCAGTGTTTTTTTTTTCCATTTGACATAGTATGCCATGTAACTCTCCAATCTCAAGCTGACTATTTTTCCATTTTTCTGACTCTTTTTGTAGTTTAGTCTTCAGAACATTTCCTTCTGCTTGTAACAAGAAAAAATCCTTTCCTAAATTTCTTATTTGAGTACTACATGTTGTAAGTTCATTTTCATTTTTTTTTATTTCACACTTTCGAAAAAACATGGTTTTTCATTGAGATGTCCCACATGTCCATGTGAATTTTTCAACTCACTACTCAGGTTCATGTTTTCTCTTTCAAGTTGAGAAAACCTATTTTGGAAATTGTACAAATTTTCTTCAAGAATGTTTATCTGCTTAGTGCACTATTGATTCTCAGCTATTAGCTTATGCTTCTCTTCCTGTAGATCCTTGGAAAGTAATTTTTTCTTCTTCAATTCATCAACAAGCCTCTATACCTCTATTGTATGAGATGATAGTACATTTTCTATATATGTCTTTCTGTCTCTAAGCTCCTCCTCTACTTTTTCAGCAATTTTTGACATTGCTAACTTTTTCTCCTCCTAGTTTTGGCAAAGTTTGCTCAATTTTTTTATTTTCATCTTGCAAACTAACAATACACAACTAAATACTCTTTGGGTCTAGTCATAATAGTTTGATTTACCTTGCGATCATCTGAAATATTTTTTCTAGGTCATTCCTTTCCTCTTTCAAGCAATAAATTTTTTGTTGCAGAGCATTTCTATGGTCCAAATGAAGTGCCACTTCATCCAAAAATTTGACTTTGTATTTCTTCAATTTAGAGACTTCCTCTTCTACAGTTTTAATAGATATTGATGCAGAAGATATTTTCTCCACCAGAGCATCATTCTTGTTTCAAAATTGGAAAAACACTTCCTCTAGAAGCTTTATTTTTATTTTAGCATCCTTCAGTCTCTCAATTCCCACTTGTATCTCTATTTTCAGATCTTTCTCTTATTCACGTGACTGACTCAATGCCTATTGGAATCTTGTTAGAGCTACATCAATCCTCCTGTTATGGGTAGTCTATTCTTGAAGTCTTATCTTATGATTTTATTTCTCGTTTCGTGTAAAAGTTAGTTATTCCACTAACAGGCTCATATCCTTGACTAAATTCTCCATATATTGTTTAAGGGTATTCTCATCCCTTTCTAAGTCATGTGCTTTCTCTTCTATAACTTTCAAGTGTAGAGCTCCAGTTGATAACTCATATTTAAGAATTTTTTTTCTTCTTCTGCATCCTTTAGCCTCTTAGTACCCACTTGTATCTCAGTTGTCAGAACTTTCTCTCATTCTTATGATTGACTAAATGGCTATTGGATGCTTTTCAGATTTGTGTCAAAATTTATGGTCATCATCCTTTAGCGTCTTAGTTCCTACTTGTATCTCTACTGTCATAACTTTCTTTTTTAATGTGATTGATTCAAGGCATGTTGGAAAATTCTCAAAGTTACATCAATACTCATGTTATGGGTTGTCTCTTCTTACAGTTTTATTCTAATAATTTGTTCCTAATTATGACTATAAGTTAGTTCTTCCATTAGCAAGGTCATATTTTTTATTAATTGTCCCCTCTCATGTTCAAGGGCATTCTTGTCCCTTTCTAAGTGGTGTGCTTTCTCTTATACAACTTTCAAATGTAGATCTCCATATGATAACTCATCTTTAAGCTTGTTATTTTCCTCGTGTGCAAGATCTAGTCTTACCTGAAAATCCCTGGCCCTATTTTTAGAAGTCTGATAAATATTGAGGACATATTGATACTAAAGAATTATTGCCTCATGTTTTTCATGTGACTTTGAAAGAGCTTTCCGACTTTCTTTTGCAACTTTTCCCAAGTGTCAAGTCCTCGTCCTAAACTTCCCATCTTGCATACCTATGATTTTATCATATTTAGGTTTATATTTGGGGCTCACATATTCATACTGGATTCCTTTTCCAAGGCTCCCCTCCAAATTCTGAAATTATGCTTCCAAATTTTGAATTTTTGTTTCAATTTTTTGATGCTCCTGCAATTAAAATTGTAATTTCGGTCTTAGTAATGTCCTTCTTGATAAAGTTATTCATTATTATTCTTCAAGGATAATACTTGATCCTTCAACTCACTGATTTTTTCATCTTGAGATGATGACTCTTCTTTCATCTTCTGGCTTTCTTCTTGCACACAATTCAACTCATCTTGAAATTATGATGCCTTTTTTAGTGGTTCTATATTCTGTAATTATTCATTCACTTGCTTTGAACCTTGCAATTTTGTAACTTCCCCTCCATCCTCTGCCTCTTCAAAATATAATGCAACCCTATTACGCATTTGGCTTTGTGTTTTCTTTTGTTGATCATACGTGTTTTTTATAATTTTATCAGCATCAATATTACTCAATTTTCTCTACTGTTGAATTTGGTTTGGAAATTCCTATGCCATGATATAATTCATTTAATATATTTCCCCAGAGATGTGGTCACAATGTTCTGCTAAAGCTCGATATTCTCTATAAAACTCTTTGACCAAATGTACAAGTTGTGGTCGCTTTTTGTAGAAAATCTCAGCACGCTTGGAAAATGAATCTGCATCCTCTTTAATCAACTTCAACATGTCTTGGATCCTGATATCCATATCTATCAGGTTTTCTCGAATCCATTTTGAATTTTTAGGGCTCACATGGTTATCCAACCACCAAGAGTAAGAATGGTGAGATTTTGATTGTAGCATAGTTTGATTTATCAAGCCCAAGTATACAATATGTTTAGGTTATAAAATTTCTTCTCGATGAGGCCACTTTAGTTGAACTTTTTCTGGGATAAGTAAAGCACTAGGCCTTGATGCTACATGCTTGCTAATACTTGTACATGTTGTAGCTCCCACAAGTTGTTTCAATATTCCACTAATTTAGAGAAAAAAAAGTAACATTAAGGAGAAGTAGCTAAATCCATTGATACTTCATCCATCATCGTGAATTTACAAGTAAATCATAGTCATGTTCACATGTAATAAATTTGACTCAAGATTTCCAAAAGCTCCAGGTATTCTCTTTCAGATTAAACTTGCTCAATTTCTCCACACACACATTTCATATGCACTAAACCTCCTCTCAAATGCATCATCGTTATCATTTGACGAGTTCCTCTCTCGTCTTCTCTAGGATTTCCTCACATACAAAACCCTATATTCGAGTTCTTATCTCGAAACTTAGATTCTTACTCTGCCTACAATAGAGTTTCTCCCCTCACTTAATTCTATCAAATTTTCTATAGGATTCACATTTTTCATAAGATAGATTCATTCTAAACAAACATTGATTCTAATACACACACACACACAAATTGGAACTTATGAATTACATATACCCATAGACAATATCAAATAACATTAAATTCTGCACATACACATTATGTTTGTTACACAACATTTTGTCACCATCCCTAAAATCCCCATACCACACATTGAAGGACCATTTCTATGAATTATATGAAGTGTCATGCCTTGCAAAACGTATCATTGCAACCCTTGCCATGAGAATAAAATTTCCTCTGTTGAATATTCCTGGAACAGACCATCAAAAACACATGATTTTGGGTTGGCGTTGGTAGGCGGTTATGGCCTCACGTCGATAAAAGAAATTAAAACTGGGCCCCGTGCCCATTGGCACTCTATCTCAGTGAGTTGCTCGTGCTGAGCTATTTTTGGAAAGTTTTTTAAATATAGAAGTGAAGTTTCCAAGCTAACTACTTCGTGAGCGAGTCAGCTTGGGTTGTTCGACTGAATAATGTTGAGCACCTTCTTTTGGTCTCTTGTTTCCTCCTTTTGGGGAAACCTCCTAAAGGATAAGGCCTCCCTTCCACCATTTGAGGGATCCCAACCTCCTCCTCTCTTTCTATAAATACACGTCTCTCACATAGATGCAACTAGCTGAATAGGAATTGCTGAAACATTTTGCTGAGACAGTCTGATATAGCTAGTGTGAGATAGAGCAGAGAGAGACCTTTGTCGAGAGAGAGCTTAGGCTTATTGCCTTACCATGTCAAAATTCCCCAGTGGAGTCGCCAGCTTCTTATGTAGGTAAATCCCCTCTACGGACAGAGGCAATCCCTCTAGCCCTAGGGTGGGTCTAGCAGCAAGAGGACATGCTAATGTGTCGATTTTTAGTTAATGAATGAAATGAGTTTGGATAGATTGTCCTACCTATGATCCAACGTGGTTGTCGTAGTTGTAGTAGTGGTCTCCAGATCTTCGCCCCAACATGTTGTGGTCCTTCAGCAATGGTACTCGAGTTCCTGCACAAAGATCAAAGGACGAAAGTAGCATATAAGATAATAATTGCATTCATAACTAGCTAATTAGTCAAGGAGAATTAAACGTATTGCATAAGATAAATCACATCAACACAAGACGAGAACCAAAACATCATTCATGTATATATTAAGAGAAAGAAAGAGATTACAACCTAAGCCTTAACGTATCAGCCCCCTTCAGCGATTACAGTCAAAACGCATCTCGAGCCTAGTAGTCTCATAGAACCGAAAAGGTAAAAATGTGTCTAAGAGAACCTCTTAGTCGTGATAGGCTAAGGTATTCCTTTTTCATAAATAATCTATCCCAGCCCAAAAAGGGGGTAAACTTATACTGGGTAGATGTCGTTTTGCAGCCATTTAACGAGTTCAAAACAAAAAGAGTCTCAACAATATTTTCAGTTTTAGAGATTCAGAAAAGAGCTGAAAGATGACTCCAACAATGAATTTTTCGTGTTTTTACCGAGTCCAAAAAAAGTATAAAATACAACTCATTACTTCATCGTTGTTACGTTGAAAACCTGGCGCTGCATAAGATACACACATAAAACCCATTTCTCAAAATAACATAGCCAAATAGTTGAAAAATATGCTTTAAAACCTAATTAGGGCTTTTAAAATTTATAAAATGCCAAATATGGTAAAAAATAAATTACTTTTCACTTTAACCTCTTGTGAGCAATTTGCTACCCTTTTTCACTACGTTTTTACGACGTTGATAGCAGGCAATCCAGAAGACCAATCTCGAATCTGTCAGTTCCAGGTAAGCTCTTACATCCTTCCCTACATTTTGATTTTCTTTCATTACTTGAAACCCTAATTTTGTAAATATATGGAGGGGATTTTCAAAAACTAGGGCGCGACGGTTGGCGCGGGTATCAAGCATGGACCCGCGCCAACCATCCTAAAATTTGAACAGGGGCATGCCAACCCCGAAAATCATTTTTAGCATGTAATTTTAAACAAGGAGGCCCAAATTAATCATTAAAAAGCTTTGGATTTGGATAATGATAGTCATATCAACGTTTTTGTAGGTGTGAAAAGACAAAATAGTGATCGAATGGAAATAACAAGAACACAGTGAAGAAGATGAGGAAGCCATGGGCAATAGGAGATGCATGAAAGCTCTCAAAGATTGCAGGCTCAAGAAATTATTTATGACACCATGTCTCAGAGCCTAATCAAAGCTGTTGCAGTACTTGATGAGTGTATGGGACGTTGATCAGGAAAAATTCATTATTCATGACCAGGAACTTGAGATTGAAGTCTCAGATGTTTATTTCATAACTAGACTGTCGCGGAGGGGGGCAGTACCAATCCTGACCGATACCTGGCCCTTAATGGATAAAATGAGTATGGTTATTGATAGGGTGTGCCCAGGGGCAAGGAAAGGATCGAGAAGTGGAAAAGTGGACATCCAAATTATTCCCGTCGAGAGTGGATCTCTTCCTAGTCAGGTTCTTTTTGTTTCCTCTGATTCCCTGGGATCGCAGGGCGATCCTCCTGTGTCCATGATCCACGAGGGTGATCCTCCGACTCTTGCCGCCATGGTTCCAGAAAGTGATCCTCATGCTCTTGTTCCCAAAGCCCAGGAGGAAGGTCTTTTTTCTCCTGTAACACAGGGGATAATCCTCTTATGCCTATGGCACCCCCTTCATGTAGCTTGGTCGCTTCCTTTGATTGGAGTCAATTCATAGGATACTGTATTCCTTCTTACATGCTCTTTGAGATCACTGTGCAGGCCTGCAATATGGTTGTACCAAGCACGATTATAGATGAAGGTGCCTCGGTTAGTATTTTTTCCTCAACTACATGGCAAGCTTTGGGTTCTCCACAGCTTGTGCCTGTTACTTAGAATCTTTTGGATTTTAACAGAGGAACAAGTCAACCATTAGGGATCCTTCCAAAGTTGCCTATTATTTTGGGAGGGAAAACCGTCTATATAGACATGATGGTGGTCCAAGGCCCTTTGGATTTTAATCTACTCCTAGGATGCAACTATGCTTATGACATGGGCTCGCTTGTCTCTTCCCTCTTTGGTGTGATTTTTTTTCCACATGAAGGTCGGATTGTGACCATTATTCAGCTTTCATTTTTTGGTCCTGATGTGACATATGGTCTACCGCCATCCCTTCCTGGTCCTTACTTGCCGACGACTTCCCTGCCACATGTAAATTATATGGCTACCTGCCTCGTGCCCGCATTCAGTTATAGTGCCATTTTGCATCGTGTACTAGGGGCATTGGGTCCTACTTTCCAAGATTTTGTTCTCCCATCAGATGAGAACCTCTTGGAAGAGATGAATTCTTTTTCGTTATGATCAGGTCTACGGAGCATAGTTCGTTTTCTTGTGTCAAGATCCTCAAAAAATGAAACAATATTTTCATAGCATAGTTTGTTTTCTTATGTCAGGCTCCTTAAAAAATGAAACAATCTCTTCAGAGCATAGTTCATTTTATTGTGTCAAGCTCCTTAAAAATGAAACAAGATTTTCGGAGCATAGTTCGTTTTCTTGTATCAAGCTCCTTAAAAAATGAAAAAAGCTCTTCTAGGGATAGTTTGTTTTCTATGTCAACCTCATTAAAAATGAATTAGATCATGAGGATAGTTCTTTTACTGTGTCAACCTCGTTAAAAAATAAAATGTGTTCCCTTTTCAATTCGAGTCTTTGATTAGGTCTCGTGAAATCCAAGTCGATTCTTTCGTCTAATCTCGTAATTGCACCTTCATTCCATCCACCTATTGGTAACCAGTAGTCTACTTAACTGAATGCCATGGAGCTGGGGGGGCATGTACCTCAAATTGAGTCACCATGTTGGGGGCATGAAAACATTTCAAGCATAGTTTTCCATTTCAAGCTTGTGTAAAAATGAAACCGGTTTCAAGCATAGTTTGTTTTAGTTTCAAGCTTGTGTAAAAATGAAACCTGTTTCAAGTATAGTTTATCTTTGTTTCAAGATTGTGTAAAAATGAAACCAAGTTTAAGCAGAGTTTCCTAATTTCAAGCTTGTGTAAAAATGAAACCATTCCTATTTTACCTCTCGTGATTGCCATTTTATCAGCCTGTTTTGCGAGATGAACCTTGGTTTTCTCATTCCATCTTCACCATCTGCTTAGCCAATCATACGCCTTCACTTGTTTGTTTTACCCATTCCTTTGGAACAACTGCAATGAGTGGTCTTTTTAGCCAATCTCTTGACCTTTACTTGTTCTGAGTAGTTCCACCATCACCGAAACCAGTTGCTACCCTTAATTCCACTCGTTCCTCCAGGAGGAGTCAACTTTCAAGCTCTTTTCTGACTCTCAAAAATTGAAAAGATTGTCAAGACTCTTGTCGTTTTGAACTTGTTAAAGGCTGCGAAACGATATCTACCCAGTATATATTTACCCCTTTTTCGGGTTGGGATAGACTATTTACGAAAAATGAATACCTTAGCCTATCGCGACTAAGAGGTTCTCTCAGACACAGTTTTCTACCTTTTCAGACTTGTGAGACTGCCTACGAAAAGGGACTGCTCGAGTTTTCTTTTCCGCTTCTTTTCAAACTATCTAAACATGAAAATATGTTGATTTATTCCTTTTTCAGACTCGTTAAACTCTAAATGACATCGGAGACTGTCGCCATGACGTCATCGAGTTCCTTCTTCCTAGGGCTCATGAAATGTACTAGGTTGGATTTTTCCAAAGGAAAAACTTACATGACAAGCACATGATATCTCCTTCAAGCTTGTTTTCCAAAAATAATTGGGGTACTCGCCAGCAATGGTGGGGGAAAATGGAACCAGTTCTCAGTCGTGTTGGCAGTATGTTGCTTTTGAACATGACACTCATCTGCATTCGTTTCGATTTGGGGACATCTCATTTCGTCATTTTTACCTCCATGGGTTTGATTAATATCTTTTGACCACTCATCTACTCTTTGCCACATCATCATGACCTCAGATCCCTTGATGTCAAATACTACCAAATCCAGAGTCGTGTCGCCGATATGTTCAAGAGAAGTTTTTGTTTGCAGTTTTCAACCTCCCTCTAATTCTCTTTCCATCCTGATTCACTATCATCATGTCCCTCTGTCTTGTGTCGATGATGTGGGAAAAATTATGGCCCTCCTTCGATCGGGTCGCTTCTTGTCGACTTCAGCTCATTATCTAGGAAGTTGATCTAGAGACTCCCTTCCAGTACCCTAGAGCTTGCATGCCTAAATGGAAAGTTCTTCGCATTCGATGACAGGTCCACATCATAGGCCTTCGATCAAGTGATTATGCGGGTGTTCAACGCTAGATCATTGTTCACATTCAGTGGATTGTACCTGTTGTACCTTGAGAGCCATTATCATTATTTTTTGTTTCTCTCATGCCTGTTAATAGCTTAAATCATTGGCTGGTAATCATGTGACTTCATTGCATGTTCGACTTCAGCTCACATATTCACATGCTTGAATTTGTACTTTTTCGGGTCGAAATGGAGCGCAAGACCCTGGATTTTGTCTGATAAGATCCAAGCTGTGGGATATTTTGGTTTATCATGAATATATGCATGACTCTTTTGATTGGATGGCTTCGACCATACCTGAGTCTATTTGTTGATCCTTATTGTTGGATGGTTGCGTCCATACCTCGAATCTCAATTTTTATGTACTCTATCATGATGGTTTCACCCATGCCACATGTTCATGTATCAAAGATATTAGTTGTATTTGTACTTGCACGTATTCCGAAAATAGTGTTTGGTTCGAATGTGTTCTCATAAATAATTTCACTCCTCCCTCTCTCTCAGTCCTCATGCTTTAGGGGGCATCTGTTACACAACATTTTGTCACCGTCCCTGCAATCCCCATCCTACACATTAGAGGACCATTTCTGTGAATTATATGAAGTGTCATGCCTTGCAAAAAGTATCATTGCATCCCTTGCCATGAGAATAACATTTCCTCTATTGACTATTCCTGGAACAGACCATCAAAAACACATGCTTTTGGGTTGGCGCTGGTAGGCAGTTATGGCCGCGCACCGATAAAGGAAATTAAAACTGGGCCCCGTGCCAATTGGTGCTCTGTCTAAGTGATTTTCCCGTGTTGAGATTTTTTTGGAAAGTTTTTTAAATATAGAAGCGAAATTTCCAAGCTAACTACACTACTACATTTGGCCGAAATTCCGACACCTGTTTCCAACGCTTTTGACCAAATGTCGGAAATTTTCCCAATTTTTTTCCATCCCGCCCGAAACCGTCGCTATACCGACGTCTATAGAAAAGTGTCGCAATACCGACACTTAAACAAGTGTACTTAATTCGACGTTTAAGAAAACGTCGCAATCGCGACTACCATAATGACGACTCGCTATTGAGACGACTCTAAACGTCGCAACTGCGACACAATATCTAGGTGTCGCCATTGCGACGTTTGGAGGCACCGTCCTAATAGCGACGCCTTTTCCGCCGTCGGTATAGCGACAATTATTTTCGCGCTACATAAAAATACCAAACTTATATGGGCCCTACATAAAAATTCGAAACTTATATGCGCACTACATAAAAATGTTTCGTATTTGTCGCAATAGCTACGTTTGATATCACGCGCGCATTCGCCCTCTACTCTTGCAGAACAGCATTTGCCCTCAGCATTCGTGCTCAGCTCTTGCAGAACAGCATTTTCCCTCAGCATTCGCCCTCAGCATTCGCCCTCAGCATTCGCCCTCAGCTCTTGCAAAATGGTAAGTTCTTACTGCAGGCCCTTCCTCCTATAGTAGGGTTGACTCTATTTGGGTTTTTTTGGTCAATTCCATTGGATTGTGTTAGGCTGTAGGGTTCTCTCTAGATTTCAAGAATCAAGATTCAATACCCTCTATTATCTTCATCACCCAATACAAGATTTAAATTTTCCCAAAAAAACGCTTATTAATTTGGTAGCCATTATTTCTCCCTACTTTAAAAACCCTACATTTAAATGAAAACAAGCATTGCATTTCAACTACAAAAATATATTAGTGTTCAAATGTACATGTGTGCTACATTAACGTCTAATATCACGTGCGCATTCGCCTCACGCTCTTGCGAACACCATTCACCCTCTGTATTCGCCCCTCAACTCTTGCGAATAGCATTCACCTTCGACGTCGCCACTGAGCTCTTGCGAAGCATTGGCCCTCGGCATTCGCCACGGAAACGGCCTGTTGAATTCCGGAAACGGCATTCGCCCTCGGCTCTTGCAGAACGGCCTTTGCCCTCGGCATTCGCCCTCAGCATTCGCCTGAGCTCTTACAGAACAGCATTCATCCTCAGCGTTCGCCCTCAACTCTTGCAGAACAGCATTCGCCCTCGGCTCTTGCAAAATGGTAAGTTCTTACTGCAGGCCCTTCCTCCTATAGTAGGGTTGACTCTATTTGGGTTTTTTTGGTCAATTCCATTGGATTGTGTTAGGCTGTATGGTTCTCTCTAGATGTCAGGAATCAAGATTCAATACCCTCTATTATCTTCATCACCCAATACAAGATTTAAATTTTTCCCAAAGAAACGCTTATTAATTTGGCAGCCATTATTTCTTCCTGCTTTAAAAACCCTACATTTAAATGAAAACAAGCATTGCATTTCAACTACAAAAATCTATTAGTGTTCAAATGTACATGTGTGCATCACTTGTGTAGGGTATTCCTTTTCCACTTTCACATTATCCAAGAATGTGTGCATTATAGTTCATATTTTTTGTGATTTAGATTGCCTTGAAAAAGGAAAGGTAAATTATTTCCCATGGAAAAAGAAGGTTTTCCATTTTTATAGGTTGTTTGGACTTACGTGGAAAAATTTATGGTATGCCTTTCATATTATGTAGTTTAAATTTGAATTAATAGATTATTCTACATGCAAATATAATTACCTATGTGATGTCCTTCATCACTAATTAAAATTATAGGGTTTCAATTTCCTAGACTCTAACTCATCTGATGCTAAATTCTAGGTTCTCATTGGTGGATCACTCTTCCATTGATTTCCTTTCCCTCTGGATCTTGTCATACTTTAAAAGTCATCAATGATACATATATTATTTCGGGTATCCCAAAAGGCTTTATAGTAGAACATATTGTGAAGTTTTTTTTACACTTGAGGATTCTTTTTAGAACTGCAACGCGGTCTATGCTATCGAGTTATATACCAAGCAACTTGTCCTTAATAACCACACTATGAGGTAGGTTCAACCAGTTTGAACTTGTTGGTACATAGCATATGAAGTTGTTGATGAGTCCATATCACAAGTCTATTATGGTGACAAAAGTGAAGACACGTAATGATAGTTATTATGTTAACGTTACTAGAAACATTTTCGAAATTATGCATGCTATCAAGATGTCAAAATTCCAGGCATTAGGTGTCAATACTCGTAGCTAATAGAAAATAATAATAATATAAAAAAATCACAACTTTATTCTTGAAATATGATTGTTACACATTGGTAACCTAGTTCATGAGTTACTATCACCCAAAGATTGCAAAACAAACTCAAAATATAAATTAAACCAACATGAGAATCCAACTAAGGGTTTCTCGATAAAATCATGCCATAACCTGGCATTTTGAAACCCAAATTTGAATCCATCATAAGTAATACAATGCAAACTCAGATGGATTTTCAATGCATGTTTGCATGCTACACTTATTCTCTCTCTAGATATCATTTTTTAAATGGAACCATTAGTCAAGCCCACAGTCCTTTTTATGTGAAAAATTTCAGCTCTATTTGAGCTCTTTTTTGCTTCACCACCTCCATAAAACTGTTACACGGGGTCTCTCGCCCCCCTCCGGGTCTTGGGGACTTCTAGGGGATGTTTCCCTCACGCCCCCTCACGTCCCCCTCACCGCCCCTTTTAGTTTATGGTTTCGTGTTAAAATTTGATGTGCCACTTAGCATATTTGAGAATCCAAGTGATTCTGATTCAGATGGTGACATGGTTGATCTTGATATATTCGTGCAGAAGTTGGATGCAGAGACTAGTGGGGCATTAACTTGAGCATTTATGCTCATTTATCGGTATGATGATATCATTTGATATTCATATGTTATGTTTTATGTTTTATGTTTCAGACATAACTTATTTGCGTTTAAGTTTTATGTTTCAGACTTGAGTTGTAAACTTCAGTTTAAAATCTATTTTGAATCTTGATATAATATGTCATATGATATCTTAAACTTTATTTTCATTGTACATTGTTAGTAGTTACATTAATGATTATGTAGTTACAAACTTACAAACTTACATGCATGATTGTATGATGTATGTTTTAACTTTTAACTTTTAAATTTGTTTCAATTATATGATTCATCATTCATCGATTTGTAATTTTATCATTTATGATTTATCTTTCATTGTAAACTTCAGTTTAAAATCTATTTTGAATCTTGATATAATATTTCATATGATATCTTAAACTTTATTTTCATTGTACATTGTTAGTAGTTACATTAATGATTATATAGTTACAAACTTACAAACTTACATGCATGATTGTATGATGTATGTTTTAACTTTTTAACTTTTAAATTTGTTTCAATTATATGATTCATCATTCATCGATTTGTAATTTTATCATTTATGATTTATCTTTCATGATGCAAGTGTATGATGACTGTATATACATTCCTTGCAAAAATATAGTTACATTTTAAATATTAAATTTTATAATTTTTATGACCACGACGTCCCCCCACGTTTCCTGAAAATTGGTAGGGAGCTTTTGCATAGGCCGCTCCCGCGCTCCCTCGTCCCCTCGCTCCCACCTCCAGGGGACTTGGTGGAACATTGCCATAAACATATGCAAAAATATATCATGATCTTGGAATTCCATTACATATGTATGTGCCAATGTTCCATAATCTTTCCCCATCATCAATTTAAGAAATTTCCATTGAATATCAAATTATGGAGGGGGGGAACTTTTTGCTGCAACATTTGGCTCAAAATCAGGGACCATCTTCGTATGAGGTGAATGAGAACTATAGACATTTGAAGAAGTAGATTAGTGCCTTTTCCTCTGGCCATGGAGTCATATACAGTCATCCATCACAAAAATTTGTCTTTGTTCATTCTCACCTTGAAAGTTGCAAAAAATCATGCCCTAATTGAAACGACACTAAATTTGAAAGATATAATAAAAATGCAAGCTAGAAGTACCCTATTAATACAAAGGGAAAACCTTCCTACCTACCCTAACTGAGATAAATTTTGATTGAATAGGAAACATGATATTTCCTATGGAGTTGATCCAACAACTTGTTAAATGTATGGGACTAAATCATGCATTTGATTTCCAGGGAAACATACGCATGAAGAGAAAAAGTGCAGAATTAATGGAAAATCCATACATGCCACTTATAAAAACTACACCGAAAGGTCAAAAAATACTTAAGGCCTTAACTTAATTTGAATCCAAAAATGACAAAACGGGATTAGTGAAAACACGAGAGTGGTGTGGGTGAACAACATAAATAAAAAGTGAAGATACCTTTCCCCAAGATGCCTTTGTCACCGTTGTATGAAAACATGTTTTCCTTCCCCTTTATACATGCAAGTGAATGCATTATAGGTATGGTGTTTTCCCAGAATAGGAGAAGCCTACTTAAATATATCATTTGTGGATTGAATGTTTGGGTGCCTTAATGTGCAATGACATGTTTCGAGGACTGAATTCAATGCAAGGCATATTTGAAACTCTAACTCTGTCTTCCGGTGTCTTATTAGAAATTATTTCAGTTTTCATTTTGTGTTTTCAAGTTAGATATTGTTTTCAATTTTTTACATTTATAATTTTATTGCAATGTGGCAGACTGATCAGAGCAGTGCAGGAACAACCCCGAGACAGGATGATCGCGGAAAGAGGCCAGCGAAAGAACATGTAAAGTGCCAACATTGCTCTATCTTTAGGTATTTTAGTTATTTACATAATTGAAATAATATTAATTTTGTTCAAATATGCAGACACCTAGCCATGGTACGCCTAATGATTCCCTCCTTGAGGAAGAGCTTTCTTCATCCCTATCTCCAGTGTTGTTGTTGCAAAAAAGGTTACGAGATGCAAGGTCGGAATTTAATGCTTTGATAGATGTGCCTCAAACACCTGAAACAGAAGAGAGGATACAACATCTTATGAGGCAGCTAAATATATATCAGGTAATAATAAAAAGTCAAAAGGATATTTTTTTTGTTCTGCATGAGATGAATTGTGATAGTTTGATTTTTAATTTTTACATTGACTAAACTAACAAAAAGTTCTTTTGTATGTAGCGTTTTTTGGCATTTGTTGAACCCGGTGTTGGTGGTAGTGGGACACAAGGGCAAGAGATTGCCCAACAACCCTCTCGTACACCTTCTACTCCTTTAGGTGCCAGCCAAGAAACACACCCTGCCCAAGCAGACACCCAGCCAACCGCTGAATGTGTTGGCAATGATGAGGCTGATATGGCCAACTACATTATTGCGTTTCCTGGAGCTACACGTGTCATCTCCACAGGGACCATTAATGGCACGTTGTTGGTGAACGATGAGGGTGTCCCTATAAAGCATGTACAACTCCCAGGTAAATTTTAATATTTTAACTATTTCTTGTACTTTATCTAAAACATATTTATCATGATTTTTATTTTTAAATTAATGATAATATCTTCTTTTTCTTTTGGTTTTATTATGTGTAGGAAACAATGAGTTCTACAGGATTCTGGAGAGCCATGCGTTGGTAATTTTTGGCCCAACCATACGTACAGGGTGGAATTCCCAGAATTCCAACCTGAAAAAAAGAACTTCTAGATTATCTAGAAGCCCTTTTTGGGGTTGGCACATTTGACAGAAAAGCGGTGGCTCAGGTAGCCGGCAAATATTTGAAATATACCAGGGACACCTATAGGACGCAATTGCAATTTAACCCTAGATATGAGCGTCCTCTCGCAGTTTCGGAGAGTGAGTGGAGAGCACTCATCCATGACGGAAAAGAGAAAAGGGCAAAGAAAGAAGGAAAAATGCCAACTGGACCCGCAAGGTAAATTACAACTTTAATTCAATGGCTTTAATTTTCTTTATGTCTAAAATAAAAGTGTGCTACGTCATATCTGACTTCAATCTTTTGATGCTAGGTTGCCTGACACCTCAAAGGCAACCAAAGCTAGGATTGAGAAAAAGGGCCATCACAAGCTCGGCCGGGGTGGCTACTTGAAATTAGCTGCAAGAATTGTAATTAAGTAGCTAAACATCTTATAATTAATTGTATCGCCTTGCAACGTTTTTGTAATCCTATCAGATATGATTAAAAATACACAATCATATATAATGTAGGGTGATGACTTTGGAACAATAACTACAGAGGAAGATAAAAATATTGCTTTACGTTTTGGCTATCAAGCTGTAGTTGAACGTCGCAGAAGCTTGGGGCAGGTCCCAAGATCTACAATGCCTGATAAGGTAAAACATTAACCTTTCAATAATTTTGTTTTCGTCCATAAATTTAATGTCTAACAACTTTGTTTAAATCAGGGGAGCAACACTACCGACGAGGTAAATAACCCAGTTTTAGAGCCAGATGTAGATGATCCTCTCATGCAACCTGATCATTGTAGTGGGGACCAGGCCGACAATGCTACTATCAGTGAGGGCCGTGACGGTAATTAATTTCCACTTATAATTTTTTCTAATTATACCTTGATGGTTGTCCTTATAACGTTTTTTGTTTAAATGACGGAGAATGTTTCCCTTGAGGATCTTACCACCAGAGAGGAAGATAGGGCAAAAGTCCCAACGGCGACAACTGGTGCACCAGGTAAATAATCTCATTGCAATTTTTTTTATTAATATTACCGAACTAGTTCAATGATATTTAAAAAGTGACAATTAAAATTTAATATTATCTGTTTTTGTAGGCGATGCCCCGTCACTGGATGAGACCAGACATCGTGACTACGCAACTAGGTCAGCGGCGACAACTCGTGCACCAGGTAAATAATCTCATTGCAATTTTTTTTATTAATATTACCGAACTAGTTCAATGATATTTAAAAGCTGACAATTAAAATTTAATATTATCTGTTTTTGTAGGCGATGCCCCGTCACTGGATGAGCCCAGACATCGTGAATACGCAACTAGGTCAGCAGTGCGGGTCGAAAGGCACGAAACAGGAGTAGAGCACGATGATATTGATGATGTAATTAGGAGCTTTAGAAATAGGAAGAAGAAAAAGAAAATTTGATAATGTAAAATATTGTATTATTATAAGACAAACGTTACTATACTTGGAACGTTTTTTGCGTTATATAAAAAACTCATTTATCATACTATTTTTATGTCAAGCATTAATTGCAATGTTTCCTTGCGTACTTTTTGTTGAATTGTTTTTTTATTAGTTATTGAATATATTTTTTTATGCTCATGAAAGTAAAAAATGAAATATAGATTGGGTATTGGGGAATTGAGAGTGATGTGAGGGGGGGGGGAGGGGCCATAAGAGCTTCCACCTTCACGTGGTTGGCCCTGTTTAGTAGTGAATAATTTATTGGAGCGATTTAATCTTGGAGCAAACCTCCCTTGATCCAGCGTAGCAACAAAAAAGTCACTGTTGACTTAGTTGCTACTCTTTCAGATCGTGGGAGGCTTGTTCCAAGTTCATGCGACTCCAATAAATTGTTCTTGAAAAGAAGAGGAGCTTATTCAGGTATGTTTTGACATTTTCAACATATGTTCTAACATTATCATAAGAATGCATCTTAGAGTAAAAAATACTACATCAATTACTTGTATTTATTGTATAGATAATGATGGATTTTGATTGACTTGGCAGTGCAGGTACAAATTCTCTTGCATCATGAACAATACAACTTGTCAACCAGGGTCATGTCCAGGATATTTTTGCTTGTGCGCTTGACCGGGTTCGTAATGTCACATTTTGTAAGTTCCTTTACAGTTCATAATTCAATATTAAGCTTGTTCATGATTATTATCTAGGTTTTTTGTATGTGTTTTTTCATCTATTTGATTGTAAGCAACTATGCATGTTTTCTGTTGTTCACTATGATTTCTCCCATTACCACTCCCAGGATGAATCCGACTTTATTGTTACATAGGTTACTTTATTGTTACTATGATTTCTCCATTTACGATTTCATAGGTTACATCATGTAAAGTTGTCAATCTCGGGTTGGTGATGAGCTTTAGTTCTCCAGATTTGGGGCTTTTCTGATATTTTCTCCCTCATGTCATTCCTGCATCACCTCGTTGTTTGAGCATGCCAATTGTCTGCCACTTGTACCAATTGGCACATGTCAATCTCTGAGTGGTGCCACATTTCACCTATTTTCAGTGAGAGTTTAGGGTTTCTCTAACATAGCTTCAGAAATCCGATTCAGTGCCTCCTTGAATATTGTCACATAATACTTATGGTTTGGATTGATGAGCATGTTCTGAATGGTTGGTTGATTCATAAGAACCACCCATAAATCTCCCTTCCTCTAACACAGAGAAAATAAAAATTTCTTTGACAGGAGACAGAGTTTCAATACTTTGAAAACAAACTTCTATTCCCTTCAATAACTCAAAAAAAAACTATTACACTACTTCCTCATTGAGAGGGATTACAAAATTATGACTGCTACAAAACGCAGTGCATAAAACCAACTCACTGTCTGTTCAAAACAAACATACTCTGTCTCTAAGACACTCTGCTGTGTTTTTCCCTTTCACACTGTTGTGCATACACACTTAAAAAGTTACACTCGGTTTTTCACTTTTTACACACTGCTATGTAATAAAAAATTTACGTACTGTCTATAAAAAAAACTACCAAGCTTTTTCGACCTTTTTATTTTTATATGCCGGAACATATAAAACATATTATAATAAACCCTCTTTTTTAAAAAATAAAATTAAAACTAAATTCTATGGCCCACCTTTCATTTCGCATATGATATATATATAACATATGTATATATTAAACTATCAAAACATTAAAGAACCCTTTTCGTCGGACTTCAAAAGTCTAAATAGATTGAATTTCAAACCAAATTTGCGTTCCAAAATGGGATGCTGACGTCTGCCTAATTTTAACTCGAATTCTCAATCCAATGTGCCCTATAAAAAATTCAGGTCCGGTTTTCAGGTTTTCAGATTCCCTTCAATTTCATGCGATCCAATATTAATGCTCCATGTGTCCTCCTTTTGAATTTACAAAATTGTCGGGTAAATTTCTGTTTGTTTAATTTCTGGTTGGTGAATTGCGTTAATGCTGGCTGTTGTGTTTAAATACAATCCTGTACAGAAATATGGCTGTGGCCGTCTACAAAAAAAACTTGCGGGAATTTTAAATGCTGAATTAAATTTCTGGATGGCATGCAAGCAACCTCCAAAAAAAAATGTTGCTGCTGCATCCGTCCTTCTGCTGCAGCAGTTGAAGTTAAAATTCAACAGCACAGGGTTTAATAAGTGAGGGTGTAAAGGTAACTTTTTGTCGATAGTATTGGATTAAGATCATCTATTCATTTTTGTAGGGTCTTATGGTGTTTGGTTTTTTAGTTTTGGGTTGGGCTTATTGAGTCTAAGATAGTTTTTGAGTGAAAAAATTGCTATCGGGTATTAAAAAATTTTGGTTCTTTTGTCAAAATTTATGAGCTTGTTAGGAAATACAAAACTGACAATGGTTGTATCTTAAATTTGTGGAAAATAATTTGAAATGAAACCTTTTTGTTTAGGTTGTTGCAGCGGGTGCAAACCCCATTCAAATTACTAGGGGCATTGACAAGACAATAAAGGCCCTTGTTTCGGAACTCAAAATTTTGTCAAAGGAGGTAAACGCTTGCCTTTTGAGTAGGCTGGTTTTCCTTTTTGCTGATGGTTTGGTGTATCCAATTGAATTAGTTGCCTAAGGTATTTTTGGTTGCAAACTCCTTTTCATTTTTCATACAGTATTGGCCTTGTGGAATACATTTGATTGTGTGGTCTTGTTAGATCTACAACATTTGTAGTTGTTTAGTCTTATGGCCGAGGTGCACTTTTATTATGGAAATAGTTGATGCAATACTGTCATTTAATCCTTACTGCAGGGTAGCATGTTGAGAAGTTTCTTGTGAAACATTTGGTATTCAAAATGACACTTGATCCTATACAGCATCATGCACTTGACTTCAAAATTCATATTCAAAGTGTGCCAGACAATTCTTGCAAAATTTCAAATATTTATGTTGTTTTAAACCATTATCTTTTTCATGTATTGGATGCTGAAAATGTGAAAAAGACTTTGGTATGAAACCAAATGGTGAATAATTTCCAGCAAAACAACCACTTCCAAGACATGATTTAGAAGTAGAACATATGTACTTATGAAGCATAGAAAGATATCCTTGATGCATTGTCAATGTTTGGCTAGGGTTATTTTGGAGAAAATAACTCCTTATTCCTAGAATAGTGATCTTCAATACAAGTAAATGCCAGAGAAGAGAGATCATCGTGTGACGCAACAAAACTGAAATTGGACCCCAAGGAGAGCTGGTGTGTCTACAATCGCTCTGTCAGCATTTTCCCTTGGTTTACCCCGTTCTTTTCCTCCAGCCTGAGTCTTAATTGACTTCTTCTTTCTTCGGGTTTATTTATCAAATTAGTAGAATTTGATAAATAAATACTATCCACAATGGTTGGACTTTAATTTATATTCCCGACTTTATATTATCTCCAATCCTTATAACCAATGTTTAACTTTCGACACTTTGTATTTATACTCCACGTTTCTTTTTAAATAAATAACTTGTAGTGAACTTTCGGCTCTATATTTCACCACCCAGCCTTACAACAATCACCCTCCGGACTTATGCTAATTATCCGCCAATCGTTTAATTAAACAATTTCATTATACTCCGGCCCCACCTATATATATCAATAACCAATCAAACACTCGTATCGTACCTGGTTATCCTCCGCACACCTTAGTTAACCTCCGGGCAAGTTCAACGTGCGACCACCGTCCGATGGCCCTTCTCCAAATCAACGACTCTTGGCAATTTCGCTCGGCTTCCAACGTCGGGCTTTAACGTGCGATGGCGTGGTTTAAACGGTTGTTTTCCGGGGTCACTTCGCCACATGTCGCATTCCCTATGGAATCGCTCGCGAATAGGAAATACCGCCTACTCCGCAAAAGCGGTGCGATATGGGCAACCCGCTTTTGTGATTCCGCTCGTGGTTTTGGTAGAGGGCTTGACCATGGGTGCATGTCTAGTTCCGCTATCCTTTTGTTTGTTAACTCATGTCCAATCCTCGGGTCAGGTTCCGAAAGCACAACAATTGTGTCTCTTTATTAAGCGGGATTTTAATATGTGTATTATCAAAGAAAACCAACACAAATTTTATAAGAAAATTGTTCAAAAGTCGAGCCCGCCGGACTTCAAACGGCGATAAACCATAATTCAAACCAAATTCACGTTCCAAAATAGCCTGCTCACATCGGCCAATTTTGTGACGCGAATTTCTTATCAAATTCGTCCTAATATTTTACGGGTTCGGATTTCCACTGCGCGAGCGGCCCAAACAAAGATCCGCTCCAATCAATTTCTGCCACGTGTCCTCAATAAAAACTTGCCCTGCTCCCGGCTGCGGGTGCATTCGATGGCGTTTAAGGTGATGGGACATGGATATGGCGATTTCATATCATTCGCATTAACATTTAACGTTGTTCAATTAAGTTTTCACATCAAATCTACATTAATTAATTTTTAACACTATTCAAGATCGGACCTCCACTCCTCTGAGCGATTCCGCACGCTCCAATTTGATCCGGCCTTCGGCTCTCATTATTAATGATCAGAGATTCATTATGACGGGCGTCCTTTGATTTCATTGCAGACGGGTCGACATACAAAATGGCATTTAGCCATGGTTTTTCAAACAAGCCGGTTGCTGGATTACACTGTCTCGTAACTGTGACGATAAGGAGAAGTGGCCAGCGGAACTTCTGCCTAGACTTTGTTGCATATTTCCATTTCTCTCGGTTCTGTCTCTGTCTGTCTTCCTCTGTTAATTGGAATTCTGCTTCTTCGTCTCTTGTGCCCACTGCGCCTGAGATTGCACCCATGCCTCGCGTGCGTCATAGGATGCGTTGCCGCAAGGGGAGCACTAGAGGTCAATCCCGGCGCGCTCCCTCCAGCACCTCAACAGAGATGACTTCCGGCCAGTCCAGTGATTATTACTTAGGTCGATATCCAAATACTAGGAGTGGGCGGGGTCAGCTTGTGGCATCTGGCCACCGTATGGATTCCCCTGCTCCTGGCTTCCCCACCGCTAGTTCACCTTCTCCCACGACGCGCACTGTGCAATTTTCCTTTGATTGCACTCTCAACCGCCCGCGAATCACAGCTGTAGTCACTGTGGTCTTCCGCGAGGAGGCCCAAACGGAGGAAGAATGCACCCGTCCGGCGGGTCTGAGCTCGAAAAAATCCGGCCAGCATTCGGGCCTTCAGGAGGGGAGCCGTGGCATGCATGTGGAGGTAGCACCTAGCGATCCTGGACCTTCCGAAGGATGGTGCCGAATCATGGAGGAACCAACGGAGGATTAGTTTGGTTAATTTGTTTTTCTTGCTTAGCAGGCCCAGTTAATTGGGCTGCTTTTAGTTTATTTTACTGTGCTGGACCTTTAAGTAATATTTTTGAATTCTGTAAATTAAACGTTCAAGACTGGTTTCCCCGTATGAGGGCAGTATTCTTAATTTTTTGATTTTTTGATGACAAATATTCCATGAGTATGGCCGGGCAATGTTTTTGACTTCGGTGTAATTTTATTCGCAATGTTAATAGATTAACTTTACTTTGAATTCTCACATGATTAGCGTTTTTCTTGATCTGTTCAAGGATTTTGGGTACTTTAATTTGTATTTGGAACAATGGACGTCGGTACTCTATCTGTTGCTTTATTGTTCTACATACTACTATCACTCCTCTGAGCGATTCCGCACGCTCCAATTTGATCCGGCCTTCGGCTCTCATTATTAATGATCAGAGATTCATTATGAAAGCGTGTGGGATGCGTTGCGCGAGGGGAGCACTAGAGAGGTGTCCGATCTCGGCGCGCTCCCTCCATCACCTCAACGAGAGATGACTTTCGACGAGTCCGGTGATTGCTTAGGTCGATCTCAAATACTAGGAGTGGGCGGGGTCGTCTTGTAGCATCTGGCCACCGTATGGATTCCCCTGCTCCTGGCTTCCCCACCGCTAGTTCACCTTCTCCCACGACGCGCACTGCGCAATTTTCCTTTGATTGCACTCTCAACCGCCCGCGAATCACAGCTGTAGTCACTTTGGTCTTCCGCGAGGAGGCCCAAACGGAGGAAGGATGCACCCGTCCGTCGGGTCTGAGCTCGGAAAAATCCGGCCAGCATTCGAGCCTTTAGGAGGGGAGCCGTGGCATGCATGTGGAGGTAGCACCTAGCGATCCTGGACCTTCCGAAGGATGGTGCCGAATCGTGGAGGAACCAGCGGAGGATTAGTTTGGTTAATTTGTTTTTCTTGCTTAGTAGGCCCAGTTAATTGGGCTGCTTTTAGTTTATTTTACTGTGCTGGACCTTTAAGTAATATTTTTGAATTCTGTAAATTAAACGTTCAAGACTGGTTTCCCCGTATGAGGGCAGTCTTCTTAATTTTTTGATTTTTTGATGACAAATTTGCCATGAGTATGGCGAGGCAATGTTTTTGACTTCGGTGTAATTTTATTCGCAATGTTAATAGATTAACTTTACTTTGAATTCTCACATGATTAGCGTTTTTCTTGATCTGTTCAAGGATTTTGGGTACTTTAATTTTTATTTGGAAAAATGGACGTCGGTACTCTATCTGTTGCTTTACTGTTCTACATACTACTATTTCACTTTCTTATAGATGCCTCGGGCATATTTGAATGCTTTCTCAGATTGTCGATAATCTCCATGTGGACCGTTACTAGATTTTATATCATGTCCCTGTATGTGACATGGGGTATTTTTCTATCATTGTCTGGGGTGGGACTTCCACTTTTATGGATGGATATTTGGGTTCCAATCTTCAGATGTGAAAATGTAATGACTTCATGGACTGTTTTACTTCATATAATATATTCAAAATAGCATTTTTTTCTCTTCTGAAAAAAAAATGATTAATGTTTATCATTCTGCCTTCAAAACTAGCGATGCTGGTCTATGTTGCTGGTTTATTGATATGGTCTGATGGTCTTTTTATATTTTGGACATATCACACTCCTCACATGATTAGCGTTTTTCTCTGTTCAAGGATTTTGGGTACTTTAATTTGTATTTGGAATAATGGACGTCGGTACGTACTCTATCTGTTGCTTTACTATTCTACATACTGCTATTTCACTTTCTTATAGATGCCTCGGGCATATTTGGATGCTTTCTCAGATTATCGATAATCTCCATGTGGACCGTTACTGGGTTTTATATCAAGTCGTTGTATGTGACATGGGGTATTTTTCTATCATTGTCTGGGGTGGGACTTCCACTTTTCTGGATGGATATTTGGGTTCCAATCTTAAGATGTGAAAATATAATGACTTCATGGACTGTTTTACTTCATACAATATATTCAAAACATCGTTTTTTCTCTTGTGAAAAAAAAAATGATTAATGTTTATCACTCTGCCTTCAAAACTAGCGATGCTGGTCTATGTTGCTGGTTTATTGATATGGTCTGGTGGTCTTTTTATATTTTGGACATATCACACTCCTCACATGATTAGCATTTTTCTCTGTTGCAGGATTTTGGGTACTTTAATTTGTATTTGGAACAATGGGCGTCGGTACTCTATCTGTTGCTTTACTATTCTACATACTGCTATTTCACTTTCTTATAGATGCCTCGGGCATATTTGGATGCTTTCTCAGATTGTCGATAATCTCCATGTGGACCGTTACTGGGTTTTATATCAAGTCCCTGTATGTGACATGGGGTATTTTTTTATCACTGTCTGGGGTGGGACTTCCACTTTTATGGATGGATATTTGGGTTCCAATCTTCAGATGTGAAAATGTAATGACTTCATGGACTATTTTACTTCATATAATATATTTAAAACAGCTTTTTTTCTCTTGTGAAAAAAAAATGATTAATGTTTATCACTTTGCCTTCAAAACTTGCGATGCTAGTCTATGTTGCTGGTTTATTGATATGGTCTGATGGTCTTTTTATATTTTGGACATATCACACTCCTCACATGATTAGCGTTTTTCTCTGTTCAAGGATTTTGGGTACTTTAATTTGTATTTGGAACAATGGACGTGGGTACGTACTCTATCTGTTGCTTTACTATTCTACATACTGCTATTTCACTTTCATGAATTTGTTTACTTCATATAATATCTTCACTTTCATGGGTTGTTTTACTTTCTTGTTGTAGGGTTTTGGGTACTTTAATTTGTATTTGGAACAATGGACGTCGGCATTACTCTATACGATTTGCTTTACTATTCTACATCTTGCTATTTCACTTTCATGGGTATTTTACTTCATATAATATCTTGAAGCGACGTTTCTCGTCTTTTAAAATTTTAATTTTTTTTTTTTTTTTTTTTTTTTTTTTAAATTGAACCCTCAGTCGGTCACAAGCCGCATACTTGTAGAGCGTCGGAGCTACGACAACCACTTGTCGGAAGGAGCGATGAAAACATCGGAAGAGCGACGTTCCAAACGTCGGACCACATATCGTCGGAATTACGACATCTTCCAGACGTCGGAAGAGTGACGTCCAAAACGTCGGACCATGTTTAGTCGGAATTGCGACAGTTTACAAGCGTCGGAAGAGCGACGCCAAAACGTCGGACCACGTTT